>RCWM02000132.1:1577500-2177500 GCA_003667255.2 Euschistus heros
AGTTTCATCTAGGGAGTATACCTTGTCTTGATAGCTTCATCAATAGAATGGTATTTCGTTCAGTGCTACGGATACGGATAGTCGTATATCTCTAGAGAGTACAGATTACAAGTAACATCACTCTAGAAATATATATAAGAATAATCGCTAATAGAAATAACAATCAGCTACAATAAAACAATTGAAAACAAAAAAAAAAGAAGGAATTTAAACAAAGATCAGATGAATAAGAAAGATTCAGAAGAAAGGATAGCGTTCGAACGAATCGTTTTATAGAAAAACTAAAAGCGATCTAGAACTATAAAATTAGTTGGGGCTCGATGACTGTGTGAGTTGGGGCGTGGGTCTCAGCGCGCTTAGTACTGAAAGTCGTGGATTTCAATTCCACCTGGGCGGGTTGAAATTTATTTCGTGGCGGACCCATAAATGAATCTTGACCTTACTACCCTGGCTAAAATAGGTTGGTAACCTTTAGGATAACCCGTCCTTCCGGTCCTAGTTGGAGTACGTTAAGCTAACAACTTCATAGTAACTGAAGAAAATAAAATGTAAGACAAATTGAAGTAAATTTTACAAAAGCATTAATTGCCCTTTGGATGTAGAATATCATCAAAAATGAGTTCACTATTTCTAAAGTATACTGCTGTGTGTAGAATAAGTTGTTAACCTGTAGGACAACCCGTACCACACGTCCTCCCTGACCTTGTTGGAGTATATAAGGTCGTAAAGCCACATTAATTTTTTTAATATTCTCCTAAGCACCTGATGCTAAGTTTGGATTCGTTAGTGGTACAAAAATAAATAAATATGGATACACAAAATATATAATTTTTCACAAATTGATTTCTTCAACATGAAGTTGTCATTCGTTTTTAATTATTTATTTATTTATTTACATTTTAGTGCCATGTACCTCTACATTTGGTTAGAGGCACCATACTCAGGTTCAGAACTGTAATTCCTTGTACAGGTTTGTTTCTTTTAAAAACTGAATAATGTGTTTGTGGAGATACGAGTTGTTTTCTAGTAATGTTACGATGTCTTGATTCGTCAGACCGTTATCTTCTCTTTGCTTTTTGTATTTTTGGCATACAAATTACAAATTATAAATTATATATTATACAAATTATATTCAATAAGAATGTGTTCTATAGTCAGATTTACTAATGATTATATCATTCAAGTAAAAGATGTTTAGATGATGTTTGCAGTGCTAGAGAAATTAAAAATATATATTTTTACTATTAGAGTAGAGTTTAATGTATACATTAGAGTGGAACGAAAACGGCCAAAAAAAAAAAAAAAAAAAAAAGTTTGAGAATCTATAAAACTCAAGCCCTTGAATAGTAAAGAAATTAGGTAAAATTCATTGTGTAAACCTGACAATATTATATGACATTCTAGAAGTTTAACAAATTGTTAAAGGTTTTAAGTTAGAACGGAAATGCGAAAAGACAAAAATTATATATTTTATTATTTGCAAAGCAGAGTCAGAGAGCTTGAAAAACAATTCATAAATCTTTAGGTCATTTGGGTCAAAAGATCTAAGGTCGCGTAATATATTGAGAAATTACTTGTTCGTGTCTTATCGTGGAAGGTTCTTCCTTGAGTTTAGTTGAGTTCTTATGAACCCTTCCCATTAACGTTTTACTTTATTATTGGCTATTGATCGTTATTGGCTAACGATAAGAATATAAACTATTTTTAAAAAATTTTGGTTTGAGAAAACTTAAAAATCAGTATGAAATGTTTACACAAACTTTTTTTAGCCATTTATGCCACTTTTTCCCATATCAGGGATTCTCAGATTCTCAATTTTTTTTTTTCACTCCACCCTGTTATGGGCGTCATAACTAAAATCAAAGATATCATTGTGACGGTTCAACTATATGACAGAGATGCAGCAAAGGATATTAATAATAATTTAGGGGTACTGATAAAAAAAAAACAAGAAACGTGGGTCCATGCTGAATAAGGAAACTACAATGCAAAGCGATGTTGATAATAGTAGCCAATGGTAATCAAAGGTAAATAATGAAGGGGCCAGGGGCGGCCAATGAGAGAGCTAGTTACTGCCACGAATCTCGTTATCTGCTAATGAGGTCGTCCTAACTGGCTATCTGCATAAGTCAGATCGTATCCGTCTCTAATTGGACGGTCGGTGTCACTCTGGCGTCTTGATAGCAGCAGCGGAGTTGATAATTGCATCCAAGTTCCTTCCCAAGCCTTGAGCAAAATATTGCTAAGAATGCAATCAAGTTGTATCAAACGGATATGACGTCTTAGCGGCAGAGGAAAGACCGACAGAACAGGTTTTCTGCACTAACCAGCATCTTTTTATTCGAGTAGTTTCAATTAACCTGATGAGTTTAAATTAACTCCTCTTAGGTACAAGAAGTTCAGGAATAAGCCGTACAACTTTGAAAACGTATCACACTGTTTTTAATTAAGTGGTCTTTTCCTTATGTTGATAGTAACTACACATTTAATATCACTTTAATTAAAGTTAATAAATTAAACAAAAATACAACAGAACGTCAGATGAACCGAATTATAAAATGATTTAAAAAAGATGGAAGACAGCAGAAGAATACATGAGGAAACTTTCGGAAATGTGTATTTTCCATTTCGCATGAGAAGGCCAACATAAGAACCAGTTAAGTGTAATCAAATATCCTACTGCGAAACAACCTAAAAGAAACAAGGACCTAGGAGAGCAAGTTATTAAGGAGAGCAGAAGTTATTATGAACATTAAACAATTATTATAAACATTTAGGATGTATGAATCATTTACTACATCTAATGGATTTTTTATATTCGAAAACTAGTTTTAAATATTCAAAATTCAATAGTTTTTAAAAGATATCAGATCCTAATGCAGAATGATATATCTTTTAGAATCCTTTGCTCCCTTAGAACTGATGATAAATGTTTAACATTCAAAACTAGTATTCGAATAAACAAAGTCCAAGAGAATAATATAGAAGTAAATAAATCATTACTCCTAATTGTATCGATCCTTCTATACCATCATACGCACCTCTAGCAATGATTCTAAGCATATATTTTCTGGATATTGTTAGATATTCCTCATAAAATTACAAACCGATTACCGGATTTACCGATCTAAACGATTTGAAAGGTAACAATTTGGTAATGAAATTTATGTTGATACCAACGGTGTCATAATCTTAAGTTATTTAGTACTTTAATCGATATGTTGAATAAGTAACAAAAACATTTATCAGAACCGGCATTCAACTGTCGGCAGAATACCCTTACACAAATAAGAATTATTTTAAAACTGTTTCAAACTTTATGAAATAAAGTGAAAGAATATAAATCAGGAAACATTATATTCGCACTACAACGTGGTATATCTAGACTAATATACTTAACGAAAACAAAGTATTCAAGAATTTATATATTTTAAAAGTAAATATCCAACTTAAAAAACATTGTTGATAGAATTTCCATTTATATAAAATAATAAGATTTTCATCATCCAGAGCATTTTCCTCCTTCACCCACCATAATGTTTTCCTCTTACTCCTATCCTTATCCAATGATTTTCTTTTGTCTATATATTAATTTTTAAATGTATATATAATTTTGACCCCTAAGGTAGAATTTATAACGATTTAGAAATAATTTTTAAAATAAAAAAAAGGAATATAAATCTTCTTCTATTATTATAATTTTTTTAATTATAAATTACGTGTCGTAATGTATTACAATTTATCAGTAACATTGAAAAAAACACATTTTATTCTGCATAAATAAATCCCTTGGAATTAATTCCCTATTCCCTAATTGGAATTAATTCCCTAATTCCAGGTTGTTTTTTTTAAATTTATTTCTTTATTTGCTCATACAATATTCTATCATATACTACGATCTTTACTATTTTCAACATTACTTTTTTGGTGGATGATATATTAAGCAGTATGGAATGTCATTCTGTATAAAGAAAATGTTTCCGTAAAAGTTTTCAGATCTCTATCAGGCGCTGGGTAATACCATACCGCAGAGCACCTCCCGAAACACTATGTAGTTTTTAATTTTAATTCTTTTCTTCCTTTATGGACTTACGCATCACAAATTTATGGATCTGCCAAACAGACATACATAAAAATAATACAAACCTTTTAATCCAAGACATTAAGACTAATAACACAAGCACCATGGTACGTTAACAATAAAACTATACACACCGACTTACAAATACCAACAGTTATTGAATACATACGGACCCACTACCGACTGTTCCATGAAAAATTAAAGGGGCACCCAAACAAATTCATCGATAGTATGGCCACATCTCTCATGCCGGAGAATACCAGGACACTGAAAAGAAACTGGATGAGAGACTTACTTTTATAGAAGTAAACCAAAGACAAGGAAGGTGTGCCACTGGGCACTATATCTCCTCATGCCTAACATGCCAATTATGTTAATATCATCATTTCAGCACATCCGCTGATTGTCAATTTTCTTTTTTTTGACAGGTGTGGATTCAAAAATAAAAGTGGAAAAAAAAATTTTTTTTCTTCCTTGCCAGCGAAAAATCTGAGTTTTGGCAAGGATATCATATTCATAAACTCGTAATATATAAATAAACATATAAAAAGTTTTAAATACTGATAAGATTTCTTAAAGTTCCACGATCACACTGTTATCTTCACCTCGATCTGTTAGTGTCTTTTTAAGACCTGCCAAGCACTTATAAAACAAAATATCCTTAAATATATTTTTTTAAATTTTCTTTGAGATTATTTCATATACTTGAAGTAAATAATTTACAAATATAAAAAAGTTTATTAAGTAAAAAAATAATTGTTAAAACATTAGGTACTATATTATTCTTATTTTTGGTTTGCATTTTTATTAACATCTTTCTACATAACATAAATAATAAATTTATTCCCTAACAATCGGCAGTAAATTCAGATATGAGATAAACTCAACAATATCTCCTAAATTAAAATAAAGAAAGTTCAGTGCCTGAGCTACCCTCCTCCAAATTAATACAATATAAATTAATGTAATACTGTTCCTATTTTTATTTATTGATATTTTTACACGAAACCTTTAGGTATTTAAGAGGATTAGCAGTTTTTTTTTAAACAAAAGTAGAAGAATGAAGATTTTCAAATAGTTTCGACACAAAAAAAGTAATATATAATATATAATACAATAATAATCTATATAAAATAATATATAATATAATAAAACCAAACAAAGTTGATAGAAAATAGAGGTTTCAAACGCGACTTTTTTCATTCAAACCAATATAGCTCCTAAATGGGGTAGGTCCTAGTGACAAGTGTTATAGAACAAAAAATATTAATCATTATATTTCTGATTAGAAAACTAATAGAAAAATTTCGATCATAGCAAGACCAACAAAGGTATAGCGAGTCAAAAAAGTCCTAACTCTTAAAAATTGTAAGCAAAGGTGACTTTTTCACTCAATTCAATAAAACTCCTAAACAGCAGATCCTAGCGACAAATGTAATATAAAAAAAAATATTGCTAGTTATAGTTAGACAACTGTCTGCAAATGTTAGGCCCGAGCAGCCAAAAATGTATAGAACCTCAGTCAAAACATATCTATGTCAAAAAAAAAACAAATTAAGATTAAAACCAAGTCCCTCACAAATAATAATAATAAATAGCATTTAAAAAATTTAAACTGTTTGGAAAATAATAACAGCGGTTTCCGTGAACAGAGGTATAACACTCTTGTATATTGTAAACAAATAAATTACAACATTATTACATGTTGTATTATCACATAGCTATTAAGAATAGTATATAAATAAAACCTTATATCATTTGTAGAAGGACTATAAATAATTGTATTACATGGTATATAACTCCTTAATAACACATCGCACGAGAAAAAGTATTACATCAGCCTTATAAAAATTCTAGGCCATGTACGGGCAAAATAGACCCCAGTGGTCACGCAACACATTACCAGTCGGCGACCTTTCCCTTCTTTCAAATCCCTAAAACTTTGTAAGAGAATACTCCTTGGATCCTAGTCTTTTACAGTTATTAGTATACAGAAAAGTTGGAAACCGAATAGCAATACAAGCGAACTAAACATTTAAATATATATTGATTATAAAATGTAAAGAACTTATTACAAAAGAGCGGCTGTAAAGAGATGAGAGAGGAAAAATTAAAACTGTCAATCCCCTCTGCAGGACGCAGAAAAGAGTACTAAAGCAGAAACTTCCGCCATTGGTAAGTTAACAGGGCTGACAATTAACAAATGATGAAAAGTAATTACGACGCTTAATTGACAGAACTGACAGGCGGGAACAAGATATTTCCTCCGCCAAACAAATCAGCAGAAATCGCTGGGCCCCTAAGCTCAGCAGCGTTTTCAATCACGAATACAATATTGCTGACAGTTATCGGAAAGGGATTCCAATAAAAAAAGTTTAAAAAATATAAATTACGAGTCATGATTTTTTTCTTTGCGAAAACACAAATTCTATGGCCTAATCTATCTTTTATATAAGAAAGTCATATGGCTTCCCAGAAAAGTACTTCAAACTTCTGTAAAAACAATTTAAAAAAAACCATCTACAGAATAATTAAATCCTGATTGTTTACCTGACCTGGAAAACAACTTTTAATTTTTTGTTCCCTTTTCATTAAGGGGATATTTCATTCTTATATTGGCCTTCAACCAGTCACTTAGCCAAAAGTCGGTCTTTATGTGCGAATAATAATGTTTTCAGATTTTAAATTTATAAAAATTATTTCGTAGTTGAATAAAGTAATTACATTATGAGGTTTTAAAAATGTTATTTATTTATTTGAGGTTTTTCGAGCATAAAAAATAAGAGTCATCTTGATAGAAAATTAAATTCAATATTTATCTATATTTCATAATATAGTTTATCTCTGTAAAGCAGGGCTATAATTTTTTCAATTATTTTTTCATAATTTCCAAGTGCCATTGAGATGGCTACCAGTTTCTAGGAATTCCCGGTTCAGTCAACTTTTTGGTGTAGTAGGGGCACTCGTTAAACATATGGGAAACTTAAAAACCATTTTGGAGGAGCCTCTCTGGTTATAATGTGAAGGTGTGTAGTTCTTGAACGGCCAATTCTTAATCGCTTAAGGATTACGTTTTCTCAGCACTTTGTGAGGCAGGAACTGCTCCGTGGTTTTACGTCCTTCTTAATTACTTCAGTTTAATAGTCGTGCTGTGATCCCACATATCGTCTCTCTCTAAGTGAGCTTGCAACTTCTGATGCCGTTAGAAAAGTTTTTTTTTTCAAAAATGTCTTTTATAGCCTAAGCAAAGTAATATCACTAAAAGACAATAATAGCCCAGTCAATGAGGGCTGAAATGAGGGGTGTAGAGTGCATGGAATATGCGATAATTTTTTACTTCATAGCTTCGTTCGGAATAGTTAGAATTCTCTTTCTGCTACAAAAATTCCATATAAACTATGACTTGATCTCATATGTTTTTATATATATTTAATTTTATATTTTTTGTACAAATGACAACGTTTTGGGAAACAATTTTCAATACATTTTTTCCGAAATACATAAGCTAGAGCAATTTCAATATGCTCATTAGAAAGATGATTAACTGTTCTTAAAAAAAAAAAAAAAAAAGGCATATTTACATTTCAAAATAGCCACATACTGCCGTATACTTAAATACTGAGGTCCAAACATCAGAAATAGCAAATTTGTAATTTCGTTCCAAAACTTTGACTGTATTATTCTAAAAAAGATATTTATTAAAAACGTGCAGTGCTGAAAAAACTCCAACAAACAAACGCCTTTCGAATTGTATACGTATACATAATAACTTTTAAAAATAATACTAAAACCGCTTATTAATTAAAAATAAAACTGCGACATGCAACATCTGTTTTTTTTTGGAAAATACTCAGAAATGTTAAATAGTTTTATTTATAGAAAAATAAATTAATCACAGTTAACTTTTTTTTAATTTGTGCTCGATGTTTTTATGTACTGCAAATAGGTGGGAAGGTCTAGATTCATTTTGAGGGTCCGCCACTAGAAAAATTTTAACCCGCTCAGGTGGGATTCGAACCCAAGACCTGTATCCAGCGCACTGAGACCCTCGCTTGGCCATTGATACCCCATGGCCATTGAAATTTTTAAAATAAATTAAGTTTATTTTATTTTACAGAAAGTAACATTAATAAGTATAATCCACAATAATCGTTTGAAATGTCCTGCCTGTTTTCTTATACACAGGAGTGAATATTTGGCTGCATCTGCTGCTAGATGTATTTTGCCGCATTGTATTGCTGCACACATAAATATGTTCGACCAATACGGTTTTTGAAAAGGAAAGACATTTTGAATTAATTATTGTATAATAATTATGAAAATTCATTATATCATGCTTATAAATGTTAATATTCTGTGAAATAAAATTAAAACGAATTACCATTAAAACGTTATTTCTTGTGAACAATATCCAACAGAGCTTCTGTGAAACTCGTTCCAACATTCAATATCAACATTCCGAGAAAGCGATTCGATATTAGGTCAAAATATATTCTGAACCACTGGATTCTGTTTTAAAATAATTCATCAGCGCGGAAAGACCGTTGTACTAGGCCTATGATACAAAAGTATAACTGAGAATAATTTAAATAGTTGAGAGTGGATACAGAGAGGACAATAGCCAGGGGGGGGGGGGGGCATCTCGGGAACAAACAAGAGGCATGAATTAATTGTCATCGTGTGGGACAAAGCCTCCCCCTCCAGCTTCCCCCTTACCCCCTCTCCCTCCCTTCTCCTCTCTCTCACTCCCTCCATCCCCCCCCTCCTTAGTGAATATGCATAGCCCTCACATTAGCTGCCTTCCTTGATTACGTATAATGGAATTACGGTCGTTCCCGCCTCAGTCCCGTCTTCTCAGAAAACTGTTAGGGAGAGTGTCTCAAGTTCTACAATTCATTTCGACAAGGAAAGGATGTTTTACCATCTTGATGAAAAAGAAACAATTTTTTTTTCTATAGCTTTTGTATGTGTTAGATCCAAACCTTTTTAATTAACACTTTGTAATATATGTAGTAATACTAATAGCCTCTAGAAAATGGATACCCTTAACTGATATATATATATATATATATATATATATATATATATATATATATATATATATATATATATATATAAAACAGGATTCCTATACACTGGCAGAATAAAAATTACACCGAATTGATATTTTCATTTTCATTAAGTTTCATAGTAGTTCTGTTGTAGGTGCTAGTAAAAGAGTACCGTTTTCGCGGAGAAATGCTTGAAGAAGTATTTGAGCGCGTCAGTTTTGAAAACGCGGGTCTTTTTTACATTAAGGCTACCAGTTACTTTTTATCACCATACGATTACTTTAAAAGTAATCATTATTCCTATTTCTTTTTAAAATAAATTAAACCATATGACAACTACAAAATCTACTAAGAAGGTTATTATCTGAGTGTACAACGTATACAGAATTGAATTTAATTGATTTAAATTAATTAAATTAAATTTATAATTTAATTAAATTTAATTGATTATTTTGTTTTGTAATAAAGAAAAAAATGTCTTACATTTCTTTCAAGATAAAGGTGTCTTACCTAAATTATTAAAAGTGTGATAATAGACACAATATGAAATTGAAATATAAACAAAAAAAGTAGGTTCGCTATGTGAGAAATTGCAGAACTTCTAAGGGTTTATTCTCGAATACGTGGTTCGAACAATCAAGACTACCTTTAACTAAGGCTCTTTTATATATATGTTGCTGGACACAGGAATACACTACGAAATTTTGTTCTAAAAAACTTAATATTATTAGTTCAACTATTACGGATTGGAAGAATAAGTTTAGAGAAATTTGTGCCTATAGTTTAATAAACAATCCGATTCAAATAGGAGGAGAAAAAATGACAGACGTATCCTGTTCAGTAAAATCATTGTCATTGTCTTTTTGTAAACTTAAAATAAATATTTCATTAACGTCTATTCGTGTTTACCTAATTATATGTCAATTAAAGCGGTTACTTACAAAGTAATCATTTGGAAATAAAAAGTAGCTGGCAATCTTAATGTAAAAAAGACCCGAACACGCACCCAATGACGTCAGTTTCCGCATATGTTTATAACCTAATGGGTGTAATTATGTTGTTGTATAAATTTCAACTATTTAGGTTTCCGTTAAATGGAACGTCAAAATTTGGCCAAAATGAATTTCAAAAAAGTTTCAAATTTCACCAGAGACGCAAAACTTGACGATCCTAATTGACCCAACCCGACAAGGACTATCAATCGCTTTACGTTCGTCCGTTAAATAAACGTGGCATTGGCTCCTTAATATATATATATATATATATATCCATATTACTGAGACCCTATAACAAAATCATTTTTTTTATACAGCAAGATACATAACATTTTTTTTAAAATAAGAGATTAGTGTTTAATAAACTCAATTTTTATATAAGAATAGAAACATTCCGCTTATGTTTAGTCACATCCCATCATCAGGCATGAAGTAGATCTCCAAGATTGTAGGTAATTTTTTTATTTAACTAATTTCGTTGTTAAAACTTTTCACTTTTTCACATTTCTTAAATTATGTAACAACACTTATACTGGACCTTAGCAACAATCAAGAAAATGTTCCTGTATAACAAAATCAATAGTAACTGGAGCATCGAGAAAATCAAGACAGACCTTTTACTGCATTTGGTAAAGTGCTCTTTATTCCCAAGCGGAATAGTAAAAGTTCCTTGTACGACCTCAAGTCCCTAAGAGGCTTAAATATCAAGTTTAACTTCCTCGTGAAATCGCGGGCTGAGTAGCAGCATATACTGGGGGAATTTAGAATATATCTTTTGAATTGTAAAGAATGTAATTTATTTATTTATTTTTTTGTATTCATGGAAATAAAAAAAAAAGAGGAATATTGGAAGCAATATTTCTGAAAATCACATACAGGAAATTATTTCAGAGCAGCATAAGTTATAAGTTATTTACAGACCGGTAGGCTTTTGTTAACATTCCATTGTGTTAGCTTTAACAAGCCCTTCAGCTTTGTTTCATATAATTAAACGAAATGAGGCAAAGAAACAAAAAAAAAGATTTAATTTTTAAAAATGTAAAAGAAAATAATATTTGTTTTAAATTCAGAGGGTAATCAGCTTCAATTTTTTTCCCTCAATCATAACGTTCGTATATCCTATATTCTTTTAAAAATAATAAAATCATTTCACTACAGGCAAAATGCAAATTTTTCAATGTTTAGACTTGTGCAGAATACGGATGGAGGATAGTGGAGTGGTTCAGTTAAGGGTCTTTAGGGTCTCAGGTTCAGTACTAACGTAAGGATGTACTGTTTCTAAATCAACAGTTGTAAAAGTAGGAATTTTAACCAGAATAATCACTCAACCGCCATTTTCCCCCCAATTAAGTGTACCCACTTTATAGAGGCTAGGTGTGCCCCAGGAATGTCTCCCGAGCTCGAATCAGAGCCACGGCCGAATCAACAGAAAATAAAATTTCTGCCTTCCGCCAGACTCGAACTCGGGCCTGAGAGTAGGGTGGTCAAGTGCCTTACTAATCTCTATACAATTAAAAAAAAAAAACTTTTTTTTTATAACAATTTATTGAAAATTTACAACTGTACAAAATTTATACATCAAGTAAATGTGCTGTTAACTATTACAATATGGTGACCAAACTAGAAAAGAACTATTCATCAGTAGCACTTTAATAAAAATTCTACACTAGAATGTCTTTGGGCCATCTTCTATTCAGATGCCTCGAAGGATTATCAGGAATGGTGTGGGAAGCAAGTTGAGAAGTTAGGGGGTTCTGGTTTGGGCTAAATCAGCAACATATGGAACATTAACATCTTTATGGATAAGTTTATTGGTGACAAAGTAAGGTGCATTGAGGATTATTTGAAGGATTTAGGATTGTAAGGATTGGATACGAGATAATTCATCTCATATCCAATCCTTACATGGTTTAGTTGAGCCCCAAACCTCAACTCCGTACGTCCAGATAGGTTTAATCACAGGCATTTATATTAGTCTTTTGTAATTAATTGGGAGCTCTGAACGTTTGTCTGATAAATATTGAAGTAATCTGTAACGATGGGCAGTTTTTTGCCTTTTTAGTCTTGTAGGTGGATAAAAAAAATATAAAATTTATTTCATATTATTATTTATGATATATTTTATATTATAACCTAGATAGTTAGTGTTTTTTTTTTACTTCATTTATCTACTTTTATATACTTTCATTGTACGGGTACAATATGTATAACGTAATATATACCTACAATATATACATACTTATTATATACACATGTATGTTTTTTGTTTTTTTTGGGCTTATGTAAATTTAAATACATAATATGTAATAAAATGAGTCAAGTTAGTCAATAAACAATGCTCATAACATAAAGGGCTGTGATAAGCTTTGTATTATTTAAAAAAAAAGAAGATATATATAGCTTTCAACCAATGTTTCAAGAAATCTGTTCGCTCAAACCGACGTGTTCACTACGACTGGTGTGTGATGGGTTCGTTGTAAGCAACATAATTTTTTTTTTCTTAGTCATTTTATGGGACCAAATGTTCGTTATATTCGATTGTACGTTATAGCCGGTGTGGTTACAAACGGTTTAGACTGAGATATATGAAATATATATATATATCGAACAAATTGATTTTTGGATATATCTTAACTAAATATCAGATCACACTACACAGACTGCTACCTACAGCAAAATCTGTGACAACTAGAATACTATAAGATAGTGGACTGGAGGACAATACGAAGGGCCCGGTAGTTAGGAGGGGGCAAACGGGGGGCAGCAAACCAAAGGCAGCTCCCGTCGGGTGTTGATTAAACTTGAGCCTTGTTGCAGGAAATGAAACTGCTAAATTGCTAGGTCGAGCCCTTGTAATCCTCAGGGCTGGATATTATTCACAACTCTCGCATCTTCGGATAAACTGAATCAGGCTCTTTTTTCAATTTTACTTTTTCATTTATTCATTATTTTCTTTTTATATTTTCTGTTTTGTATTTTTTGGTTCACAACTGAGGTCCTTTTTCACACCTACAGTCGAAGAATAAAAAAAATATTAAGACTTGTTTCTCTTCCCCGAGAAACTCATTCGTCTCCTGAGAAATATTTAAAACTTTTGAATTGTAGATCCGTTGCCGATTTGCTAATGATTGAAGTCCTGATTCGGTTGGAGAGCAATCAGCGTTGATTAACTTTCTAAGGATCTGAATAATGTAAAGTTAATCAAACTTCCTATTCAAATTTACATGTAATTGAATAGGATTGAAGAAGAGCTGAAAATAATTATGTAACAATAAACAAGTATCAAAATTAAAATGTTTTTAAAAGTAATTTCATCAGTAAGCAACAGAAATTGCCAATAACTTCCGAGAATGAATTTTTTTGAAGTGTCAACACATGATACAGAAGTTTAATCTCAGTTCAGGAAATAGAGGATGAAGTACAGAGGATGAAGTACACTTTGTAAAATCAGGTAGATAATCGTTTATTTTTATTTTTTTAGATCTTCTCATTAGGCCTCTTCCTTTAGAGACCCAACAGATTTTTTTCCTGTCCAGTCAATGTCAAAATCTCCATGCTAAAACTTAAGTTATATTATTGTACTTGTATTTTTATTTATACCATTTTTAAGGTTTCAGATAAAAAGTGTTTCCATTGACATTTGACATTTCAATGACGGAATAACAATGCATTGTTTCCAGGATTGAACTAAACTGTTAAATAGACTCATGCGTTCTTTCATTTCTTGCCTTTCCAATTCACTAGTATCACAACTGGCTTCACGTTCTGTTCCAGATAACCCTCCGAGGCGTCTGAAAATAAGATAGCCTCGGGACCTTCTAATATCATATAGAACTGTTATAAGTACTATGAATGGGTAGTTTGCTTTAAAAACGATTTACATGTTATTTTTAGTATTATATAGTATTCCTTACTTGATGTGTTTTATTTTATATTGTACACAGTTGTAATTTTTTTTTTTTTTCATTTATTGATATTTACAACTGTACAAAATAATATACAAGTAAATGTGTTGACAGTGAATACAATGACATGTAAATAACTTGTGAAGAACTACTCACTAGGACATCTTCTTTTCAGACGCCTCGGAGCTTTATCAGGGATGGAAGAGAAAGCAAGTTGGGAGACTAGTAGATTGGAGTGGTTATGGAGCTTACTATGGAAGGATAGGTATCTGGTTTGGGCTAAATCAGAAACATATTGAACATTAAGATCTTTATGGATAAGTTTATTGGTCACAAAGTAAGGAGCATTGAGGATTTTTCGAAGTATTTTGGATTGTAAGGATTGGATACGAGATGAATTGGATGGTTTAGTAGAGCCCCAAAGCTCAACTCCGTACGTCCAAATAGGTCTAATCACAGTTATGTAAATGAGTCTTTTGTAATTAATTGGGAGCTTTGAACGTTTGTCTAGTAAATGTTGAAGTAGTCTGTAACGACGGTTAGTTTCTTGTCGTTTTAGTATTGTAAGTTGTAAATTTACATTAAAAAATAAAATTATATATTATTTCTTTAAGCAATAATAAAATTAGCATATCATTAAATCATGGTGAAGACGAAAGGAAAGAGCAAAATGGATTTTCTTTTTTTTCTTTAGGATTTCTTTATTAAAGGAGTATTTATATTATTTATATTTCACAGTTACATTTAAAATATCTCAACCCAATGCAACAGTAAAATAGACTTGGTGGTCAACACTAGAAGAATGGACAGTCTGAAGATGGGATGGAAGATCCCGAAGCATGTAACTTAATGATAATTGTTTAAATAGGAGTAAATGCTGTTTAAAATAAATTGAATAATTTTCTTTTGTTTTATTTTCTAAAATTAAATAGATTTAAAAAAAAAAACATCTCGCTATTTAATTAAATAATAATATAATTTTACGAGTGAAAAATTTCTAATTCTGTATTGTTTAACATGATTCAAATGAAAAATGCCAGTTAAGTAAGTTTTGAAGTACCCATACAATTATTTATGCTTAAGTTTTGAAAGATGTATTCCTTCTAAACAAGATGTTTTGCATTTATAGTATTTTGAAGTGTAAGAGTGATGCCTAATATTATGGCAAAATTATTAGGGACCCAAAGACCAAGTAGATTAAATTATAATAAGCCTTATTTCATTTGATGTTGATATATGGTTAAATGAACTCGGAGTTTTTGTTTTTTTTATGTACAATAAATAATTTTCTTTACAAGATAAAATAAAAAAAAGAAAAACATAAACGAAAATCGAAACGCTTACAGGACTATTAAAGCCTAATCCAATCATTGGGCAACACAAGAGCGGTTTAGCTTCCGGCTGACTAGCTGATGATACTGCTACAATTTATAGACCTTCCCTTGATACACCATCTTTCACAGGAGAAAGGTTACCCTTCATGAAAAATTCAAGCGGTGGCAGGTAGAATGGCCCAGGGTCTGGGAAAAAAGTATAGATCATATTAGATTGCAATTATGGTAAAACAAGGGGGTTGGTGGGAAGGAGGATCGGCTACTGGAACAGAGGGCGTTCAATATTTCATGTGTTAAGGTTTTCCTCAAGCGATACAATTATCCCAGGGCGGATTCTTTGTCCATCTCCAACCGCTACTTACAAATAGCTATAGTCATATCAAATACCTATTTTCATGACATTTTTAATATACTTACTGTTATAAGAAAAGGAAAAAAAAATTAAACAATTTTTTAATTTAATCATACCTGAAAATGTCTTCAATTTGAGCGTGGAAGCAACCAGACCCAACAATTTATTCAATTTATAAAGTTTATGCAACAATTTTCAACCTCAAAAAAGACTACTCACATTAATCACGGTTATACGAAGCCAAGTAGCTTATTGTGCAAGGAATACTTAAATAACTCATAGGACTAGGTTCAAGCCCATCGGTGATAGAAAATTTTGTTTCTGTATCACAAGCTTTAGAATTTGGATTTGACACAATTTGGTGAATCCTTAGATAATCTGCGTAGAAAAATCCGGTTCCACTTAAAATTAATTTGGTGACAAAGTAGAATAGAATATTTTTTAAAAAATGATGCAACTAACTCACTCACTCACGGATGGGCTCAACTGCTCTTGAAGTACCTTGACCTCCTTTATAATTGGAAGTCACTCCTGACACTCCTTTGCTTTTGTCTTCCATATTCTTACTCACCATTTGAAGGTCCTTTCCGACATTTTGTTGCCACGCTTACAGCCTCCCTCATAGTCCCTGTCCTGTCTCAGACACAACAATCTCCGTACAGCATTCTACTGAGGAGAGCTTGCTCTGGCATCCTTTCAATGTGACCGAGTAACTTGCTCTCTTAACGTACATGACATGTCGATCTCTTCGTAGAGTGATCTCAGCTGTCTATATGTGAGGATCTTCCAAAGAAAATATTCTGGGACACCTTACTCTCGCATAATAGCAATAATATTACAGGAGAATAGTTATATCCAGCCAAATGTAGAGTTACGTAAACCTTCAAAATATAGATGTTTTTATTTTATCTATGAAATTTAAAACTGAAAATACAAGCTGAATGAATGAATGTTATTATGCAACTGGTAAATGTAAGGATAACGATTGTAATAAAATAACAACGTTTTCAAACGCAACCACTTTTGGGGCAGGCATCTTATTTTGAGATCCCGCAGAGTTATCAGGAATTGAATAAGAATAGTTGAGACTAGTGGTATAGGGTGGTTATGGAGTTTACGATTATATGCATCTGGTTTTGACCAAATCAGCAACATATGGAACATTGTGATGGACATGAATAGATTTATTTTATGACTAAATAAGGAGCATTAAGGATGTTAGATTGGAAGGCTCGATCTATGAGACCCTCCATATTTTGGCCAGACCTCCTTTTACAATCGTTGGCCAAAAACAGTACATACTAACTTAAGAACTAAACCAAAGATCCTTGTTGAGTTGTAGCGGTAAATGGCTTCTATGTTTAAATGAGAATTAAAAAAAAAAAAAAGTTGAAAGTTACTAAAACTGAAGACAAACACATATAACTTTTAGAAAGAACATATTTCATTCATTTCATATGAAACCATCAATTGCTTATACCTCCTGTGGTACGTTGATGATTTATTTATTCAAATTTCAAAAATCAAGCTAAATACATCTTTTTCATTGGTATCTTTACTAAACATTTTCAAATTTTCTAAATATTATTGACTATGTTCCTAAGTTCCTATGACCCTGTGCCAGATATATCCAGATGGAATAGAGGTTAAGACAGATGGGAGATATGAAGGTGAAGGACAGTGGAGACGAAAGGATACTATGGCAATATCCTGCAGGCTGAGCAACTGGGCCAGGAGAGATTACCCTCCAGGCGATAATGCCTTCCCCCACTACCTACCCCCTCCCCTCCACTACCCCCACCCCCACACCTAACATCCCAAGAGGCGGTAATGCAAAAACATTATATATTACCGCCCCCCACCGTCTCTGGGATATCTCACTTGGCTCTAGGGCATTTTTAGGCTCCCTCCTGCGGCTATATATAGAAGAGAATATCAGAAGTTGATTTTGCGTTTAGCCTCAAACCTACAACAATATAACAGAATATTTGATAGTTAAAAATTAAAACAGGTTTATGTTTTGAAAATATAATCATAATAAAAAAAAAATTTAATATTCGAACTCCTCAATGCTTATTAATACATTTTTGCCAAAGCTCCTTTAAATAGAAGTTCGATTTCAATCGACATGTAATCAATTTTTTTTACATTAAAAAATGAAGGGCGATTGAAACAGGGACTTATAACTAACAAAAGGACGTTTTGAGTTGTAACTCATAGATTTGAATGCCGATATTTGTATGGTACTAGGGACCTTTAATAGTGTAAAACTATAGTTATACCCGCCAATGAGCATTACGAGCCGAGAAAAAAAAAATGAAAATAACATATTATTTTTTTTCTCAGTTCTCAGTCAAGATAGAGAAATGATTCTTTCACGTTTAATTGCAGTTATTTATGATATTAAAAATAAAAATACCTTCGTTATGCTTCGACAAAACGTAGTTTCTACACGTTTTTTGAGATGAGGAAGCTGAAAATAATATCAGTTTTTAGTTTAATAATTTTCCTAACTTATATTATATAAATAAGACGTTTTGAAATGATCTATTTCTACTATTATTTTTATTTTTACAAAATAAATATCAAATAAGACCATTTAAAAAAAAATAAAGGTAAGGTGAGTTTTTTTAAACCAAAACCTGATATTAATTTTAGATTATTCATCAATCTTAGGGTTTCAATGCAATAGGAAATAAAAATATGGGTGAGAAAAATTTTTAAACCCAAAACTGATATTACTTTCAGATTCCCCATCTAAAAAACATGTAGAAACTAAGTTTTGACGAAATCAGAAATAATTTTTTTTTTTTTACCTTTAAAATATGGTAGGATTTTAGAAGGCATGAGGCTGTCAATTTATGAAAAAATGTAAATATTTGCGCTGTCTCATATATTTCGCCACCGATTAAAACCAAATTTTAAGGTCTTCTAGAAGTAAAATGCATGGTTGCGCTTATTGTCTATATATTTCGCCAGTTTTTTCCACTAAAATTGGATTAAAACCATGGATAAAAATTTTATACTGATTCTTGTGGTATTGTTCGGTTGACAGCATTTGCATGGCCGCTAGAAATCGCTGAAACTCATTTTTAACCTCCTCAACAGAGCCCAAATTTTTTGTGGGAAATTAAATTACATAAAGATTCGTTGAATTGAATTCAAGATTAACAAAATTCTTAGGTAAAGATCAATATTTTTTGATTAGGATAAAATTTCACATATAAGGGTTTTATGGTGCGTTAAATCGAGACTTGACAGGATTAACAAAATTCTTAGCTACAAAAGCATGGTAGGATAAACGAATCAAATATGAGAAGAATTAAAGAACCTTAAAATTTCAGATGCCAACTGTCTGGATAGAGACACATACAGGAAAACACTGAAAAATCTCAACAATATTAGAAGAGATAAAAATAGGGGTATAAAGTGGTCTGAAGAAAGAAATCATGAAACTTCGATAGGCAAAAAGAAAATCAAGAATCTCAAAGAAACTAAACCAATGATATTTGCGTGGTCGTTAGTGGCCGTCAAGCGATAAAAAAAAAGAAAAGATAAATTAATAAAACGTTTAACATAATGAATAGTACCGAAGGGTTCTGAAGACATTCCAAGACTTCTGCGTTTAAATAATGCATTCTTCGTGCGTTAAGAATTGATATAATTTATGTGATACAACCTAGGTCAGAACAAACTGACTTATCTATCAAGGTTTTATAGAACATAAAAATAATTCATTACACTTACCGGTATAAAACATTCTCAAGGACCTCAGAATAAGAACACCACTAATAAACCAAAATGAGCAGAAGTGATCCTCAAAGGACTGTTTAAATGTATGTTACTTATTAGCAGAATGACGTGACTGGGCTGAGTGACATGGTTACCGGCAGTAACCTGTTACAGTAAAAGGCCGAAATGTTTATAAGTCCTTTATAGTCAGCGGTAACTGGCCGTTAGGCTCTTTATTGAGACAACCGGCTATATTTACACCGACAAGGGCGGTTTTACCATTGGTCGAGCCACTGTCCAATGAGCGACGAATATACGATGTAGGAGTGGCCCTTGCTTTATGGTTGGCTGTTAGTAACCTCCTCACTAGTTTATGATCCAGTCCCCTCCGTTTTAATATCATCCCTCTGTAAATTTCCTTTACTGATACCGGCCTGAGGTGAAGAGTTTATTTTTCAATAAAAAACATTGAAAAGGCCACTATGTTATAAAGGTTATCGAATTTTATTTTTAAATTAATACCTTTCGTAAAAAACGTTACAAACCTCACTTGCATATATTAGAAACGAGAGAGAAAAAAAAAATTATTCCTACATAAATGTCCCTATCGGAAATGCGAAAGCGAACTTTGTATACAATGGAAGAGATAGGATTGTGTTGGGAATAAAAAATTAGATACCGTAAACGGGGGCTACTTTGGACTAACACTGTTTTAAAACAAAAATTCTTTTGGCGGGCTCAATTTACATGCTAATATCCCCCATTTTGTTCTAACATCTAAGGATTAAACATAGAATGTGCTGTGATAGCGATGAGAGCACATGTCGGCTGCTCTTGGCCGATGTAAGCCTTTTTATGGTATCAGTGTTAATTGGTGTTTTTATAAACGTGTCTAAACATCATCTGCCCTGGCGTATGTGGCTGCAAGATTATTTCATATAAGTGATACATTGATCAACAATCAATTCAGTAACATTTTTTATTTTTTCAATGTCGCCAACTCGTTTCTTTTATCTTTTATTAGACTCACAAATGGAGCTTGGAGGGCTCCTTTTAACAAAGTTGTTAACACCTTTTAGAAGACGGTCTTATTTTAAACGTTGTGCTATCGTCCGTTTTGTTATTTTATTTGGTGAATATGAACAATTAGTTTCATTTTTTTTTTAGATCTAAGCCTTTATCATATAATTAAAATTGATTTTGATTTGATAATGATTTTTTTTTTTTTTTTTTTTTTTTTTTTTTTTTCCTAACCTCCGACTAAATTATAAATACATGCAAAGGAAATTAGGCTATTGGATCTTTTATTGCCTTTCGGCATTTTAAGACTTATTTGTAGCTCTGCCATCTCTGGAGGGTCTTAGTCTGCTGGAGGCAATCCGTCTACATGTCGAGTGCGGAGGATACACTTTGCCGGCGATGGTGGGTCATATCGGGTCAGTCCATATGGTCTGAACCCCTTCCCTCGGCGAGTACGTACGCTAAGGGGATCGTACCTTGCCACCTCCCAGGCCTGGGAGGCGGGGCTATGTCCCTGAAGAGAGGGTTGGCACAGTAGCTCAGCCCGTCAAAGAATTTGACGTGCCGGCGACTGATAAAGGCCGGGATCGTGGGCATCCTCAGCTCCTCGAGGATCCGGGTGTTTTTGGCCCTCTGAAGGCTGGTGCCGCGGACGATTCGCCGAAGGACGGTGTTCTGGAACGTCTGGAGGTCGCGTAGTGTAGTTTCGTACATATGATGCAGCAGTGGAGCACCGTGGAGGAGGGCGGGTCTGATGATAGACTTATAAATCTGGAGTTTCAGCCGAAGGGATATCTGGGGTGAGGTAAGGAGGTGATGGAGGCGGTATGTCCGCGCCCGGGCCAGCTTTATCCTGCTTCTAACATGCGTCGAAAAGGTGAGGTGCCTGTCGATACTGACGCCAAGGTATACGATGGAGTTGGAGATGGTCTGCTCGATGCCATCCACTGTAAAGCTCTTCGGCAGTTTTTGATATTTGCCGCGCTTACTGAAGGACATCACTATGGCGTCAGTCTTTCTAGAATTCACCTTAATGCCGCATGTCTTCAGCGCCTCTACGATGGTGGAGGTCGCCCTCTCAGCCATCTTGAGGGCCCGGCCGGGGTTGAGGCTGGACGCGTAGACCGCAATGTCGTCAGCGTATGCAGCCACTACCGCCTCAGGGTGCTTTATGGATACGACTGGTGCCGTGAAGATGTTGAACAAGATTGGGCCCAGCACTGACCCCTGAGGTACACCACAGGTGGTGGGGACTGGCGAAGACAGGCTCCCACCGACCCGCACAACGAATGATCTTCCACTGAGGTAGCTTCCGATCAGTCGGCACAGGGCGACGGGAAACCGGAATTCCTTCAGTCTGTGCAGCAGCAAGGGGGTGCGAGACGCAATCGAAGGCTTGAGTGCAATCCAGCGAGATGAGCGCCGTGGCCTTGTTCCGATGCATCTGCTCGATGGTGTGAGCCTGGAGTTTGGCCAGATGATGTTCACACGCTACACCTCGCTGGAAGCCTGTTTGCTCTGGTGGAATAACATCTTCACGGCGGCAGTGGTCAAGGATGTGGTAGTGGATCAGCCGCAACATCAGCAAGGTGTTCGATTTGATAATGAACAAAAAGGAATATAGTTTACCAGGCACTAGTAAAATAAACAAATCGAGAACAATAAAATAAAATAAACAAAACTAATTGAATTAAACTAATTGAATTTTAATTGAATATTGTATGTTATGTATGCAATTTGTTCCTTTGCTTCTAGTAATTTTGTAATTCTATTCTAGTTTTCCTTGTGTGTTTGATTAGGGCCAACGTTCCTTGAAAACTGAATCAAGTTTATATTAATAGATAATTTATAAGTTGTAACTTAATAGATTTGCTGTAGGTGAAGAAGTGAACCAAATTGGCGGATTTAGGGAAGCATTTTGTTGAAAAGTGATTTTTTTCAATACTTTTTTTACGCAAAACAAAAATGGAAAAACTCTAAAACATTTTCCAAATACTTAAATTTGATAATTAAAAGGGTTTAATTGAAGAAGACTCCGAGAGAAGCATAATCATTCTTGTTCAAAGTAGCCCATCAAGTAGGGAAATAAGTTAATAGACAAAAGGTTGGCAAGAGCTTATACGTAGAAGATGGAATATTAGAACAGCCTTAGGATGAAAATGGAACGACCGAATATTTTAGATATTTGATCTTACCAGGATTGGGATGATGGGGATTTCATAAAAGAACAAATTAGTATGGTGACTCGGTGGCCGTTGGGGCGTGGGTCATAGCATGCTCGGTACAGAAGGTCGTGGGTTCGAATCCAATGATCTGCGAAATGAATCTTGGCCATCCCATCCCACCCTAGGATAGGTCGGTAACCTGTAGGATTACCTGCCCTTCGTGCTCTAGTTGGATAACATAAGGACGTTAAGCCCCAACAAACAAAAACATCAACAATGTAGTTTTTGCAAGTTGTCTAGAAAAAAAGCTAGAGAAGGGGATCCCGTGATGGCTTTGAATTACTTCGGATTTAAGGAAAGTTGGTTTTAGTAACCCAATTACAAATTCTACTGAGCAATATAGTATGGAGAAATATTTTCTGGTGTTCTTTGTCCTGTGACGGTGTTACATTTTAATTACATTAGCTTAATACAAGTTTTAATTGGAATAATATTGAATTTATAATATTGATATGGCAAAGTACTATAGCGCTCTTCTTCAGCCTCCACTGGATTTCGAGACATTAAGTTTTACTTTTAGGTTTAATGGAACTGAGGGAACAGCGCTGGGATTACTTTGGGGCCGGCTTACCCTAATAAGTGATGGGGACAAGCTTTGTTCGGTATTTTTCTGTGTATATATTGTACATGTAGTGTATTCGTATTTATTTTTTACGATCCCTATTTTAGTTTATTTATTTGTACTGTAATTATTTTAATTTTGTTGTATGTTATTATTAAATATATTTTGTATCTTGTAAACCTAAAGGTCTTCTTTATTTTTTTTCATTTTTTTTTCACTGTAATAATTGTTTTGAGTGGATTCATTGCCACTCATATTATGTACTGCGGTTGAAAGAAGCGGTTATATAACATTAATTAAATGGAATTGTGAGAAAAAAAAATTAAATAAACGAAGACCCTCTGACCCTTATGGTTCAATACTTCAATAATTGCTAAGAACAAAACAGATTCGAGGAACTGAAAAAAAAAATCAGTTTGGAATGATTAAATGAAAAGCTACTCTCCCGAAGCATTTAATTACAACTTTAGGCCTCATTGCCCCGCCAATTAAACTCTCAGATCTTTGAGTTTCCTTTTTTATGCTCCCGCTTTTATCAGGGATCACGAATAATTAGGGAAATGGGCCCTCTCCTTGTTGACCGATTTGGCTTTCATTAGAACTTAGCCATATTATATATATATATATATATATATATATAGATATATATATATATATATATATGAATAAAGAGGGTGGATGCAGGGCGAGTGAGAACGTAATGCTTTTCTTATGTTATCTTTCTTCGAGCCCATTAAAAGCAAGGAACATGAAACATAACTCCAAAAACATGTTGCCTAAGTTATGGGCGTAATAAAATACAAAGAATATATGGATATTAAAAATGTTTTAATATACTTATAATAAACAAACACAAACAACGCATTAACTATACTTCTGAAATATTTTATGAATTAAAACATTTTAGTGTGTTATAATTTTTAAAATAAAGTATGAGCTAAAAGTTAGTTTTATTATTCAGTTAAAGCTTTTATAATATCAAATATCAGAATTCAACCTTCCTGGGTCATAACTAGCGAAGAGGTGGGGGGCTTTTAATGTATATATTTTTAAAATTAACTGTGTCGGTTCTAAAATCTTTCGATTTTCGATAGCGGTACCGATTCCAAAAAAATAATTCTCGATACCAAGGCCTAGGTTTAGAAATAAATTTCTAGCCCAAATAATAATCCGTATAAGGGCGAAAAAAAAATCAACCAAATCGAAAAAGCAATAGCTATTAATAAATTAATAAATAGCAAATAGTGTTTATTATCTATTACATATTGTACATAAGTTAATTACAATTATCACTTCGTACAATAAAAGAATAAATTTCGCATAATCTTTTTTAAGAAAATAAATAATCACAAATGTCACTAAAACCTTTCACTGAACACTGTAGAGGAGAAGATGCATAGATATTTCCTAGAACATTATTTTAATAGTTTATTTGGGTCGAAAGCCAGTTTGAACATGTAGTGATCTGAAAAATAATCTTTATTCTGAGATAAAACAAATAATAGCTGAAGAATAACCATGTAAATGTAAAATGTATTCTAAAATGATGCTTTATCTAGCTACATTTATTTTATTATTGCTTGTACAGTTTAAAAGTATATAGATATTTCTTCATATCCAAACATTGTTGCTCAGGTACATACTGTATGTTATCTAACAAGTGTCACTGCATGTGTATAGTGTACTGTTCTCTTATGTAAGTGCCCTGTACTCAACTGAGGAGTCAGGGAATATTATAATTTAAATAAGAATACATATTTAGAAAAATCAGTGAAATCCAATGCAACGATTTGTAGAACGAGGTTTTTTTTACAGGTACGAAAAATTAAAAAGGAAACCGAATCGGTACTAATACTATAGCAAGGCAATAGTAGCTTAATCCGCATAAATAAACAAATACATTAAATTTAAACCTTCATGACTATAGCCATATACGAACATAATCCTTGCATGATTTTTGTTGTGCGCTAAAAAAAAGTCAATTATGATGTTACTAATAATTTCGGAATGGCATTCCATGAAAAAAAAGTCAATCATGATGTTACTAATAATTTCGGAATGGCATTCCATGAAATACATTAATACAATAGAAAAAAAAAAAAAAAGTTTCGACTTACCTGCAACTTGGAGGGTGGCGTTTCTACTGGTGGATGATCCTGCTTGGTTGGTAGCGACGCACCAGTAAACACCATCATCCTTTTTGCTTTGAAAAAGAAATACATTTCCTTCTTTGCAACCGTGTGATACCCTCAGTAAACACCATCATCCTGTTCCTTCTTCCCGTGTGATACCCTCAGGAAGAACAGGGAACCATCAGGCAATAGGACCCTTTGCACCTTATAATAAATGAGAAATTTTACTAAACATTCCGTTATTTGTAAAAAAATTAAATATTATTAAACGAGGAAGAAACCAGTATGTTACAAGAACACGGAGGCCGGTAAATACATGATGAATAAATTAAATATTTTAAAATGATTTGCCTTTTTTTTCCCAAAAAATTATGAAATAATAGTGTCCAAATATAATTGCTATATCAATAGGTAAAGTAATAAACAATCATTGTAATAAAAATTAATATTTACTTTAGAGTCGGGCGATGTAGTATCAATCTTCTGGCCGTCTTTGAACCATTCCACTTTGGGATCTGGCTTTCCTTCTGCTTTACAGTTCAGTGTGGCTGGCTCCCCTTTTGGGACTGTCACGTCACTTGGATGTTCCACTATTCGAGGTGACCGGTATTGACCTGTGGGAAAAAAAAATTAAAATTATTTATATATAATATATTTACAATTTAATTATATAATATAATATCATGTGTATATATTACCTACGCTTTTTCACCAAATATTTAATAATTCATTATCTTAGTAAACATATGAACTTTTACATGAATTTAAATTCATCAGTTTGTAATAGTCATTTTATATACCGTATACAGTGTGAGTACCTCTTCCTGTAAAAAAAAAAGTTGAAACTAGATAAAAAAAAATACCGCGGACCTTTTTTTTCTATTCCAATCCGTTGCATATATACGCTAATTCTATAAATTGTTTGAGGAAACCTCGTTTTTTACCATAAAAGCTGTAATATCTCCACTTTTAAATACTTTTCAAATTTTGACCACATTTTCAGATATATAAAAATATATTTACTAATTGGCTACTTACTTTAGGACCCAAGTTTGTAAAATTCAAGGTTACATGTACTCTGCCCTTATAGGAAATTTAATGCTAAATCTGAAAATTAAGGCAAAATATAAAAAGATTTAAAAAAAGATTAAATATTACAGCTTTTATGGCATTATAGACTGGAATAGAAAGGTAAGGTCTGAGGCATTTTTCTTCATTTTTGATCAAGTTTCACCCATTTTTTTTTTTTTTTTTTTTTTTTAACTAAGAGGGACTCATGTATTCTTTATTAAATTGATTGTGAATACATTGGAATGTTATTTTAGTAAAAGTTTTATCAGCTGCTAAAGGATACTAGAAAAGTGAATATTAAAATAGCATTTAATTTTAATTCAATTTTTGTAGTAATTCAAATATCAGCATATATTGTACATAAACTTGAACTTAAATAAAATGTAAAATACGTTTTTCTGGTATTAAATATTGCTTTTTTTTTTTTTCTTTTTTTTTCTAACCTCCGACTTTATTATAAATTCACACAAAGAAAATAAAATTATGGTAATGGATCTTTTATTGCCTCTCGGCAATTCAATATCTCCTCTGGTAGCTCAGTTGGTAGAGCGGTGGACTGCAGTTGAAATTAAATATTGCAAATGATTGTTAGGATTCTAAATGATTACGCATTACATAATCTACGCGAATTTGTGAACATGCTAATCATTTTTTCACGAAAAGGCCATAGAGACCACGAGAATATTACGAAGATGGATTTTTAATTCTGTTCCTTCTCATCATCCATATCTCCTTCATTCTTTCTGATTGTCTCTGTTTCCTCTCTTCTGTCTAGGCCATACCTTCCTTTGGCTCCTTCCTGTCCACAAGAACCGCTATTCCTTGTAGTTCCCTTCTATATTCTTCTCTATAAAGGCAGTCACGGTCCTGAATCCCCAGTTTGCTGGTCTCCTCTTTTAGCTATTTTATGTATCCTAGTGCACTCTTGTAAACCCAAATTTTCTGAAAAATAGCCTTATTAAGTCTTTCCTCAGGCATTCTTACCATATGTCCATAGAACTTCAGTCTCTTAATTCTTATCTCCGTCTCTATGTTCGTTGTTTCTTTGTAAATCTCCTTATTTGATCTTAACCTGTATCCTTCCTGGGTTTTCCGAGGGCCGTAAATTCTCCTTAGGATCTTTCTTTCTACTTTCAGCATTCTTTCCAGGTTAGGGAGGTTCATGATCTCTGTCCCATATAGCATAACTGGCTTTACTACAGTATTGTAGTGCCTGATCTTTGCTTTTATGGAAAAATGAAAAATATTATAAAAAAAATATAAAATAAAATAATTTTTCAATTTTTATATGAATTAGATGTTGCCATTTAGTAAATATATCTTTTGGTCTTTTAATATAATAATATGGTTCTTTTTTTAGGGGGGAATTATCGAATACAAGTAGTTATTTTATACTTTTATAATTATAAGTATATTTATCCTAATGAGTAATTAATTATTCATGAATAATTAATTTGAAAAAATATAATGAATCATTCGGATGAATTCTTTGAGAAATCCCAGAACTTTTCAATCGTATGAAAAGGTTATACTGTTAGGGACAAACATAAACACATTTTTTAAAATTTAAAAAAAAACATTAGTTCAACTTTAAGTATATTTACAGATAATTGAAGAATCGATTATTCCTAACGGCCTATTTAATTAGAGGAGTTGGGATAGGTTCCCCTAACACAGCCTAAATCATTTTTCTTCTTCATTTTCCAATATTCCGATTTTATTAAATGGTTCGCCTAATATTGAACAATATTGATGATGAACCAATATTGGCTTTACTAGCAATAATGCTTTTCATCCCAATGGTTTAATTCATATAAAACGTGTTTAAAATACATTAAAAAAAAATTAAAGATTTGCTATTATTATGTGTTCACATTATTAACTACATTAAACAATAATCAATAAATAAGTGCTAGTTATATTATTATTAGTTCAGTACAACATTAAAAACATATTCAAGCTAGTATTGGCTAGTGGTTTTTTATTTCTTTAATGTCATTTAAGTAACTTATAACTAAAGGCTAGTTCATTTAAATAAAGCTTTCATTTTGTAAGGTTTTGTAAATCGTTGTTTTTGAAATGAAGTGATTGATGTCAACCATTGTTTCGCCTTCTACATTTAAGAAGCTGGTTATAAATGTTACTAAAAGACAAAAATCTAAAAATTTTCAAATTAAATGTAACTTACACCTATTATCCTCTCTCTCTCTCTCTCTCTCTCTCTCTCTCTCTCTCTCTCTCTCTCTCTCTCTCTCTCTCTCTCTCTCTCTCTCTCTCTCTCTCTCTCTCTCTCTCTCTCTCTCTCTCTCTCTCTCTCTCTCTCTCTCTCTCTCTCTCTCTCTCTCTCTCTCTCTCTCTCTCTCTCTCTCTCTCTCTCTCTCTCTCTCTCTCTCTCTCTCTCTCTCTCTCTCTCTCTCTCTCTCTCTCTCTCCTCTCTCTCTCTCTCTCTCTCTCTCTCTCTCTCTCCTCCTCTCTCTCTCCCCTCTCTCTCCCCTCTCCCCCTCACCCCTCCATCTCTCTCTCTCTCCCCCCCCGTCCCCCTCACCCACTCCATCTCTGTCTCTCCCCCCCTCCCCCTCACCCTCTCCATCTCTGTCTCTCTTTGTATTTATGTTGAATCGAAAGGAATCAATAGTTAAAATATTCATTAAAATAAGAAAAGTGTATTGCTCGAAAACATGGAATGAAAAACTCATTGAAGATACAGAGACAAGAAGAAGACAGAATGGGGAAAGGCGGAGATAATGATGTAAGTGGGAGAGAATGGGGTAGCCTCCCGTGCGAGGATCGATCCAGAACACATTAGAGGAGCTGACGCCCTATGTAATTAGATAATTCCATAACCCAGGGCCACATATTTCCCTTGATAGCGGTCCTTAGCATCGCCTCTCTTTCCCTCTTTCTCTCCCACCCTCGGAGCTGGAGGACTAATTCTCTTTTTCTAGTTGTCTTAATGGCCACTTTGGGAGAGGACTTTGCTAAACTACCCGCAACGGTGGCTTTGCCTCAGAGTCTTTGTCCGTGGCTTTAGGCTTAATAAGGAAAAAACAGGTAACCAAACGCCCCTCTTCTGTTAGTGTCTTCATCAGAATAAGCCATGTAATACTAACAGCATTAGAGAAAGTTATATTAAGATATAAAAAGAATTAAATAAATGTCTTGAATGTTTTAAATATAATTTCATGCAAATGCATATTATCAAGGAATTATACACCTATGCATATTGCTAACCTACGTATTTTTTAAAGTACAAGTATAATGAATAATGAATATTGGATTTTGTTTTGTCTTTCGGCATTTGAAGATCTATCTTCCCCACTGTTCTTGAAGTTCTATGTCGTCTGTAGGTACTCCTTCTACATCCTGCGACCGTTAGAATCATTAGATCCCGATACATCTCAAAATAGTATCCTTCAGCCACTATAGTATACTGGATTCAGATCTGTCAGGATCCCCAAATCCTAGCTCAACTCTGTCCTCACCTACTCAAACCCACTTGGTTCTCAACACGCTTCCCATTCGACTCCCGACTATCCTCTGACGCGTTGGAAAAAAATATTGCATCATAACTTTCCAATAATGAAATCTAATTGAAGTGTTACTATGCACAACCAAAAAATAATTGCTTTGAATTGATATCATTACTATCCCACAAAATTTTAACATCCATTTTTGACCAGAGTGAAGAAGCCATGAATTATTTCATAAGACATCCACATACTAAATATTAACCAACCCAAAGGAGATTGAACCAACACGACTCCGAACCGTCTGCTCTAAAACAGAGTATAATAAAAAAAATAAATAAACTACAAAAAACTTGATTAGAGCAGAATCAGGACGGTTTCAATATAATTATTTCTGCAGAATTTGGAATCGACGAATTTCTTTTATATTAGCCATTACATTTTAGCAAGTGTGTTTGAAGCCATCAAAATTATTTTTCAACCGTGGGAATAACTGGATTACGGGTGATTGAAAAATAAAGCGAAATAACGGTCCACTGGATTCGCGGAATGAATAGATTTATTTTTCATTTTCCCTTTGAAAGTCAATATTGAATTTATTGTGGATATTCAAAAATATTTTCTGAGAAGGTTTTAGGAGAGGGACTTCGTATTTTATTCCAACATTAATTTTCAATGTCATGTATGGTTCAGGAATGGTTCTTCATTACATTTTTCACACTAAGGTATACTATTTCATATTTACTATTATACTAGGAAGATTCTCTGAGCTTACCTCAATAAGCGCAATAAAATATAGTTGACAATGTAAACGTTACTAAATAGAATACGTCCAATATATTGTTTTAAATTAAAAAAATATTATAAGTTACTTCAGAAAGCCTCCTATAGTGAAGAAACAAGAGCTGAAAGATAGAGAACCGCGCGAGGGATAGAAGGGGATCAATGCCGGCTGAGACAGAACCCTCAACCCAATTAGCTTCAGTTGTTTGGAGCATATTCTTATCTAATAGCTTCTTCACGCCTCTTTTATTCCTTCAATCTCTTGTAGTACTGCCACACACACACATATATATTTTATTTATTTATTTTTTTTATTGGCGGGACATGAAGCTGTCCTTGACCTGCCCCACAGCCTTCCTTCTATTATCCCGATTAACAGCTAACCTCAAACATATCTTAAATAGTTTTATGACACCTAATAGACGCCATCGAATCATCTTCTCTTCGGTCTTCCGCGAGGTCTCACTCCATCCGATCTAACCCAGAACAATTTTCGACATATTCTGCTCTCATCCATCCGGTAGACATGCCCCATCGATTTGAGACATTGCATCTTTATGAAGACCGCCAATGGCAAGTCACCAAATAAATCGTATAATTCTCGGTTTTTCCTTCGCCAGCACACACCTTTATCCACACACATCCTTTATCGCACCAAATATACGTCTGAGTACTTTCCTTTCGAAACAGTCCAGTTTGTAGCTACTGACTTATTCATAGTCCATGTTTCGCTACCGGTTGAACTAGTGTTTTGCGCAGTCTTATCTTGGCCTTGCGGCAACTGAGTCTACTATACTTTGTATAGAGAATAAGGCTCGGTTGGCTGATATAATTCGAATGTTGATTTCCTCATCTTTATCGAGGAGTTCGTTTATACAAGCGCCTAAATACTGGAAACTTGTAACACTTTCAAACGTGTGGCCTTCCATACAATAAATAGAGTGTAGACGAGCAGGCTTCTGATTACCATAATTTTGAATTTTTCCTCGTTTATATGTACACCCATACTTCCTGCTTCTCTTTCCCTTTTAAGCAGTGCTTCCTTCAACCAGTCTACGAACAACAACTCGTTTGATTATACTCCTTCATTTTCTCGCACAACTGCTTCAGTGAGAGAATTTGATCCGACAGTTGATCGGTAGTGTCTAAAACCCCCCTGGTATTCACCAAAATTAGCATCGACATGTGCGATGAGCCTATTATACAAAGGTATAAAGAAAACTTTATATGCTGCGTACTGTAAACTTATCCCCAATGATTTATGTACCCTGTCGTGTCTCCTTTTCTCCTGTTCTCTGCGCCTATGATTGACTCATTCTATTTAACATGAAATTCCTATTTTTCCCAAATGCTGGATACTAATGGGCGAATTTCATTTCTCAAAGTGTTTCCTCCGCACCACATATTTCCGATTCCTAGAAATTATCAATGGTTAAAATGATACCTAAAAAGCCACCTGAGCTCCCATCCTCATACCGTCCTGTTTCTCTCTTACCAATCATGGGTAAAATCCTAGAAAAACTCATTTTAAAACGTTTGTATCCTATCCTAGAATCCAATCATGTAATCCCAGATCACCAGTTTGGATTCCGAACATCACATTCAACAATCCAGCAATGGCATCGTGTGGTGGACTTCTACACATTTCCTTATTATTCGATCCGACCATAAATTTTCCTATTCTCCCCTCGTTACCGAATCTGCCGGAGTTCCTCAAGGTAGTATCCTAGTTCCTATCCTGTACACGGTGTATACAGCTGACATCCCGACTCATCCTACCACTGTTCTTACTACTTACGCAGATGACACATGTGTGTTATCAGTAAATAGTAATCCTTTCATTGCATCCCAATCACTACAATCTCATCTCACTAACATTCAAGAATAGTGTCAAAATTGGAGAATTAAAATAAATCCCAAAAAATCCTATTAACTAACCTTTACTCTTCGTCGTAAATCAAAGACTTCCTGTCCTACCGTATCCTTTAATGACATTCCACTAATTCTTGTTGAATAGATCCGCTAGCTAGGACTATACTTGGACTAACTTTGAATCCATATACAAGACTAAAACGACAAGAAACTGCCCGTCATTACAAACTACTTCAACATTTACTTGACAAACGTTCAAAGCTCCTAATTAATTACAAAATACTGATTTACATGACTGTGATTAGACCTATTTGGACGTACGGAGTTTAGCTTTGAGGCTCTACTAAACCATCCAATCCATCTCGTATTCAATCCTTACAATCCAAAATCCTTCGAAAAATCCTCAATTTCCTTTGTGACCAATAAACTTATCCATAAAGATCTTAATGTTCCATATGTTGCTGATTTAGCCAAACCAGATACCTATCCTTCCATAGTAAGCCCCATAACCACTCCAATCCACTAGTCTCCCAACTTGCTTCCCTCTCCATCCCTGGTAATTTTCCAAGGCATCTGAAAAGAAGATGGCCTAGAAACCTTTTAGTGTAGATTTTATTTAAAATTTTAAGTGGTACTAGTGAGTAGTTCTTCACCAGTTATTTACATGCCATTGTATTCACTATCAACACATTTAATTGATGTATATTATTCTGTACAGTTGTAAATATCAATAAATGAAAAAAATAAAATAAAATAAAAAAAAACTTTAAACTCAAAAAAGTTTTGTATCTTCTCCTCTACTATCTTTGCTACCGCCTCTAGTAAACTACAAGCAGCGAACATATTGCTAGGCTTATTACTCTAATAAAGATCCAATTAAATCATAAATTTGGGAGAAAGTTTGGGTACTTAGGAGTTAATTTGGGAGGGTGGTGTAATCCGGTGCGTGATAGGCAGGGTGTGAACTTCTCCCGTAATCTGAGATTAAACAAATCCTAATCTACAGATGTTTGCTTCCAGTCGAGATTGCGAGATATTGTTTGCCTCTCTCTCAATTCTCAGCTCTCGTATCTCGAGGTCTCACTCAGACCGGTATCAATAAAAAATAAAGTGTAATCGCGCAAGCATTTAGAGCATAGTTGTTACAAATAAATACCCCACCACAACAATGAATTGGTATAAAGTAATGTTAACTCCAACTTATATGTTTCAAAATATATTGGATTATCCAGAAATTAATACAATGTTTTAAAATTAAACTATAACATAAATGATTAGAAAAAAAAAATATGCGGCTGAGAAAGAACCCGTGATCTCTCGTTTTGCTCTAGGGCACTTTCAGGCTCTCCTTTCTACATCAATATTTAGATGAATATATCAGGAGTTGATTTTGAATATAGCTGCGAATATACTAAAACAACAATATACTTAACAAAATATTTGATTGTCCTGAAATAATGGCATGTTTATGTTTATGTAAAACATTTTTATTAATCGAAATACGCTTTCTTTCTCCCAATTATTTCTGCCATCGTTTTGCCTCCTCTAAATAAAATTTTGAACCCTTATTATCTATTTCTGATCTCTATTGACTGTTGATTAATAATTCTTTTATCACTTAGCTATTTGTCCAGGTCCATTAAAAATAGTACGAGGTTGACTAGTGGGGTATGGAGAGAAGGGTCGTTGAGACAGAGACTCATAAGTAAAGCCCGGATTTTCGTGCAACAAAAATTCTGAAATGTGCAATAAAAACTTGAAATCGTGCAATAAAAACTTAAAATCGTGCAAAATAAAATGCAAATAATAAAAAAGGTTAAACAAACAATTCACTAGTTACATTTCTTTCCCAAAAGTGGTTTTTATCTTAAAATTTATTGATCCAGTCCTTAGTAAGGGAGTAGTCAAATATTATTATATTATATTATTGTATTATTATTATATTATTATATTATTGAATCGGAAAGTATGTTATAGTAGGCACGAATAAACGCTAAATCAGATGTAATAGACGTTTTATATAGAGCTCACTTTACTTTTGTGACAGATTTAGCATCTTCATCGAGCTCGGAAATTACTCCCTTATATTTAGTAAAATTATCCGCATAAAACAAGGCGCCTTCCAACCACAATCCCCTTCTAGTAATAAGAGGTTCTGGCGGGAGAGGACAGCCTATTTGGTCTTGATACACTGATACACGATGGGGTGTTTTAAGGAAAATGTTTTTCCCGTTATTTATAAATTTATTTACATCTGGAAATACTTCACGGATCTTATCAGCAACTCGATTCAGAGCCATGCACGTTAAATGGATCATTTTAGAATAAAAAAACTTTTAAATTGACTCCTGTTTTAATCATGTAAGGATCTGCATCAAAAAAAAAAAAAAAAAAAAAAAAAAATTTTGTCTTGGAACGTATTATCTAAAAAAAAATTGTTTAAACTATCATTGATGAAACGGGATACAGTTTAGTTATTTATTTTTTCAAGTTCTTTTACAGAAACTAAAAATGGAGTTGATAAAATTTCTGGATGAAGAATATCAATTACTAAAGTACAAATGTATTTACCCCGAGGATCAGTAGTTTCATCAACCATTATTTAACAAAAATGACTTTGGATTTGTTTCTTAATTTTTGACATTGTTGAATTGAAACATTTATCTAAATAGTTCTTTCTGACCGTGCTCTCATTAGGAATTTTTTTATTGGTGTTCTTTTCTAAAAACGATTTAAAAGGTGTCGAATGCAATTTGTGAAAAGGTATGTTTGCTGCAACCATAGTGTAACACAAATCCATTAAAAATTCTTCATGGACATGTTGATGTGAGGAACACTCAGGTAGTAAAGTTTGCACAGGGTCAGTTTTGAGTTTTCTCGAATCTTTTAACTGTTGATGTCCTTTTGTGGTTAAAAATTGCAATTGCAAATAAAAATAAACGTACATTTATGCTCTAAATCATTAAATAGGGATAAAAATTCAAGTTAAAAACTTACTCGAATTACAGTGTGCATCAACTTGTGTCTTTCTTTCGCTGCCGATAGCTTTGTCACAGGGTCCACAATGTATTATTTTGTCATCAAATTTTAGTTCCGGATATTTTTCTATCCATCCTCGTATCTTTGAACTAACACTAGCTGAAATTTTAGGCATTTTAATGGAGACAATGTTACTTCGTTGAGGGAAGTCAGAAACTAAAAAATTAAAGCTTCCAATGAAAAAAGTTAGGAGAGAGAGACTCAAAATTTCTTGGAAGTTGGGGATCCGAGTTTCCTAGCTCAAGTCAATCTAAACATTTCTAAGAACACTATAGAAGCGTATTCATTTTAACACGCTTGGATTTTTTATATTTTTGTAATAAGAATAATATTCATTCTTCTTAAAGTTGCTACTTTTTCAAAAACAAGAAAGTTTTGTGCATTTACGATTTGAATGCAAGAATTTTGTGCATTCAAACTGCAAAATATGCAATTTTATGCATTAAAACCGCAGAAGGTGCAATTTTATGCATTCAAACTGCAGTATGTGCAATTTTATGCATTAAAACTGCAGTATGTGCAATTTTATGCAGTAACCCCTAAAATGTGCAATTTTGTGCAATATTAAACTAGGTACATTTAGCCTAAACATCCTAATTCGTATAAATAATTTGTCCCTGGCAGATTACGAGCTTGCAATAAAAAGATGTAATTGCACAAGAATCCGGGCTCTACTCATAAGTAAGCTCTAAATACCTTTTTTTATTGTGGAATTGAAAAAAACAAAACAATTATTTAAAGTTCCGGAAACGTTATTCTTATAATTGTATGTTTCAAGCTTTTTCTTCCGACTTTCGAATATTTTAATATTGTGTATTAAAACCTGCCAGTGCTCTTATCACGTACAGAATTTAACAATTATTTTATAAACTTTAAATTTTAGTTAGAATAGTGTGATATCGTATTTAATATCCCATACTTTCTTATGTATGTTATCTTTGTCCTAAGGATTCATAGGATTCATCCAATTAAAACATTCGAAAAGTCTTCTGAATGTCTTTGAATTGTAGGTATTCTATTACGGATGATTGACCCCCCAAGAAAGGCTACGTATCCTCGGGACAATTGGTGGTAAGGCTATACCCCCAACTTTGCGTCTTCTCGGGGAATGTGGCCCTGAGGTGTATCCTGTATATGACCTGATGTATGAATATGTGTAACGTGTACTGGTCTGCAGTGTAAGAGTGCCTCGTACTGAACTCGGGGTTCCGGGGGAGCGTTAATTCCCTCAAGTCTGACACTTCAAGAAGGTAAGAAATCTTTACGAAGTCAGAAACCTGGCAAGTGATAGAGAGCAATGGCAATCATGGCTGGACGGGCCTTTACGCTAAAAGTAACTACTGGAGGCAGAAGAAGAAGGAGGAAAGTCTTCTAAAAAACTATTATCAATAGAAGTGACAAAACATTCATCTATTTCTATTTGCCTTGATCATACCTAAACTAAAACGTACTAAAATAATCATTATTTTAGTTGAACTTGAATAATGACACTTTCTAAGAATAATTAATGATTCACCAAGTCTTTGTGAATCATATCACAGAGACTTGGTGAATAAGTTCTACATATTAATATTATTAAGACGTTTGCTAGAAATATTGAAAAATAGAGTCAGGAAAAGTGCGTAAGGTACGTCATAAAAGAGTTTATTATAGTCTCTGTGAATAAGTGGTCGAGTAAAAGATTGAAACTTTTTAAAGAAGATTTGAAAGTAGTATAAATAGCTAAAACCCCATAAATAAGGACCAAAATTACAATATCACTTTATAACATCTCACATTTTTTTTTTCTTTGTTGGTACCTATTCCTACGGAATATTAACGTGATTTCACAACAAATTTTAACTAATCTTTTATACATATAAATAAATAAATTTGTATGTATAAATACACACACAGAATTATGTGTATATAAATATCTATATATTTATATGAATACATACAAAACAAATGAGGTTATTAAAATTCAATCCATTCAGTTCAAAGCCTTGGTACCTCTCATTAGGGAGGTCGAATGACGTGCCAATAAAGGAGAGTTCAAGGATAAAAATACAGAAAAATCAATGTCGTCATTTTAGATTTTTCATTTTACCTTGTTAGGGCCAACTTTATTAATGATATCCTTAATAACAATCTTCCTTGAAGGGATGTATACTAATTATTTATTTGTTTATTTCTTTAGTTGTTTAAATATTGTTAGCACAAAATGAACTACCATATATGTTTAGATATGAAATAGTTATTTAGAGAAAGAATTGTTATTATTAGGGGTTTAAGGTATAAATGGAATTTGTTTGTTGTGAAATTCTTACTCTGGTTTTTATCTTTTATTATTTTAAAAGTCATATTTTTATGCAATTCTATTAATTAAAAAATATTCCTTTACATGGCCGTAATGAGACCTATTTGGATATACAAAGATGAGCTTTAGGGTGAACTAAACTTTTCAATTCTCTTTGTATACACCCATTACAACAGAAAATTATTCGTAAACCATTCCATAATGATTTAAATGTACCACATGTTGCTGAACTGTTCCAAAGCAGATCCCTTTCCTTCGATGGTAAGCTCCATAACCACTCGAATCCACTAGTCTCCCAACTTGCTTCATTTAGATTTCCGATAATCATCCGAGGCGTCTGAAAAGAAGATGACTTAGGACCCTTCTAGTATAGAACTTTTATTGAAGTGCTACTAGTGAGTAGTTTCTTTATACGTTATTGACATATTATTTGAATCAATATCCAATACATTTAGACGTATATATTGTATACAGTTGTAAATATTAATAAATAACGTTTTTAAAAATTTTTCCGAATGTTGCTGATTTGGCCCAAACTGGATACCTATCCTTATAACTACCAATTCATGATAAGCTCCGTAACCACTCGAATCCACTAATCTCCCAACTTACCACCCACTTGATCCCAGATAACCCCCCGAGGCAATCAATTACCTATGATGAAGCTTCTCGTCATTTAGGGGAGATTTTCATTAGCTACTGCTATATTAATAAGGAAAAAAATCCTAGCAGTTGAGCGTGGCATCGGCCAAATCTCCACTTTTCACAACAATTGGCCTAGTAACAGTACGTCCTTAACAAAGTATTATCTTTGGTATCCTTCAAACCTTGTAGTGATAAAGAGTTATTATTATTTTTTTTTATTTATTTATTTTTTTTTAAAAAGGTATATAAGAAAAGTTGTAAAAATGGGCATAGGTGTGAATAGGGGCACCCTTTCCTACTGGCTAAGGAATATATATAAGAGTGGCGGCGAGGACTGTCTATGGAGACAGTTGCTAATATACGATAGCAGTGGGACATTGGAACCATTCTTTCAACTAATGTAGATGCAGCTTGAGTTATTGTGCAAATTAGTATTCATTCTTGACTGTAAACTTTAGAAATCGTTATCGTTTCATGTTCTTATGTTTATTTAAAAAATAATTTCACAAGGATATCTAGAAAGCGGAGATCTTAAGCTACTTTTTGAAGTACACCTTCTAGGTTACACGTGATAGTGGCCATCTTTCTTAGTTGGAATTGGTGAAATATGGACGCCCTTTCTTGGTGTAAATATGGATCCCATTTCCCCGGGAACTTCGTCATACCTCTTGTTAGGGATCACAACTTGCCTCTTTTGTGATGGAACGTTCTCTGAAGACACTCACGGAGAGGTGTAGGTAAAATGTTCCCAAATGTGGGAACTTATATCGTGCCGGGACTGAAAGAGCCAGTTATGATCGCGATTTCTGTAAATACATTTTTTTATCCTGTAATAAATAAACTCTCTACCGTTTCGAATTGTTTTATCCTGTTCGAAACTATTTTTGGTGCCTTTTTCGAAGAGGGCCACAGTTTTTCTAGTGCTATTGTGAAAGCTTTTACATAGCATGTAATCATTGAAGCTAAAAATCCAACATTATAATGTAGGGAGACACAGACACTGATGACTAGATGCAATGGACACGGCCAATACGTAGGTGATGTATCATAAAGGAAAATTTACATATAGATCAGAGAATAACTACCCTGCCCCATATCGATTTTGACTTATTTTTTGTTTATCGGACTATGGTTCTGAGTTCGGCAAATCCAAACCCAATTTACATCTGCGGTAGCCTAATGAGCTGTGAAGGCTGATAAAGCTAACAGAATCCGAATAGGAACATTCTTTTATGGTTTAGTAATGGTTCTTATCCAGTAAAAAAAATTGTTTTTATAAATTAATAATTCGATAATTATGGTGATTGATAGAAAGGGAAATACGGTTGATAATATACCGAAAAAATTAAGACATGTGGTAACTCTTTAATGTTTAATCTTTATTTCTGTTAGCCGTCTTATAAAAATAAGTGAGCATAAAACGCAGTGTCCTTAACTAAGAATCGAACAGATTCCTGGAAATATCAACAAGACCGATCAAAAAATTTCGGAATAGTATTGCGAAAAAATGTGTGTATTATCTGGGCTGATTTTGAACCTGAATTTTACATGCGAAAGTCTTACATTTAATATGTAACATCAGGTTTCGATTCAAGGTTCAAGCGAGCCATGCAAATCCAACCCTTTTCCATCGACTTTCTCCAGAATATGTATCAAACGAAGCCTCAAAAAAAAAATTGAGGAAAAAAAATTAAAATGTAATCAGAATTTTTTTCTGTTATATTTATCACACAAATCGCAAGAAAATTACCCAATAATCCAAAAAAAAAAAAAAAAAAAAAAAAAAAAAAAAAAAAATCAAGATGTTTTATCTAAACATTTATCCCCTAGAATCTGAAGTGCGAGCTATTTTTCAAATAAGTTTACATTTGCTCATAAACTTTGACAAGATATCAAACCGTATCTGTTTCTTGAACAGTTGGTAGAGTGTAACGGTAGTTTATTAATGAGTCCGAGTATTTTTAATTGAGCTTTTTGTTATTTTTTTATATATGTTCTGTTTTTTCTTTTCTTTTATTTATTTACTTATTTATTTATTCATTATTTAAATGGATTCTATCACATTTTATAAATATTGAATCCTATCCAGGCTCAGATGTCAACCATTTTTGGAGTCATACTAAAAACTTTACGTTAGACATTGTTTTTTATTATGGTCCAAACTTTAATTTAATCTGAATCCTATATAATTTATAATTACATTTGTTATATTTATATTGTATTTAAATAATACGCCCGATTGATATAAGCCAAAAATGATTATTATCAAGGTTTGTTTAAAATAAATAAATAAATATTATATATATATATATATATATATATATATATATGTAAATTTATATTTATTTCCAAAATTATGAATAGAAATGAATTATTAGTGCATAATATTTATTGTTAATAATAAAATAGGTGACTTTAGACTAGTTTCTGAAATTTGATTATTTTCAAGAAGTCCTTCATGGGTATCAGAATAGAATAAAAAAAAAAAACATTTTCTGGGACTATGTTCCATAGCATTTCATGACACAAAATAAAATCGTATCTCACCAAGAGATTTTTAGAATCAAATAAGATACAAAAGTGAATACAGATTTACATTATAAGATAACATAAAAAAATAGGAATAAATATAATATATGAAATTGAGAGAACAATTAATTTTTGATATTACACATTAAAAAACATAAAAACAAATAATATTTGTAGAAAGGGGACAGTGAAAATGATAATAAAAAAAAAAAATAGTAAAAAATTATCTATATAAAATAAAAACAATATTTTTCTTTACATTTCAGGATCCTGCTGGTAATTGGACTTTTTTTAGTTTTAGCTCTAAGAAAGAAAACTGTTATGTCTTTGTCATTTCTAGTTTAACTTTATACTTTATCATTATACGGTAACAATGTTTTCACCATAGATTTATTGACAAAATACAAGGGATTCAATACACACAGAGAACTGTATTAACTAACATTAATATAAACATTTCAACTTCTCAATACCTGACTTGACCAGACAAAATTTCCCTCACTTTCTCTTAACTTCGTTTATTTCGAATTATCATCATTGTTAATTAAATTTAATTATTAATTGAAGTAATTTGACCTGTTTAATTCTAAAATGTAAATCAGAAAATACCTCAAGCCATTTTTCGTATGTGATCACCAACTACAAAAGCTACTGAACCTATCTGTACCAATTTTAACATCATCTTTATAGTTCTATGGAGGTTTAGCTATATTAAAATTTACAGTAATAAAAATTTAAATGTACAATTTTGAGAGACAGAAACGAGATTTGCCATACTGCAATATACTATTATGGTTAGAAATTAAAATACAACCAGATGGAATCAAAAAAATTATATCTTTCGAATAAAAATTACTACTAAATCCAAAATTTGGATCCTTTGTTTTTTAATTTTGTGTTTAAAAAATATGATTTATGGGCCTTAAGTAATAATCACTGGTAATGCAGTCTATTATCCGCAAGAGTTTCTTACTAGTCTCTGTTCATCTGGATTACTGACTAACTCATACATTAAAATTAAAAATTGGATGTCAAATTATGCTAATCTCCAATCACCTAATCAGTGCAATTGTACCCAGGCTAAAAATTAGTGCTAAGCGTAGAAATATAATTGAAGAAATAATGCTCAGTTGCATACATCAATACAAGATTTTTATCGATAAACAAATAAAAACTTAGTTATTAGTTAAGATCATCTCAATGGAATTTATTTATAAGAAAGGGCAAAGACAGGCATGCTAGTCATATAATTAATGTTATTTAACAGTTTAAATTTTAAAATTTATTTTCCCTATAAATGATTTATTCAGTTGTTCATTTTTCACTCTATTGATTAAAAAAAATCTTTAGGCCATCTTTCTTATAAGTGGGGCCCGAATTATAATAAATTTGAAAAAAAAAGTTAACTATTAGAAATAAAATGATGATAATTATTGTAATTTTAATAACGTTCTCAAGCTTAACCCTTTAACAGGCAATGTATCCTGGAGGATACACATATTTAATGCCTTTTGCTCAATAAATAACGTAATGTTCGACGTATTATCCTACTCATAATCGTCTAATATCCTTTATTTAACCTTGATTTTCATGATACATGAGTGGGGGTTAGCGGAGGTATAGTCATTCAAAGGAAAAAAAAAGAAGAAATGTATTCTAAAATTCTCGGCCTGCCCGTCAAAGGGTTAAGCTTAAGTTCTCAAGTTTAGGGTTTGTGATATACGGAGAAAGACGATGTAAGCAGATACATGAGGAAGTAACAGAAGACGGTAAAAGGCAGACATGAGAGACCATTGTGGTCGGAAGAATAGGATGTTAGGGGTGGAAAGGGGGAAGAGGGGAGGGATAGGAGTATTTATACAGCTAGGTATACAAACATATATTTATATATAGGATATAGGAGGCTGCGGATGACACGTCCTAGTGGTAAGATCAATGCTTCCTCTTTGGGCGCTATGCCAGAGTTTTCAATAGAAAGCTCATTTGGGATGTCAATGAATTCTCTAAGCGGAGGCAGCTTATTGTCCTCCACCCTAGTTCACATATAGTTCCACCATTCACTGTACTCCAACTAATAGATAGAGCCATTAAAGAGCTCTCTCAAAACAATATATTCTAGACTATTTCCATGACAATAATAACCATAAATCTATATTTATGATAATAAAATGTAAATTTATTCAACAAATAGGTTTATGATACCCAGTTTACAAACTGGTTTATGATATTTTATTTAGCAGAAAATTACAAGAAATGTATGAGAGGATAAATAATTAATATTTGAGGAGGTTTCCCCCTAATAAAATAAATAAAAAAAAAAAAATAATAAAAAACAGTAGCAGGGAAAAAATGAGTGTTAAAATAATAAAAATTAAGTACGAGCTTAATTATAATTGAAAGATTTGGTGGATGAAGGGGTTTTGTCACATTTAAAAAAAAAATAAAAACTAGTTCATTTCATGTAGAATTTATGAGTTAAAAAAAATGTATGTGTATAAAATGTGTATGTATGTGTATACAAAAACAACAACAAAAAAACAAAAACAATTTAAACATAAATCACTGAAAATTGAGTTTTGTTACGCCTTTTATCTTTGTTAACCCTTTTATCTACCAAACCCTTGAATTGCTTTATGTTTGTTATTTAAAATATTAGTATAATAAACATTTTACTTTGTAAATTGTAGCAAAAAGGATCACGTACAAAGAAATAATAAGTTAAATTTATTAAAATTAAAAAAACAAAAAAAACATTATGAACATTATTAGGACTAATAGAAAAAAAAATTAATCTCGATAAGAAACAATATATTGTCTAGTCACTGTCAGGAAGAAAACCAGATTGACATTATAAAATAACTTTGTCATCACAAAACAATGTTTAGTTAACTTTAACAATTAATATTTTATAATTTACTGGTGCCTCTAAATGAATCCACAAGATACGTATTAATCCAGGTATCAAATACTTCTTCTTCTTTGAAGGGATTTTTCTTCGCTTTCTAAGTTTCCTTCAATCAAACTCCTCCCTCAGCCGGTTCCTCCATTCCTCTCTATCTATCGCTTCTTCTTCCGTTAATCCTCGGCCAGCCATACTTTCAGCCACAACATCTCTCCACGAGGATGCGAGGGGAGCAATTTTGGGGATTTTTCTATTCTCCATTCTTTTAATATGGCCAAACCATCTCTGTCTCCTTCAATAAGTTATTAAAGTTATCAAATACACTTTTTTAATTATAAAACATTTTAGTTTTAGTTATATTCGGTCATTAGAAAAAATAAATTAAAAAATAATCATAATAAGAAAACCTCTTCTACTGCATGCAGTGTGAGATTGTTTTGGCTGAATATTATCTAGAGTAAATAATTTAAGTTCCTGAGAGTTCAGAAAGAATAATTAAAACACGGTAAATTTTTTGAAAACAATACATTTAAGTTGTTTTTCTATTTTGAGAATATCTCGATGCATTATCAACAAGAAAATTGAGTTCAATATCCTTTAAAAGTTTCAAATACCCTTCAAGAACGGATTTAATCTGCTTTGATCGATTAAACTTTAGACTCAAAAGTTTCTGGACAAGTTCAGTACGTTGAGTAAAAAAAAAAAAAGTTTTTAGCAGATGGTGATTAAAATTATAATTACTTTTATTTCATTATTGTTATTTTCTTATATATTATTGTAAACTATAACTAATTTTAATTTTAAATATCTCATTAAATATAAAACTATTCTATTAAAAATAATTATCGGTTTGCATTATATCAAATTTAGTATATTGTATACAATCAATATAGTTATTTAATGTTAATATAGTATATTAAATGTAAATATAGTATTAAATATATACTTTTTTTTTATTTTAAAATTATGTAGTATATACGAAGTTGCATGATGTAGAATAAACAATTTAATTAGGTATTGATTATCTCTATTATAGTATTTATAAATAACGTATAATTTCAAATAAAACCCACAAAAGAGGCAAATAAATCACCGATTCCAAATTGTATTGATCTAATAAACATAAAGGTTATATTATTTCTCAGAGCCGAGATCATACACAAGGGACAAAAATAGCTCGATATAACTTACGGCAAGCAAGAAAAGAAATAAAACAAGAAGGGATAAAGAAAAGTTTTAGTTAGCATTGATGTTATATATGGTCTAAATATAAATCATTTCATGAGGATGAGTGTAAAATTGAAGAAGGTAAAAATGGAATGGAAGTTTCAAAGAAAATATATGGCGAAGAATAAACAGATTTTTTAAAAAGAATAGCTCATCCTCTATTCTACGAGGAGAAAAAAAAAAAAAAATTTCTTTCTGACTCAGAAAAACAAAATACCATGAATGTATCGATCTATAATTTACTGCTTTTCCCAATTTACATTTTAGAATTTAAATTACTTAAATTAATAATTTTATTAAATTAACAACCAATGATCATTCGAAATAAACAATATCGAGAGAAAACAGCGGTTTCAAATGCGACTTTATTCATTCAAACCAATATAGTTCCTAGACGGTAGGTCCTAGCGACAAATGTTATGTAACAAAAAGCATTTTTTATTAAATTTCTGATAGAAAACTGTCGTCAAATTTTCGATCAGAGCACATCAGCACACCATCAGAGCTAGAGTGTGTCATAATGTTACATTTAGGAGGGTGAAAAAAACGTTACACCAAAAAAGTATAGACCCCAGCCAAAAGACATAGCCATGTTAAAAAACAAAATATAGCATGGAAAAGTGTAATGCTAACTTATTGCTTTTATGATTAAAATAATTAGAATCGATTCGATTCTCATTTAACTATCAGAGTAAACACATAAAATTTCCATCCGGAATCGGTTAGTAAAACACAGTAATAGGAGCATAAATAGTTTATTGTCCATGTCCCTACTCGTGCAGCCAATCATCAGATCAGGTTACTGAATGATTTGAAATTGATTTCCTTTATTGCCAACAAACTATGCGCGATTTATGGCAGAATGGTCTCATACTCCAGCGGTAATTCAAAGATGAAACGGAAGGGAAAGAGAAAGTAGGAAGGGACAATAAAGAGAATGACATATCGATTTCCTGCTAACCTAGATTTAAAGGAAATGTGTGTTCTCCCTCTCATCTCGAAGGGAATTGCTTTTAATATTTAAGGCCTCTTAGGGCCACTGCCAAGCACGCAACCTCGGCCACACACGAGAAGGGCTTGTATGAGCTAGGGTAAGAGGATCCAGTCCTTAACTTAAACCATATTAGGTAAATTAAATATATTTCATTTGTTCTCCTAAAAGTAGTCATATTATTGGAATCCTAAAGCACACACTAACTAGCCACAAGCTTAGGGTACTCTGAAGATCTTGGGTACAGTACATGGCCTGCTGCCGTGCAAGAAGGTGAGATGTAGCCAGAATTCAACTCATCAAAGGGAACCCGACACTCCAGTAACCACATCTCTATATGCAGTATAGAATATTATTTATCCTATAGGAATCACATGTCATTTATGAGAGGTCTTGTCCATTTCTTCCACACATACAGAAAATACCACTTTAATACTATAGAAATTAGGTAAAATGATTTAAATATATTTATTATATGAGGATATTAAGATATTTATAAGGATAATGAGCAATGATATCTCCCAAACTTATTATTTTATTAATCAAAAATATTTACAATGATAGGGTGGCAACACATTATAATATGATAGTACTTAATAATGAATAGCACTTCAAATATTCTGACAAACAAGAAATAATTCTATAAGGGTTGACGAAACATTTCAGTTGAAAACATTTTATTGACTATGAAATATATTTAAGGGCTTGAATGTCCTTGAGGAAGGACATCATTGGGCCACATATATATTAGTTTTCGTTCTTAAGGATAATATGTAAAAATATTACAGGATTTAACGCTGTTTAAGTTATCCAAAGGATATTCTGCCATTGTTGTCCTTAAGGATACTGTTTTAAAATAATTTTTAAGATTAAACGATTTTAATATGGCGGAAGGATAGTCCGCCATTGTTGTCCTTAAGGGTACTATTTTGAAATATTCGAAGATTTAACCATTTCAAGAAAGCTGAATATCCATCCTTCCGGCATCTTAAAATCGTTAAATATTCAACAAATAAGATTGTTCTTTTAGTTTTCGTCCTTAGGGATACTATTTTGAAATATTCCACGATTTAACAATTTTAAGATGGCGAAAGGATATTCCACCGTTGTTAACATTCGATGAGAAGTTGAAGATAGTTTTTCAAAAAAATTTAGGTTATTATGTCAGTATGCTACAGGCTCTACTCGGAAAATTTTCGAGTTAAATCCTGAAATATTTCCAAACAGTATCCTTAAGGACAACAATGGCAGAATATCCTTCCATCGTCATAAAATCGTTAAATATTCTAATATTTAAGAAAAACAAAATTCTTCGGCACTCGATTAAAAGTTTTTTTTAACTATGAAGAGTTTTTTCATTCTCCTTACTGCATACTGTGCTATTTCTTTTTTTGATTCTTACAGTCAACTAATTATAAACCACGAAATAGTTTTAAGAATATTTCTTATATCCTACAGTTTATTATATGAAGTATAAATAAATATAGAAAAAAAACTTTAAAAACACCAGAATTATATACTACCAATGTGTTATATTCTTCACATGTTATTTTCAATTAAAGGTGAAATTTATAAAACACAACAGGCTTAATAAGATTTAAGTTGGTATAAAGGGGAATGGATAATGATTAAGGAGAACAAACTAAAAACAACCCTTTTTAAGAGGGCAATAAAAAAACTCTTTTTTTAATTGAAAGATTGTTAATTTTATTTACCTTTGAAATTTGGATAAAGCATCTCAAGTTCTCTAGATTACGGCCATGTTTGCTCTGAGAAAGCAATTTAAACCGATCACAAGACAGAATGGAAGTGATGTTAAACCAACCTCCCAGCTGATGGTGTACAAACTTAGCTGATCAACCAAGTTCCAACAACTATTCGATAGCGATAACTATTATCCAACTACTCAGTATCCAGATAGCATTTGAAATAGTCAATTTATAGTGGAAAAATGATAATACCAAATTAAAAACGTAAATTAATAAGTCATTTAGCGTGCATATTCTTAAAACACACACAAAATAAAAATGTATGTTAAGAAACCAGCATCACAAAACAATTCATATTTAAATATATTCTACAGTAGATTGTTGTAAAATGTATGTTAATATTTAATTTAATGCTTTTTATATAATTAAACTAATAATTTGTCATTTTTTTTTATTTATAATTTTTTTCGACTACTCCACCGTTTAATAGACAAGCGTTCAAAGCTCCCAACAAATTACAAAGGACTTATTTATATGACAGTAATTAGACCAATTTGGAGATACAGAGTATGAGGTATAAACCTTCGAATTCTTTATTTTTATACAATCCTAACAACCCAAAATCCTTTTTAAAATCCTCAATGCTCCTTTTTATGTCAGAAACAAAATTATTCATAAAGATCTTAATGTTCTATATGTTGCAAATTTGGCCCAAACCAGATACCTATCCTTCTATAGTAAACTCCATATCAAGTCCCGAATGAAAATAAGATAAAATAAGATGGCCGAGAGACCTCCTAATATAGAACTCTAATTAAAGTGCTACTAGTTAGTGGTTCTTTACATGTTAATGACAAGTCATTTTAATAATTTCCTTAAATTTACTTATTGCCTATAAGTATACAGTTGTAAATATCAATAAATAGTTTGTTTTTTTAAATTATATTTTATCAACTTTTAATAGTTAATTTTTTTTTTAATTTACATTACATAAATTTCATTTTTATGATTTTTTTAATTTTTACTTGTTGAAATTTTTATAGCAGGAAATTATTTATTACTTTTGTATTTATTTATACTTATTTTTCTTTTATATTTAATTAGATGTAAAATTTATCTAATCTTTTTCAATTATCTTATATTAAACCTTTGTATCTACATACTGTCTGATGAGTAAATGTAATTTAAATTAATAGTCTAATTGCATAAGATTTTTGGTTTCCAGTTAATTGTGGCTTTGTAGTTATCCTTTTTTTATTCAGTCTTTTTTCGTATGCCTATTCTCTCTCTACATCTTAAAATTAATCCAGTTTAATTAAAAGCTTCCACCTTATAATTAACTCAGAGGTCTGTTATAACATTTCTTTTTTTTTTTTCCGCGGAATAAGAAAAGAGGTTTTTACAATTACTTGGAAACAGATCTTTGAAGTAATTTTAGAGAGAATTAGTACCTTTTTCGAGTTATATTTAGAGATAAAAAAAATTAATTAATGATAAGGTGTATTACATAGCAATATAATATCCCATCATTATTTATTCAAAAAACATATAATGCTAACATGGTTTTTTAAATAGGCGACGTTTCATGGCTATTGCCACATTTTCAAGCCCAAAACATGCAAAAACATATATGGACGATAAATGAGAATTAAGTATTGACAATGTGAACTAATGTTCATCTAAATACACATTATATGTAATAAATGAATTACCATTCTGTCTCCATTTACATTTGGATCTGTCTGATGAACAAAATTTTAACGACTAAAAAAGTCTTGTCACTAGTATTGCATCTTGTAATTCATTTATCATATATAATGTGTATTTAGATGAACATTAGTTCACATTGTCAATACTTTATTCGTATTTATCGTACATATATGTTTTTGCATGTTTTAGGGCTTGAAAATGTGGCAATAACCATGAAACGTCTCCTATTTAAAAAATCATGTTAGCATTATATGTTTTTTAAATAAATAATGATGGGAGATTATATTGCTATGTAGTACACCTTATAAACAAAACTCTCGTTTGGTTATATATATTGTATAATATAATAAATTAATGATCTTTATTAAATAAAATAATTTACAAAATAGATTACCAAAATTAGAATCCGACGAATCATTTGTTAGTTCTTATAATAAATAATTTCCAAATTGAATTGATAATTCCATACTAACATGCGTACCTGAAACTATTTCTTAAAATATAAGACGTTTAATCGAAACCTGACAACAGATCAACAGTTTATATCAGTAGCAACAAGATTCTTCAACGGAAAATCTTTAAAACTTCGATAAAAAATTAAAAATTAAAAATACGAGATATATATTTTTCTATATTTCCTCATTTATCCTAGACAAAAAAACGGCCAAAAAAAAACCAAATGATACTTTATGGATTGCTTAACATTACAAGAAAACTAAAAAAAAGTGTTGAATACGATCTTTGTTTAAATGATTTGTGTTTAAGTGGTCTTGCTGGATATAGTCCTTCTCCAAGTATGCCGTCCCATGGTTCTGATTAGTGAATATTAGTAATTGGTCATTTTATCTCGTGATAAATTGAAGATTAAAAATGATCAAGATTGGATTTTTAGCGTCCAATATAATTTTTTCTTAACCCAACAGTATCTCATTAATTTTAATATATATATTATTTTGGCATTTCAATTATTATCTAATTTTTACGTCATAAATTCCAAACAAAAACAGGATTATAGTTATTGGGTAATTATACAGTCTACTTGGCCTAATTTATATAGTTGCTTATTACTAGAGATTAGAAGCGATTAGGTTTTACCTTGAAATTAATTAATTACCTTGTTGTGCTGGGTTAGTTTGTTATGCGGGATGGTATACTCCTAGCGCCCACACACATAAGATGTGTTTATAAACAATTTAGCAGGTCAATAATCAATTTACATGAATTATTGTTTTTGCTTTTAATAAAAATTATAATACTTAATAATTACAAAATAATAATTTAATATTAAAAATCTTAAGATATCTATGTATGTTAAGGATAAATAAAAAAGTGACGATATTAAGTAGGATAATATACCTTAAAATATACTTTTTAAATTAAATTTAATAACATTATTTAAAATGCATTCTCAATATATTGAATTGATTTAACATATAATTGAATATTTAAATATGTAATTTATGTGTCTGTGTAGGGTTAGTTCATTGTTATTTATTTTAATGAAAGAAGTATATTTTTTTTCAAATAGAAAAATAAGAAATGTTACTTGAGCAAATAATAATGTTATTAGTTTTATGATTTATAACAAAGTCTTGCACTTTGATTTTAATTTTCTTAAATAATAGCGGCCAAAACTTTAGCATAAAATAATGATTCGTTGATTAAAATTTGTTTTGAATTAATTCCACATATATCAGAAAGACTTAATTATTTATAGCATTAAATCATTTGTGAAACGTATACGTTTATATCGTCATATCTTTGTTTACTCTACAGAATTCGTTATATATCATACTACATTGTTCCCAAAAATGACTTCTCTTAAAAAAAAAAAGAAAAAAAAGAAGTGTAATGATTACGGTGGTTCATAAATCCATAATTCGTCATTGAAAAAGCCAATATTTTGTATTTTAAGTAGGAAATGTATAATTTTTATTCAGTGATGTTTTTGTGCGATATTAAATAACAATTTTCTTCTTAAATTTACTAATTGAAGTTTGTAAATATGCTGTATTACGAAAATAATGACACCACACCAGATTGTAGTGAAATTACTCATTGGTAATCAAATAAAAGATTAATTTATATATTAATCTATAAGTTTAATATATATATATATATATATATATATATATATTTATATATATATATATATAATATATATATATATATATATATATATATATATAATATATAAATATATTATATATATAAATATATAAATATAAATATATAAATATATATAATATATAAATATATATATATATATATATATATATTTTTTTTTTTTTTTTTTTTTTTTTAATTGTTTCCCTTCCATAGTAACCCTATGGAAAGGTCGTTTATTTTGATATTTTTTTTACAGGTTCCATGCATATTTGCATACTACCTGTAATTAACAGGTGTGATATTATTTTTAATTAAGATGAATTACAATTGTAAAAGTTCTATATAGAAATTAGAACAAACGGGGAAAAATAAAAAAGGAAATAAAATAAAAAAATAAAAAATAAAAAAAAAAAAAAAAAATAAAAAAAAGAGAAAAAAAAAAATCATGAACAAAAAGAACTATTAATAGGCATAATTAAAAATAAATAAATCTAAGACAATAGAAAAAAGAGAAAAGAAAAAAAAAAAAAAAAAAAAAAAAAAAAAAAAAAAAAAAAAAAAAAAAAAAAAAAAAAAAAAAAAAAAACCAGTAGACAAGTTGATTTTCTGATGTGTCTTCAGGTATTTTTCTTAGATTTTGATGAGGGGTGGTCTTCTTTCTTCATGAATACGGTCCAATTGATGTAGCGAATTTCACTAAATGTTTCTTTATATTTTTTATATAGCTTTGCTTCCTGAGAAGGCCATGTGTCCCCATTCATCAGTACTGTCTTTATCAGTAAATATCTGTTGTGTTCGTAAAGGGTGCAGTTGTATAGTAAATGATGAAATGTTTGTGGAGTCTGTCCGTCGCATTCACATGTGTCTGTGTTTTTGATGTGAAATCGTTTCAAGTAATGATTAGTTTGTCCATGTTCCTTTAGCAGTTGTGTAAATTTGTGATGTGTACTTTTTGGTGTATCGTGATTTTGTAGTGTGATGTTTGGGATGAATTTGTGCAAGGGTCGTCCTTTTGTTCCAAAGTTTGTCCCATTCAGTAAGTGAGTCTGTTTTAATATGTTGCTTAATAAATGAAATAGGAATGCGATTGTAGTCTATAGGTAGTTCTGAATCGTGAGCAGCTGTCTTTGCCAGTAAATCTGCTCGCTCGTTCCCTTCGATTCCACTATGGCCTTTGACCCAGATCAATTTAGTTGGTGTTCCACGGTTCATTAGTTCAATCAAATTTGTCTTGAGTTGATGTGTCAGTGGGTCGTTGGATTTGGGGTTATTAGTTGAGTCTATTAATGTCTTGTTGTCCGTGTAAATGGTGTATTTGTGTTGAGCAACGTACGTTTGTCTTAGAATATTCTTGGCCTTAACTACAGCTAATTTCTCTGCCTGATTATTAGAGCAGTTATGGCCTAGTCTGTATTGTTCATCGTAGTAGCAGTTGTTGTGAAATAGAGTTAGTGCGCATCCTGTGTGCTGTTCGTCTTTGCTTCCATCCGTGTAAATGTCAATACTTCCTGTGTCTGTGTCTGTAGCTCCTGTGTCTGTTATGTGCTGTGTTAGTTTTTGCGTGTATAGCAGGATGTATCCAGTATTTGGTAGTTATATATATATATATATATATATATATATATATATATATATATATATATATATATATATATATATATAAGTTACACTATATATTTTTCCTTAGATATTTTTAATTTTAAGCTTTGACTCCTAACCATTGTAATCTATTTCTTAGAAACCCCTCGTGGGAACTTGCTCTCCTGTGAACTGTAATGTTAGCATAAAGCTTCCTAGAAGAAGCCATTGTAACCCTTTATAAACCTCAAGAAATTTTGTAATTCTCTCTCAGTACATCCAGAGCCGTCTCCACGCCACTCTTCTTTCTGATATTGTAACTTTTATTGAATAAACTTCTTTTTTAAAAAAGTCTTTACTTTTAAATTGAAGATAACTGGCGCAGTCGGTAGGACATCGTCAAACTTGAGGGCATATCAAGGATCAGTATCAACTGTTTGCTGACGAGTCCATTCAGAGGAAGACGAGACGTTAAACTGGCATGGATCTGACTATCGAAGTCATCTTAGTGTAAGTGATTTTTTTTTATTTAAGAGATATTATCTCAATATTAAACTTTTTTTTTATTTTTCAATTTAATAATTTTGAATAAAATCTATTCTATTTTTAAAGAAAAGGTTATGATTTCATTACTATAACTATAAAGAAATATTTTGTTATTTAAAATATAATTTTTTATTTAATATTAAGTTAAATATTAAGTTACTGTATATTAAGGATAAATTTAATTTTCATTTCATATTATTTTAATTTCATTGCATACTATCTCATTTTATTTTTTTGTTTGTTATATTAAATATTTTATAAAAATGGCACCTCCCACATTAAAGAAAGAGTATCTAGAGATGATACCTGATTTCCATGGTGACCCTATGTCACTAACGCGATTTCTAGAAATTTCTGATAAATTAATAAACAAATTTTATAATCACGAAAATACTGCCGATTTCCAAAACGATTATTTAATAGGATCAATTCGTGCTAAAATTAAAGGAGCTGCCGCCGACATGGTTAATAGTAAATATATCAATACCTGGGACGATATTAAAAATGCGTTAAAACAAGGGTACGCCGACAAACGCGACGCGTACACTCTAAATATTGAAATGGCGGGAATGAAACAAGGCAACGAAACCCCTTTCGAATTTTATAATAAAATACAAAAAACATTACAGTTGCAAATTAGTTATTTAAGGAGCGAAATGCCGATGGAGGCGTTAGTCCTCACGAAATATATCGAAAAATTAGCACTAAGAGTTTTGTTAAAAGGACTGAAAGAACCGCTTGGCTCTTTCATGAGAACCAAAAATCCGATAGACCTAAATCAGGCAATAAACATGCTAACGAACGATTTTCAATTTGTCATCGACACTTATCGCCCCCACCAAAACCATAACAAACCAATACACAAAAATCGCCAACAATTTATAAACTATTTCCCAGTAAACCAGTACAAAGCAATTCAACCTGCTAAAAATGTAATCTCAAATCAGTATAGACCCCAACAACCTAATCAGTATAGACCCCAACAACCTAATCAATATAGACCCCAACAACCTAATCAATATATACCACACCAATATCATCAATATAGACCCCAACAACCTAATCAGTCAACCCCTATGAGTGTCAATAGTAATTATAGAAGTAATTCCCAATATCAGAGACAACCTGATCAAAGTGTAAAATTTAAATCTTTTCTCAATACCCCAGTTCGGAAAAACCCAAACCTAGAAATTGAAGAACTTCATAATCTAAACTCGGAACAGTCCGTAAGTGAATCCCAAATTACTGAATTACCAAATGCTCAACCACCCGACTATCCCACTGTATCATTTCCAGACGATCATCAAGAAAATCAACAATACACTGATCAAAATAATCTGGATAGTGATCAAAGTAATTTTTTAGATCCCAGCCTAGCACAGGAACCATGGACGTAATAGACCTATTTAATTTAACCCGTTTTAGTGCTCTTCCATATATAATTCCACCAAAGTCAAACTTAAAAATTCTAATAGACACTGCGTGCACAAAATCGCTTGTATCCGTCCTTGTAGCAAATAAATATTTTTTTAATAACATTACTCACGAACCATTTAAACTTACTAGCGCGCACGGTTCTTCTATACAAAATTTTAATGCTAATGTAGATTCATCTAAATTATTTCCCAACACCAAAACTCCCCTGAAATTTGGCATTTTTGACTTCCATCCTAAATTCGATTTATTGTTTGGAACAGACAGTCTTAAATTATTAGGTGCGAAAATTGATTTAGTAAATGATATACTAATCACACCTTTTGGCAATTTAACAATTCATTATGACAACAGACCCCCTCAATCTGAATATACTTACATCTTAAACAACGATTCTGAAACCGTAATCAAAATTCCAATCAAAAATATCTCAAATGGAGAAGGAATCATTCCTCATACCGATTTCAATAATTGTCTTAAAATTCATGAAGGTTTAATTTCAATTAAAAATAACGAAGCTATATGTACGGTAAAAAATAATTCGGATCGGTCATTTAGATTAACTATTAAAACCCCAATCCTTGTGAAACCAATCAGAATTTTTAAAAATAACGAATCTCATAATATAAATTTAATTAAAACAAAAGAATCAGATTTCAATGAAGTCAAAAATCTTATTCGCACGGACCATTTAAACGAAGAAGAAAAAAAAAGAAATTCAAAATTTAATAAAACAATATTCTGATCTATTTTATTTAAAAGGTACTCCACTAACTGCAAATACGCAAATCAAACATAAAATCCTAACTAAAGACGAGATCCCAGTCTATACTAAAAATTACCGATATCCTCAAATATTTCAAAACGAAGTGAAAAGACAAATTGACGAAATGCTAGAGCAACAAATCATTCGCCCTTCTTTTTCACCTTACAATAGTCCAATTTGGGTAGTTCCAAAAAAATTAGACCAATCGGGAATACAAAAGTGGAGAATAGTAATTGATTATAGGAAATTAAATGAGAAAACGGTCGATGATAAGTATCCTATTCCGCATATAACCGAACTGCTGGATAAATTAGGCAAAAGCAGTTACTTTTCAACAATCGACCTAACAAGTTCGTTTCATCAAATTTTATTGGATGAAGAGAGTATCCCTAAAACAGCATTCTCAACCGTAAACGGTCATTACGAGTTCCTAAGGTTACCTTTTGGATTAAAAAATAGTCCACCAACATTTATGAGAGTGATTAACAACATACTCATGGGCGTTCCAAATTGTGTTGCCTATTTAGATGATATAATAATTTACAGTACGTCCCTTCAGGAGCATTTATCAATTTTAAAGCAAGTTTTTAAAAAACTAAGAGAATCTAACTTAAAAATTCAGCCCGATAAAACCGAATTTCTAAAAAAGGAAATAGAATATTTAGGACATCTCGTCACATCAAACGGAGTAAAACCAAACCCTAATAAAATCCTTGCTATAAAAAATTATCCCATACCGAAGACTACTAAACAAATTAAAGCTTTCCTTGGACTACTAGGATATTATCGCCGTTTTATTCCAAATTTTGCACACCTCACAAAACCTTTGACCCAATGTTTAAAAAAAGGATCGAAAATTAACATCGCGGATAAAAATTATTTAGATAGTTTTGAAACCAGTAAAAATATTTTGATTAATAATCCCATCCTGCAATATCCGGACTTCAACAAAACATTTTGTTTAACGACAGATGCATCAAACGTAGCCTTGGGCGCTGTATTGTCACAGACGCACGGAGGACGAGATCTTCCGATAGCTTACGCGAGCCGTACTTTAAACGAAAGTGAATCAAAACTGTCCACTATTGAACGCGAACTTCTAGCTATTGTTTGGGCTACCAAATATTTCCGACCATATCTTTATGGCAGAAAATTTATCATTCAAACGGATCACAAACCACTTCAGTGGTTACAATCATTAAAAGATCCAAACTCAAAATTATATCGTTGGAAACTAAAACTCGAAGAATTTAATTTTGAAATAAAATATAAGAAAGGTCATGAAAACAAAGTCGCTGACGCACTATCGCGAGTAGAAATTAATTTAACAGAATCTGAAGACCCTGATACTATTATTAATGATTTAATAGAACAATTTTACCGCGAAAATGAAACATCGGAAAATGCATCTCTTATCGTAAATTTTGATGAAAATGAAAATTTAGATAATATAACAGAAGAATCTGAAACAAATTCCGTTCACTCTAATACTTTAGGAAATACAATAATCGAAATACCAATAGCAGACTCTCCAGTAAATTTAGGAAAAAATCAGATTATTTTAAATTTAGTTGATATTAATCCCGCGAAACCCAAAATCGAAAAACTGTTTAATAATACTAAAAACAGAATTATCGCTCAGATATCAAAGGAAAATTTCGAACAAGATATATAATAAAATTAATTAAAGAATTCGTTGAACCAAAAGTTAAATATTATTTATTCTTTGAAACTGATTTTTATACCCAATTTTATGAAACCATGGTAAAATATTTTAAACATTCGGAATTAAATTTTGTAAAAACTACAAGTAGATTAATCGATATTCAAGATCCTGATGAACAAAATAGTTTAATAAATGATTACCACATTGGCAAAACAAACCACCGCGGTTCGGAGGAAACATTTAATCGAATAAAAAGATTGTATTATTGGCCTAATATGAAAAACTTAATTCGAATTCAAATTAATAATTGCGAAATTTGTACGGTATCAAAATATGATCGGAATCCTTTAAAACTCCAATATAACGTTACTCAAACACCATCTAAACCATTTGAAATAGTTCACATGGATACAATCACACTAGAAAACAAAAAATATTTAACTCTAATCGACTCCTTTTCAAAATTTGCGCAAGTTTATAAATTAAAAAATGGTCAAGCAACTGAAGTCGTTAATAAATTAATTTCTCATTTTTCTCATCACGGGTTACCAAAACAAATAATAACAGATAACGGTTTAGAATTTAGAAACTCATTATTATCCGATTTATTAAAATTACACAGAATCCAACTACATTATACAGCTACTCAATCACCTCAATCAAACGGACCCATTGAAAGATTTCATAGCACATTAATAGAACATTTACGGTTATTAAATAATAGAGACGAATTCAAAAAAGACGCAATGGAAAAAAAAAAAATTAAATATGCCGTACTCGCGTATAACAACACTATTCATTCCATCACACAACTAAAGCCAATCGAAATAATATCTGGACATTTAGATATAGACTCGCCCGTTGCAATAGATCTCAATAATCAAATCATAAATGATTATGTTGCAAAACATAAAGAAAGAGTAAAAATTTTGCATGAACAAATAAATCATAGGAATCAGGTAGCAAAAGAAAAATATATAACCAGGATGAATAAAAATCGCGAAGAATTGCCAAACGAAATCCCGGAAACAGTATTTGTAGCTAATAGGCAAAAACAATCAAAATTAAAAAATAAATTTAAAAAGGAAAAGATTAAAAAAATAATTAAACATAGTAAAACCGCTGTAATTGATAAAAAACATTATAACACGCGAGAAAAAATTCATTTAAAAAATATAAAACGACCGCAAAAGAAAGGACAAACGTACGATGTTGGTAGGCCTCCAGATGATAGAGCTGGACCGAGTCAGCATTCTTAGAACAGAGATAAAGCACTCGCACCGGACACATTCTTTCGCTTGAGACAAGCTATTATAATTACGTTTATTTAAAACTCATTTTTTCTTTTAAATATAAGTAAATAATTTTATTTTTCTTTGCATTAAAATAAAAAGCATAAGAAATAATTTAATATAAATAATAATTTAATATACACAATAAGGTCGCTGGATACGACTTATATAGATGTGAAAAGATGGCAGTTAAAATGCCCAAACTATATAACAATAATAATAAAAAAAAAAAGAGCATTAGAAATAATTCAATATACACAATAAGGTCGCTGGATACGACTTATATTGATGTGAAAAGATGGCAGTTAAAATGCCCAAACTATATAACAATAATAAAAAATAAAGAATGATAAAAAGAATAATTATTGTTGATAAACAACATAACGAGTTCAAGGAATATGAACTCTTCCTAGTTTAAGAGATGGCATTATAAGCCAAATTATGGAAAATATTTTATACAATAAAATAGTATAATTAAATGATTAGACTTTAATTTTTATAATTTAATTTTAATTTAATAATGATAATTTAATAATAATTTAATTTAATTTACATAACCAATATTCGATAAACAGTGATTTAATTAGTCAATTTAATAATACTATTAAAACCATACAAGAGAATACGCTGCATATTGCACGAAAAATTAATGATATAGGGACCGTAGTTAACTTGTTAACAATTAAAAAATTATTAGATCACATCCAACTTATTTTCTCTTTAATTTCTACTACCATTTCTGATATAGAAACTTCTTTAACCTTTTGTAAACTAAATATTCTACATCCATCTATAATGAATACAAAAACATTGTTTCAAGAATTAGAAAAGATAGCTCCACATTACAATAACAAATTTCTTTATCCATTTCAATTTAAATTTATCCTAGATATAGAACGCACAATATCTGTACAATGTGCTTTGCATGAAAATGAGATTATTTATACTTTAGCACTTCCAATTTTTGAAGAAACTGTTTTTAGTTTGTATAATTTATACCCCATTCCATCTATTGTAAAGGATGAAATCATAACAATAATTCCAAAGTTCAAATATCTCTTAAATATTAATAACAACTTTAAATTTCTTAATCATCAATGTATCAAAAGAAACAGCATTCACCACTGTCATACAGCTGACTTATCTCACCACGATGACTTATGTATTCAAGATATTTTACAAAAATCATCCAGTGTAAATTGTCTTTACACACGTCTACATCAAGAAGAAAACCACATCGAAGAAATCCCAGGAACACGCTACATTCTCATAGCATTTTACAACCCGGATGATCTTCAAGTTCAACAAGAAAAAGAAACAGTAAACTATCATATGACAGGAATTTATTTAGTTAAAACAAACTTTAATTCAATTTTGTATCATAATAAAACTGTATTTTCATCCAGTCAAACTCATGGTTCTCTAACATTGTTTGATAAACAAACTTTAAATATTCAAGCCTCACAGCTTTTAAACACTACATTAGAAATTAAAAATTTAAAATTTCATGAATTACAAACCTCACATCTTTCACATCTTGTATCAACAAAACATACCTATAACTCTAACACTCTACACATAATTATTTTGTGGATAATTTTTATTTGTATTATCATCTTTATATTAACCTTTGTAACTTTTATTTATTATTTTTACAAAACTAGAATTGTAACTCATTTCACCCAAAGCAGTGAAATTCGTATCTAGGTGGGAGGAGTTACACTATATATTTTTCCTTAGATATTTTTAATTTTAAGCTTTGACTCCTAACCATTGTAATCTATTTCTTAGAAACCCCTCGTGGGAACTTGCTCTCCTGTGAACTGTAATGTTAGCATAAAGCTTCCTAGAAGAAGCCATTGTAACCCTTTATAAACCTCAAGAAATTTTGTAATTCTCTCTCAGTACATCCAGAGCCGTCTCCACGCCACTCTTCTTTCTGATATTGTAACTTTTATTGAATAAACTTCTTTTTTAAAAAAGTCTTTACTTTTAAATTGAAGATAACTTATATATATATATATATATATATCTAAACAATGACAGATGTCCTCATGATGGACAGGTTCATAATTTCCGAAATTTAATATATGACTGTAAAGGACTTGACAACATTAGGACAGGACTGATACAGAACAGGAAGGCAGTATAATGATGCTTTAGTAGGCAGCATCTTGTTGTGCTTTAGTTTATTTTTTATTTATTTTTATTATTTATGGAATTATTATTTTGTAGAAAATTGTATTAACGTTACTTTCTTTAGGTTTATTACTTTCTTTAGGTTTCTCATTATTTAATTGTTTCATTTTGTTTGATTTTTTTTGTTTTTTTTTATTTTGTTTATCTGATTGTACACAAGAGACAATAAGATCAAATTGAATTAACAAAAATGTAAACCAATGAACTTGGTAATACGTGTAGTATGCCTAAAAACAGGCATGGCGCATGTAAATACGCTAAATAAATTCTCCTCTTATGGGGTTACCATAAGAGGAAAAGAGAAAAAAAAAAAAAAAAAAAAAAAAAAATATATATATATATATATATATATATATATATATATATAAGTTTAATCTATATATTAATTTATTGAAGTTAGTAAATATAATATATATATATATATATATATATATATATTATATATATTTAATATATATATATATATATATATATATATATATATATACACTGCCGGTCAAAAGTTTGAGACCACCCTGAAACGATACCAGTAAATTTAAAAGTTTGATGTTAGGTGAAAAATAAATGGATTTAAATAAAATTAAACGCATTTATATAGTTTATACCAAGATCTTTAAAGTTCATCTACCTTTAAGAGAGGAAATTAAAATTAAGTTTTCAATACATAATTTAAAACAAACTGTATTTTCCATATTAATTCCAACAATTTCGTTTGCCGACAGAATAACCTTGGATTAAAAAATTTGAAATTTGAATTAAAAATTGAGAAACGAAAATCTCCCATTCATATTAAATGAAGGCAGCGGGAATTTTTGTTGAGCCATTTCAAATTTAATTAGATATTTATGAACTAAGTTCCTTTTTTTCCTGAGTGGAATAGCTCGTAATTGATTTATTACGGAGAAAAACTCAAAAGTGAAACAAAGTGTTTTTACTTATAAATAAAAACATCAACATAAAATTAGATAGAAAAAGAGAGGCGGAACGATATTAAAGATATTAAACTTTTAAATTTACATACTTTGGCTCAGGGTGGTCTCAAACTTTTGACCGGCAGTGTATATATATATATATATATATATATATATATATATATATATATATATATATATATATATATATATATATAAGTTTAATCTATATATTAATTTATAAATATATATTTATATATAAATATATAATATATATTTATTTATACATTTAATTGATATTCTGAAAATTTTCTGCCGATATTGTTTTAACTAACTGTTCAAAATAAATTTAAAAAATAAAATAACTATGAAAACTTATGTGCATGAATTTGGTAAAAATGTAAAGTAAACGAATACTTTAAATAGGAAAAATTTATATTCTGAAGTTCTCCGATCTTTTTGATTTTTAAATTTATATTTAAGTTCCAGTCGCTAAGGACGAGAAAAAAAGTGAATAAAAATCGCTCTAGAATTTTAAATAATTCAGCCCAAACATTTAAAAATTCTTACCTCTAAGATTAGAATCCTTATTTTTTAATATGGATCTTATAATCAACTTACAAAATGTTGTATCATATTAGGTAATATTAGCTTTTTAAGGCTAACACACAATCATGCAGACAGAGGCAGAGTGAGGAGAGAATTATCCGACAACACTGTTTGTTATTGTCTGACGACAGGAGAGAAAAATGCGCTGCTCTCCTAGCTGGCATGTGCGCCATTTAATTAGTTTTCTTGCGCCAACTGGGTTCACGAATATTAATAAAATATTAAGTCGCATTACAGTTAGTGCATTGTTACATACCTTTTACACAAGATGAGATTATATATTTCAACAAAACTATCGGTATCGACAATACAAAACTAGATACTTTGAGTCTCATGTTATATCAAAGTAACAAGAACAATAATAATTTTTCAGGAAGTATTTAAGTATCTGACCCTATGACCCAACAAAGGGCAATCAATTGTTTCGTCTACTGCGTCATATAAGTCCCGTTGGCTTCGAGTCATGTTCTGCTATTGAGCAATCGGATATAATTGAAAAAAATAAAGTGGTTTCGAAGTGATTATTAATCTATTAATTTATACAAAGCCCTTGAAAAGCCCAACCATTCGAGTAATATTCACTCTTTATAATAGTACAAATTAAAACACAGTAAGTAATTCTTATAACGTACTACGAAAGATAATGTATTACTGTCTTGCCTCTCCTCTTGAGATACATTATAAAGGCAGCAGTATTTAAAAATAATTAGTACGACGTGACAATGCTTTTATTAAAAATATGTTACAAATAAATGTTAAAAAAAAAGTACAAATCATTAATAAAATTATTACTAAATAAACGCTAATAATTAAAAAGTTTATGTATAATTTATCTTAAAGGATATATGATGAAGCATATTTTTTTATACAGTAAAATGCTTAAAGGATGATTTTTCAACAACTAATATACAGCATAAATTTGTCCGAATGAATTTCGTTGACCAAGCCACATATTTGTCATTCGATTTATTTGTAGTAATAACAGATGTCAAAGACAATAAATATATAGTAAGCTTTCAAATCAATATTTATGGCAGAGAGTAATCATTGTAAAGGGTGAAAGCAAAACATTACATACCTACTCAATGGCCACCTGAAGAAACCAGAAAGAAATCGAAATGTGTTATATATTTATTTATATAAACTATGAATTAAGTTATACTATTATCAGGTTATACTTAATGTACTTCTATGTTAAATGCAGTAGGATTCCCATTATCCGGGTCTCTATTAACCGAGGTTCCGAGGGGCCAATTTTTCTATTTCATTATTTTATAATACGGTGTTTTTTTACACCATTTTATATGCATAATATGCATAATATTTATTTAAAAAAAAAAGTAAGATAACAATCAATGAAAAAAACACGGCACATTTGTATCGTACGAATGAGATGTTTACAGTGACTATGTACTAATCCAATACATATTATATGCAATGTAATCTTTTAATTATTTATATGGATCTTCTACTGGGTGGTTTGCCTACAAAACAAAATTATTTATTCAGTTGAACGAATACGCCGATAGCAGAATTATCGTTCTAAGGGCAATAAGACCTGCTATTAGAAAAAAAAAATTATTAAAAAACACGAAAATTGATGATTTTTTTTTCTAAATAAAAATCCAATACATATGAACAACCATTTATTCTGATATATTTTTGTATATTATAATTTAATAAACATATATAAAACGTTAGTTTGTTAAATAAAGTTGTTATTAGAACATTTTTTTTTTAATTAGCCTTCTTATCTTTCCCTTTCGTGCAATAAAATGATTCAATTCGATTATCGATTATTATTGGTTTTCATTTATCTGTGAAATCTCATGCCCATCATTACCCCCCGGATAACAGGGGTTCTGCTGTATATACACTCACAACTAATACTTTTCTTCCAATTGATTTCTTTTTTAAATATAAAAAATTCCTATAAAATATTATAGGATTAAAAAAAAAATAAACAAAAGCAATCAGTTTTAAAAAAAAAAATTACCAGACAATTATTTATTTAATGAGGTTTATATCCGCTCCATGCGTTCATTATGTATTGTATTCGATGGGGCATAGATCTAATGTGATTTTAAATATCTCTTCAGAGATATGCCCATCTGATGCTAAACCGTAATATCATAATATATAATAAATGCATCCAATCCTTAGAAAAAGCCATGCTGGTTCCTTCAGAGTAGTGCTGCTATTCCCTGTACAAAACTTCTACTTACTCCAAAGTTTTTTCCTGCATATTGTTTCGGACATATTAAGTACAAGACATTGGACTCATTAGATAGAAGTTATGTAGAGAGGTGGAGGGAGTGCAGAAGGGGAAACTAACGACCCTTGGGATGACAGCGGGCCTCCTAGAGGACCCAACTTGGACTCCGCTCCAACAGATTAATCTTTGTCCGTCCTTCCTCATCCTGGTTCGCTTTTTTATTCCGTCCTGCGGCTCCCTCCAGGATCAATATCATCCTTCCTCCTTCCCCCTCCTCCTGTATGCATCCTACTTCGGCACTCCTTAGCAATGGTCAACTCACAAGGAGCGTAAGAAAATGCAATTTGGAAGCTCAGACTTAAAGAAATATCGGAGTAATTTTCTGTTTGGTTTAAAATTCATTTTATTTACCGATTCATATGTAAAACTCTATAAATTAGTATATTTATATAACTAAGGATTATATTAGAATTATTTATTTCGGACACTCAACATCCAAGTTCATCAGTGCCCTGTTACTTAGTTTTTCGTTTAATATTATTTTTTTTTTCAATAAATTATGTTGTTTGGAGAAAATAATAATTATATCGATATAGAATTTGATTTATATAAGCATTTTTCATGCCGTTCCTGCTGGAAGTAGGTTTCGTACAATGGGCATTCCTTAAGAATGTATCCGATTGTTAAAGGACTCTTACAAGATACACTATTCGGAGAGGCTTTTCTCATTATACGTTATGTGCAAGGCGAGTATAGCCAATCCTTAGAGTTGCTATAACAAACTCTGTTCTTCTGTTTTTTCGATAGGATGTATCCCATTGTTTGATGTGACTTTTAATTTCTTTTTTAAATTTATTATTTATTTTCCAACAAATAACCTTTATCCTTCGTCGCAAACCTACAACTTTCTATCCCACAGTATCCTTTAATAATATTCCAATAATTTCCGTTGAACCGATCCACAACCTAGGACTCCAGGACAAACGTCTTACTTGAAATCCTCATACCAGACTTGAAATCCTCCGAGGCGTCTAAAAGAAGATGGCCTCGAAATCTTCTAATATAGTACTTTTATTAACGTGCCACCAATGGGTTTACTATACAAGTTATTGTCGTTTAATGTTCATTTTTCCAAACATTTACTGAATGTATATGTACTATACAGTTGTAAATATCAATAAAAAAAAAAAAAAAAATCAAATTGTTAAATAACATTTATTTCATGACCATCCCCGTCGCGGCTTTGCCCGCTCTCATAAGTAATCTTAACTAATGATTAAGGTTTATTTGTTTATCAATAAAAATCTTTAAATCCACTAATCGTCAAACTTGCCTCACAATCAATTCCCGATAGTCCTTCAAGGCGTCTGAAAAGATGATGGGCAAGAGACCTTCCAATGTTGAACTTTTATAGAAGTGCTACCAGTGGGTAGTTGTTTTACAAAAACTGTCATGTTTTTATTTACGAAATTAAATTAAGAAAAGTGTAAAAACGTAATAAAAATCTATCATCAACAATGAAGATTTTAACAGAAAAAATCTGGAGATTACTTGAGTTTTGTTATGACCTGTTTAAAAAAAGTAGTTAAACAATATGAGCTCTTTCTAGAGTTAATGCCATATTACACCATAAAATGCCTTTCCTTTCTTCAAGAAATTCCCATCTTCTCTCTTCCATTCAGAAAAATTAAAATTCTAAAAGAATCGTTGTAATCGTATTTAGCAAACCAAAAACCAATTTACGAACACGAGACTGTCGTTTAGTCACCATGTAATTCTTTAAAGATAAGAATTAATCAAAGCTCAAATCCGACTCAAATTTAACAATAAAATTATTTTTAAGAAACACTTATCCAACTTAGATCTCTTTTCAAAACTAAATTTATATTTTACATAGTTAAAATAGGCTGCTTCGTTATTGCAGCATTTTTTTTTTTTTTTTTTTTTTTTTTTTTTTAAAGGTTAAAGATTTTTTTGTTTATTTGAAAACTATTATCGAATGTGAAACACTTACCAATCAGTTATAAAACCATACTAAAATCTCAAAACATCAGCATTTCGTTACATAGATTATTTATATCAAACTTTTTTTTAAATGTAAGACAAGATATCGACAATGCCTGAGGAGACAAAATTTTACCTGGCGATTTTAACAGAGCATGAACAGACTGCGGTCAAACAGCTGGAAGTACTCAAATAATCTGCTGAAAAAGTAGGCTTGCAAATTTCATTCGATAAAACTGAATTCTTTTGTTCAAAAACAGAAATTGTAATTTTGAAAATATGATCAAATTAAAAGGATCCCATACTTTAAGCAGCTTGGGGAATTCTTCGAACCTACGAAGATTGAAAAATCTCACAGAAACATAGCCTCCAAAAAGTAAAAAAAAAAAGTATTAGGCTAATACTAATCCAGGATAACACAAAATCAATGTCAAGAGAGAAAAATTCGGCATTATAACTCAATCATAAATCCAACAATTCTCTACTTATGCGCTGACCCTTAAATGAAAACACGAAGTTAAAGAAAGGAAAAAAAAGAGAGAAAGAACATCAAGAAAATTCTAGAAAGAAGACATACCCCAAACGGTTACAGGCTACAATCAATAAAAAAATATAACGGGGAATAAAAAAACAGAATTCCAGAAATGAGATAGGTGATTAATAACTTTTAAAAATAAATTTGGTAATTTAATACTTAATATATTTTTCGGACCGTGTTTATTGGTTTTTTGTTTATTTTCCTTTTTATTATTAAATTATTTTTAATTCATTAATTCTATTAATAACTTCATCAACTATAACATTTAAACAAAGGATTCATATATTATGCATAATGTATTGAGCGGGATACTAATTTAAATACACTTCTCTTCCATAGGAGTATGTCTGCTGTACGTCTCCAAGTTTTCAAAGCTAGTTTGGTGATCGCAGCAGCAGAAGTTGGTGAACAAAAAGGACAGTCCTGTAAGGGCTTGAAAATGGCCCCTGCAAATTTTATCATGGCTACCTGCTCCATATAAAAGCTCTTACCTGACAGGTGTGCTGGGCAGAATGTATCCAGTGTTTGTTCTCAAAGCGAAAGCTAAAAACGTTCTATATTCTGGCAGAAATTCTCTAAAGGAAATTAATGCATTAATTATCTATTATCTAAACAGAAAATAAGTTGATAATTATCAAAATAGGTTTAATTGAATTATTAATTATTTTTTCATTTAGCCAATGCTTTTAGTATAACTACAGATTTTGTTCTTAGTTAATTTTTTTTAAATTTATTCCATGTTTGTTCATTACGGATGCGAAATATGGTCATTTACATAAAGGAAATAACAACTCTTAAAGTTTTCGAAAATGAAGAATTGCTCAGAATAATTGGCCAAAAAAAGGATAATAAGCAGACTGGAGAATTCAGAAGGCCACAAAGTGCGGAACTGCGTGCCATTTATCTGTTATTTCACGTGTCCTGTAAATGTAATGTACGTAATAGCCGAGAGACAGTTAAAATGCCCATGCAGAGTTGTTAATAACCTAATACCAAAAATTAGCCCATTGGGCTTTCCTAAGCTAATCACCCGTAATAAACTAAAAGGGATTCAAAAATACCATACTTGGCCATGAAAAAAAAAAAAAAAAAAAAAAAAAAAAAAAATTAGGCATCTCCTCGCTAGTTGCGTGAGGAAAATAAAGAAATGTAAGTGTAAGGAGTGGGTATTGCTAAGAATTTCATTAATATTTTACGCAAGCAACCTAAACTTTTTTGCAATAGAATGAGAAAATTAGTCACCATAGCTTCATGGAAGGTTTTTCAGTGGCCCTACAACCCATTAAGTTGGTAAGGAAGTGTTTTTTCGAACCCAAGGGTTAAGTTGATGTATCAGGATCTAGGTTTGAACACTAGGCTTTTCCCCCTCATCAAGAGTAACTACTTTATAGAGGTTTGGTGTTTTTCAAAAAGTTCTATTAATCCTGAAGTCGATTTAAGGCTGAAAAAAACATGATAAAAATTATTGTTCTGCCAAATGGCAGGGAGGTAGGAAAGACTGTTGTAACTTGATATCAGTGTACCTTGAAACAATTGGCATTGCTTTTGTTAATGTTGCACTCTGGCAGATTTTTTACGGTTTTAGATAGTCATGTTTAGTTGTGAATCCGTCAGTGTACATTCATCTCTCCCGGAGATTTTTTTTTATTTTTGCTGCCCCAGAATATTTTTGTTTGCTGCTACATTTTTGAAGGTAAGTGTTCGACTGTTTGGTCTAGGATACTATTAAAGTATGAAATCGCCCAGTTGATTGGGGATAAAGAATGAATGTGAACTGATTCTTATGTACTTTTTTTAAAAGGAGTGTCATCTTGTATATTGAAAGATTAAGGGTCTTGTACCTTGAAACAACCTCTTGTATGTTCAAACAATTATTTTTTTGAATATGAATACCTCAAAATGATTTGATTAGGGATTGATTTGATTTGGGAAGGAATCAAAGTTTTCTAGTTTGTCGTTGAAGTTTCTAATTCTATTTATATGTCGTTCAAGTTTTTAAAGTTTACTTTTTGTCAAATAACACAACGCTAAAAGAAAAAACATGAAATTGATGAAAAATACACTTTAGTTTTCTAGTGAGTATTTTTTTTAAATTACCACTGTTTCAAGCTACAGAATCCTTTTTGTACCTTGAAACAAAAATTTTATTTCGTAATTTTGCTGCTCATACTCAAAGAACACAGAAAATTGGGAATTTGTTTCCCCATAACTATTGGTCACTATAACCACGACGGGACACCAGAAGAAAATATCAGCTTTATATCAGCTGAATTGCGGATGCACACACCAAAAATTAGAAAAGGGTTTACAATAGCCTCCTCTGCTAACTAGTAGTAGGATCGTGCCTTACTCACTGAACTACCATGGTTTGCTCCTCATTAACACTTAACTCAGTAACAATCAACCTAGTTGGATCTAATCCGATTCCTATTTTCTTTCGATAAGGGCTTTATAAAACAGCACAATAAATAAATTTAATCCAGTTATTTCATTTATAAAAAACAAACAAAAAAATACATATATTATTAAATGAAAATGTCTTTTAGACGGATATCCATTGAGAGAACTAAGATATTTAATTATAATTAAAATTATTCGACTTAGTTTATTCCACTCCCATCAGTCTTAGAATTCTGGGGGGAAAATTTTCTTTTCATTTTAATAGTAATATGATTTTTCGTAAGTAATTTTAAGTATATCACGTTTACCTTCAGAAGATAAGTCAATTATTTATTTAGTAGAGAGAACTTATTCGCCTGGTTATTGGAACAAAACGACACTAATTCTCAATGGCGTTGTATTCCTTTATCTAATTTAATGTTGTATTTGTGTTTCTAAATAACAAGGTATTTCGAACATCGTTACCGTTCTTATTTTCCTCAGATCATATTCTAACAAGCTCTCTACGCTTAGTGCTCATACATAGGCAGTATTAGATTAGTGTCTTATTCCTTATAAAACTACAAGATTTGAATCCAAATATAAAAAAAGTATAATACAATTAAGTTTATAGAACTTTGAACATGTTTGTCAATGATTGCTAGTCTGAAATACTTAATAATTGAGCAGATAGAAACCAAAGTCAAAGCAGACCCAAGAGACTAAAGTCGACGCAAAGCGAGTAGGCTGTACTAATAACTAACCTAATGTAATGTTAAATTGTATAGAATTGGAGTGGAATCTAGGATTCACGATAAACTGATTTTATTTCCTATGCCAATGTTTCGGCCTGGAGCGTAACCCTCATCTGGGCAAAAAGAAAAAAACTAAAATCTATGACAAAAAATTAATTTAAAAGATATATGAAAACCAACAGTGAGAATAATTTTCTTTCAAATTCTATCAACGTTTTACATGACCCTTGGCTATACTACTACTGTATATACTACTCCAAAATTTGCTTGACAAACATTTTTAGCTTCGAATTAATGACTACAAACTCATAAACACGACAGTAATCAGACCTATTTGGACAAATATAGTTAAGAGTTAAACATTGGTGCTGTATTAAATATTGCGATTCTTGTTGTATTTAATTCCTTTTAACCTTACAATTCAAAATCCTTCCTAAAATCCTCACACAGATAAATTTATCCCTAATCATCTTAATGTTCCATAAGTTGCTGCTATGGCCAAAATCAGATACTTATCCTTCTATTATAAGCTTCAAACCTATGGTCTAAGTAATTATAATCCTTTTCCATACATTCACTAAATGTATATACTGTATACCGTTGTAACGCATTAGCATGAATCGTATTAGTATATTTAAAAAATAATAATTAAAGAAATGAAATCAGAATTAAAAAAAAACAACAACGAAATTTTAGTATTAATATACTTTTTTTACAGTATTCCATTGGAGCTTATCCATCTTGAACTATTTTAAAATCAAATTATTCTTCTTCGAATGCAAGACGAATGAATATTAATTTCTTAAATTGAAAATTGCTTAGTAGTATTTTTAAATATGTCTATCCTTCATTAATTGTTTTTTAAAAATCATAATGACTATCGTATTGCTTGATTTAATTATATGAGAAAGTAAACACCTAAAAAAGAATGAAACTCTTAAGCCGAGAAAATTAAAAAGTAAACTAGAAGGGATTTCTTTGCCAGTCAAAGAATAAATATATGCCCCTCTATCTATCTATATGCCCCTCTATCTATCTATCTATCTATCTATCTATCTATATATATATGTATATATATACTATCCCTGAAATGAACTGCTGAGGATGAGGGCGGATAGGGCTGAGATAGACTGGTTTGTACATGCTCGAGTAAACGAAAGCAATACTTCATATAAACGAAGTCGGAAAAGGGTTTACTTCGACTTACCGAGTTTTTCGACTTATCGAGTTTTGAACGTGTGTGTGTATGTGTGTATATATATATAAAAATATATATATATATATATATATATAGAGAGAGAGAGAGAGAGAGAGAGAGAGAGAGAGAGAGAGAGAGAGAGAGAGAGAGAGAGAGAGAGAGAGAGAGAGAGAGAGAGAGAGAGAGAGAGAGAGAGAGAGAGAGAGAGAGAGAGAGAGAGAGAGAGAGAGAGAGAGAGAGAGAGAGAGAGAGAGAGAGAGAGAGAGAGAGAGAGAGAGAGAGAGAGAGAGAGAGAGAGAGAGAGAGAGAGAGAGGGAGAGAGAGAGAGAGAGAGGGATAGAAAGTAAGAGAGAATAGAAGAGAGACGTGGTACTCAGACTATGCATTCAAAGAGATATGAGGAGGCCTATGAAGAATAAACAAGGGTTGAGAGAGAGGAATGGAATTCTAGAAATGGCGGAGAAGAGCATAATAGGAGATCCATATGGAAATGGCTCTGTTATTAACGGCCCTAAATGAGCTGCTCCAACTATGCTAAGCTCTGCTCTAGTTCAATAAAGTTTTTAACCCCCCCCCCCTCCAACCTCCTCTAGTCCCTCCGATCCTAATGTCTCTCTAATATATGGCGGCTAAGAATTTAATTAGGGCGGGTTTAGAACTATCCCAGCTCCAAGGGGGTTCGTCATCTCAAAGTGACAATGGAAAGGTAAGAGCCAGGAATAGTAGTGCGGTTAGCTAAGGCAGCACTCTATAATGTAGTGGAGCCACCATCCTTTGCCACTCAACCATTGTAACCAATGATTTTATATATAAATAGTACATTATATATATAAATGGCACCAAGGAGCTTGTTTCATAAACGGCTGGCTTTTGAAGCATTTTTTTCCATACACCAATCTACAAGTCTATTACTTCGAAGCACTATATTTCGATAGCTATTTAACATAAAAATAAGTATAGCAAATCAGAATTACAGAAAGTGTAATTCTACAAAAAAAAAAAAAAAATTATTTATTTATCCGTAAAACTTAAAGGAATGCAGTTATAGGAAAACAAACTAAATAAAGTCCATCATTTTGCCGTTTTGTTCCCCTTTCTAAATGTTCCACAAAACTCTTCAAATCAAAAATATGGAAGTTTTATTACTCATAATTTATAAACAGCATACCGAAATTTCGTAAAGTTTCGACCTTTTTTTATAACAAAAACTAAAAGAAACTGCTCAACGTCATAGATTCATCCTACATTAACTTGAAAAACGTTCAAAGCTTTCAAGAAATGTAAAAAAAGTGATTTACATGACAGTAATTAGACCTATTTTGACCCATTTATAGATTTGGGGATCAACTAAACCTTCCAATTCTTCCCTCATTCAATCCTTACAATAAAACTTCGAAAAATCCTAAAATATCTTAATGTTGCCTAAGTTGCTGATTTATCCCAAACCAGTTACCTATCTTTTCATAGTAAACCACTGAAATCCACTAATCTCTTAACTCGTTTTCCATTCTATTCCCAATACCCATCTGAGGTATCCGAAAAGAAGATGGACTTAAGACCTATGGGTAGTCGCTTTAAAAGTTACGTATATACAAGTTTTGACCTTTTGTACATGAAGACTGAACCATAGGTATCTAGTAATATCCCATCAATTCAGTATTAAAGAATAAAAATTTACAGTAAAGTGGACAAGAGATGGCACATTTCAGATCAAAGTCTGCATCAAAGTATCCTTTAAGAGACGAGACCTGATTAAAGGTCTCAGTAACCGAAATATGGTTATAATAATACAACTGGTTTCTGATTTTCAATCTAAAATAATAGTAACGAAATCCAAAAATCGCTATTTAGAACATACAGTATATTCTAATTATACAGTATATTATAATACAGTTCTTCTTATTTTTTTTTTAGGTACTCATTGAATAATGAAAAAGTTAATAAAAGTTTCCACGATGCACGATATATAATAAGAGGAACATGATATATATATAAGAGGAACAAAAATACAAAAATGAATTGCTTTTTTTTTTTTTTTTTTTTTCCATTTTTTTTTTTTTTTTTTTTTTTTTTTTTAATTTTCAAGCTATTATAACATAATATTCGCTATGTATTTAAATACCAAAACTTAAAATAAAATCTCAAAAATTACTAAGAAACAAAAAAAATGATAAATTAGTTTTGGCTTGTACTGGCTTATCACAATGAAGAGGGATAGATCAATATGTTTTATCTAGGTAGATAATTGAGTGAAATCCAAAAATGAATGCCCGGGTAAGAACTTTAAAAACTAAAAAAAGAATATAATAATTTATGCATTTCACAATATTAATTCATTTTTTAATATTATAAATAATTAAAGTAATGAATGAATCAACTGAAAAAAAACAACAAACTATACCAAAAAATCAGTTACGACTAAGAGAACTAAAACCAGTCTGTAGGTCATTCAGGAATGTTTAGGGATGGGGAATTATGATTGTCTGAAAGGTTATGTTAGGCATTGTGAAAGAGAGGTTATTTGTACATCTAACTTAAGTTTTTTAAGATCTAATATTTAAGGTGATGGAAAATTAGAGTCTACCATAAATATGAATATTCTTTTTTATTTTGGGGATTGAAGACACCTATCCAAAAATCCAAATCAATGTAGATATATATATATATATATATATATATATATATATTTTATTTCTTATTAATTTTTGTAATTTTATTTTAAGTTTCGGCATTATATAGTGTTTAGGAAGATTCTTGAGGTTCAGTCAATAAATAAAAACAACTATTTTGGCGACGTTTCGAGACTATATTGTCATAATCATGCCCTACAGTGAAAAAACAGGTTACAATAAAGTTATATAAGTTATACAAGTTATTTCGAAACATAAAGTTAGCTACAATACAAGTACATAACAACATGAGTTAGAATGTGTTACATTTACTAATGTAAATGTATATTATTGGCCTGAAAGTATTAAATTGGAATAACCAATGATATAGATAAATTAGAATTACAGTTTAATATTGTTTACGAAATACCGTGTAAAGATAGTTGTGGCAAGTCTTATTTCGGTACATCAGAACAATATCTTAAACGACGAGTTTATCAACATAAATACAGTTGCACGTCTATAAATAAAATCCCGAACAAACCTGACCAAACAGCTCTCACCACACATTACAGACAAACAAAACATTCCTTTAAATTTGATTTCCCCAAAATTATTCACCATGAACAAAATAATTTTAAAAGAAATGATAACCATAGAAAAATTAAAAAATCGCGCAATAAAGAAAACTCAGACGTTTTAAATCTCAACACATGTTATTATAATTTAATACATTCATACCAATAATATATATCATATAAATCATTCATCCATTTATTAGTATGTTACACCGAAATATTTCGTACCTGCATCTTGGGAATACCATCCAGTCCTTTTAACTTAATTTTTCCTATGGAATCCTCCATAACTTTTGTAACTGTTTTTCAAAATTTCCCCAGGCCAGAATTGTTAGAATTTAGTTATTGGATACCATATCCACCAGTAACATTGTAAGTAGTTTCATACTCCTCTACATTCTATATTAATATGTATTTTTATTATTCTAACACATGTTGTTTTATACTTGTATTGTAGCTAACTTCATGTTTCGTAATAACTTGTATTACTTATATGGTTTATTGTAACCTGTTTTTTCTATATTGTTGATTATGAGAACAGTCTCGAAACTTCGCCAAAATAGTTGTTTTTATTCATTGACAGAACCTTACTAAACAATTAATAGTAACGGTCAAGAAGTATATATATATATATATATTTCAACTGATAAAATTTATCAACAAATCTTCAAAACCACCTAGTATATTATTATAAGCACACAACACCTAAAAGGCGTTAAATATTTTACTACTACATTAATTTAAAAATATCTTAGCATATATGTGTGTATTTCATAAATAGCAAATGCATACAATTTTGTAATTAAAGTTTTTGAAAAATAAATAAATGAGAAAAACAGTAAAGACTGAAAATCAACTTGGAGGGAAGAAAATATCCAATAGGGACGACTCCAGCGACAGGGGTCCCTACCCAAGTGATATTAAATCAGTTATTGCTACCCTAGCTCAATTCTTTCTCCCGTCATTTCCAGATATCAAGATGAAAAATATATATATATATATATATATATATATATATATATATATATATATATATATATATATATATATATCATTATGGTAATATTTTTTAATATTACATTATTACATAATGTCGAATGTTGCTGATTTGGCCAAAACCAGATAACTATCCATAACCATAGTGGTTCGGGTGAAATCAGCATAAAGTAAACTCCATACCTACTCAAACCCACTAGTATCTCAATTTGCTTCCCACTGGATTCCTGATATCCTCCGAGGCGTCTGAAAAGAAGATGGCCAAGTAACCTTCTAATGTAGAACTTTTATGGAACTGCAACTAATAAACAGTTCTGAACAAGTTATTGAAATGTCATTCTAATCATATTCCACACAATCACTTGTATATATTTTATAAAGTTGTAAATATCAATAAACAAATAAAAAAAAAATAAATAAAAAAAAATAGTTTAAATAACGAATACAAAAATAATTTGTATATATAAAACATATTTTAAATTTAAATTGAAACGAATAATATTTTGTCATTTGTGTACGAATTGAATGTATATAAAATTAACCTGGAAAAGTTTGAAGTATGAAAAACAAAAATCTAGACGCGTCATTACTGAAAGATGACCTCGCTAATTCCGGAAAAACGTAATGAGAAAAGTTTCAAAACTAGAAGAAACTCTCAACTCCGGCTGTTTTAGATATTAATTTTTAAACCAAACTCTGTCACCGTATCTTTTACAAACTTGTTTATCCCAGACAGTTTTAATAACGTACTAACAAAAAAAAAATTAAATAGATTCCTCCTTGAAAAATATTCAAAGCAATCAAGAAAAAGGAGCAATAACTCGGATAGGGAATGAGAAAGAGGAATCTGGAAATAGGTCAACCGGAATACTTAAGAGGTCCCTGGAGCGATCTGTATTCACGGTCCGATCCTCCTTCGATTCCAGCTGCATTTTACACAACAGTTACCTTGTTCTCAATAATTTGTAAGGAGGAAACTAACTATTATAAATCCTATGTTATATCATGTTAAAGTGCAGGGGCTTTAGTACTTCCAAATCGTGAAACATGGCAACTTAACAACAAGGTTTAGTATGGCCAAAAATGATTTGACAGAATTTTACAGAATGACAAGTGCATACCCTTTTATCAAATGCTGCATCATCTTAAAGGTATTCATTCGTATTTTTATTATTGGAGAGTTGTGTAAAATTAAAAATTTTAGAAATCTTCTTAACTTACAGCATACATTTGATTACAATATTAATAACTTCTCTAAAAGTTAGTTCACAGCTCACCACAAAATTAGAGTAGTTTCCAGTAAGTAAAACCCAATAACTTTACACCTTTCTCCCCTTTATCGCGTGTCATGTAGACACAACTAATGTGTCTTAAGTTTTTTAATCATTCAATTGAAAAATTGGTTGAGTTGTGCTTAACCCTACAAAGCCTCCAGTACCTTATGCGGGACATCCATTTCTATCGTTTCTACATAATACATAATTTTACATCTAATATATTTAAAAAAAATATATATATATAAAAATATATATTCCATTAATTCCTGTTGAACAGATCCGCTACCTAGGACTCCACTTGGATAAACGTCTTACTTGGAATCCACATACAAGACTAAAACAAAAAGAAACTGCTCGTCGTTACAGACTACTTCAACATTTATTTGACAAACATTCAAAGCTTCCGATTGATTACCATAGGCTCATTTACATAGCAGTGATTAGACCTATTTGGATATAAGGAGTTGAGCATTGGGGCTCCACTAAACCATCTAATTCATCTAGATTAGTAGATGGTAGATGGTAGATGCTTTACACTAATCGACCAGTTATCATCTTCACATTTAATAGATGAATTTTTTTTTGTACAGTTGTAAATTTTAATATACAGTCAAAAAAAATAAGTTAAAAGTTAGAGGGATTATTTCAGGTTGCAGGGTCGTTTTTCAACATATGTGTTTCAGTATTAAATAATAAGATAACGAATGAGAAACATAAATAAGTTTAGCAATAGTCATACTTCCAGGTGCTACTTCTAAGTTCGACTTTTTTAAAGAAACTACCAACGCAAAATGCTTTTCAGAGTACTAAGAAGGTTATTGGGAATAGGAAACGGGAAACAAACTGAGAAATAATTGGGTTAAGTGAATACTAAGTTATTTTTTGACATTATAAGGATCAGAGTACTACCAATGGGTAGTTCCTATACAAATTTTAATCATGCAAAGCATTGAATACCGCATATTTACTAGATGTGTTTTCTAATACAGTAGTAAATTTCTATTAATAAAATTATAAGGAGCGGTAAGGATTTTAAATTTAAGGATTGCGTATGAGAAAAAATATATGGTTCAATAAAGACTCAAAGCTCATTTCCGTATTCCCAACGATGCTTAATTTTAGTGATGTAAATGAGTGATACGTTTTTTTATAGGAAGCTTAAAGTGATCAATGTTAAATTAGCCGTTTTTTTGTCTTTTATTTGGATTTCGAGTAAGATGTTTGTTCAGATAGTGTCATGATTAACGGGTCTGCTCAACAGTGATTAGAGGAATATTACTTATAGGATACTCTAGGAAAGAATTCATAGGTAGTTATTCAGACAGATAAAGGCGATACCATAAAACTTAAAATGTTTCCACACCTTAACTCAATATTATCTCAATTTTCAAAATTTCTCCGATATGTTCATGACCATCCAAATCCTTGGCCCAATAACAATTGAACTCCACACTTTTTTATAATCTTGTTAAAAATTTAAAACGGCACTGGCCTCAAGATCTATTGTAAAATTCGACAATGGAGTCCTGGTAATTCTTCCATTTCGAGAAGGTTTGCAGGTTTACCAATCACACTCTTAATCCACTAGCTCACGAACAAGTGACGCGGCAAGAAATAAGCTCTAGGACTTCCTGAAAACTTGCTTAACCTTTCATGATGTGGATAGAAATTTATTTGGAGGTACCAGGCTGAATGTAAATATTGAAAATATAAAACTTGTAAACCTATAACACGATTACTTGTCCTTCACGGTGGCAGATGGCAGTATTTTTCAAAATAAAATAAAGAAAAACAGCTTACATTATAAATGAAGGATTTTGATATGGTGCTGGAATAAATGGGGCGTAATGAATATACATTATTCTGTAGTAAAACTCTTTATTGGTTAACGTGTGCAACGTTATCATCTGTATACATCGTTTAGAAGTTTAAAAATATTTATTTCAAATGCAGATTTTATTTTAGTTTAAATCCATGGCTATCGGGAAGAAGTCGATAAGTGAAAATTGTGCACTTAAAGTAGACAAACTTTTAAACGTTTTTCGAAACCATCTAAAAACACTATTACTGCCAAAATAGATACTTAAGGCCTTATACATTAGCTCTAGAAGGCACATTTTTTTTATTTTTGTATATAATATATATAATGTAGTTAGAGATAAGTAGTTAGGGAATAATAAAATAAAAAATTATAATCCAATTCTTAACAGGAAAGCAAATTTTTTATTTCAGTTCTTTTGTAATTTACTTCAGTCATTACTGCTAACACGTTTACAGTAGTATACAACTAACTTACCTCTGCAAAATAAACACTTCGTTACGACTCACAATATGTTTTCCGACTCAGAACAATTCAGTAACTATTTTTTTTAGATTTTTGAATTCTCACGAACGGCAAACAAAACACTCACTCAAATTTCACATTAACCACACCGTGAAAGAAATATTAACTAAATCAATACGAAATGTCATATACCCTTCTATCGAGATGTCAAGAGATGTCGATGGTAATATTTATATTTATATATATATATATATATATATATATATATATATATATATATATATATATATATTAAATTATAAAGTGGTCCTTGTTTACTAAATATTTTTTAAATATATTTTTCATTTTTGAAGAGAAAAGATTTGACCCCAGTTGGGATTCGAACCCAAGTCTCCACCTCTCTAGCGTGGCGCCTTATCCACTAGGCCACCGGGCTCGTATCCGAACCAGGGAAATCTTTTCTCTTCACTGATCCATACCCCCGGGCACTCGCAATTGCGACGTACAATTCGGGGATGAATGTTCAAATTGAACATTACTTTAATTAGATCTATTGACGAGCTGTCAATATATATATATATATATATATATATATATAAAGATAAGATATTTACAACTGTACAAAATAATTTACATTAAGTAAATGTGTTGATAGTGAAAACGATGGCATGTAAATAACTTGTGAAGGACTACTCACTAGTAGCACTTCAATAGAATCTAAACTAAAAGGTTTCTAGGCCATCTTCTTTTCAGATGCCTCGGAGGATTATCGGGAATGGAGTGGGAACCGAGTTGGGAGCCTAGTGGATTGGAGTGGTTATGGAGCTTACTATGGAAGGATACGTATCTGGTTTGGGTTAAATCGGCAACATATGGAACATTAATATCTTTATGGGTAAGTTTATTGGTCACAAAATAAGAAGCATTGAGGATTTTTCGAAGGATTTTGCATTGTAAGGATTGGATACGAGATGAATTGGATGGTTTAGTGGAGCCCCAAAGCTCAACTCAGTACGTCCAAATAGGTCTAATGTTTGTATAGTAATGTTAGTATAGCAAATGTTGAAGTATTCTGTAACGACGAGCAGTTTCTTGTCGTTTTAGTCTTGTATGTGGATTCCAAGTAAGACATTTGTCCAAGTGGAGTCCTAGGTAGCGGATCTGTTCAACAGGAATTAATGGAATATATATTTTTTTAAAAATATATTAGATGTAAAATTATGTATTATGGAGAAACGATAAAAATGGATGTCCCGCATAAGGTACTGGAGGCTTTGTAGGGTTAAGCACAACTCAACCAATTTTTCACAATTCTAATATCTACTGAACACGAGCTTTAAAGGCGTAGGTAACTAGTATTCCAGGTAATTAGAGCTATCGAATTCTTCATAAGAACCACTTAAATATGGAATAAAACTTAAATATTAAAAATATTGATTAAAAAAAAGCATTTCTTTGCTTAGTTCTTATATTTCAGTAACCAACAAGCAATATAAGACACACACTATAATTTTAATTATTTATTATTATTTTACAACACTGTAGTAAATTATACAATAAATCCTCAAAAACTCTATCATTCTAACTCTATCCATGTTCTCTGTTAGAAACTTTGTTAAAACAGACATCGATAAGAGATAACGCCCTGTCAATAGATAAGGGCTAAATGCAAGAAGTGAAATGCAATTATGAGCAGATAAGATAAAGTTGTGAGGCTAATCTGGTAAAAAGCGGGGTGGAGGGAGCTAGCCTATAGCCACAGTTGCTGAATCAATAGAAGCGCAATCCGGTCCCCACCCACGCTGCAGCTAAGTCATTGCAGTCCCACTATATATTTTATTTCAAATATTTATATATATCTTTATTCGTTTCTGATGCATATTTAATGTTTGTTCAAATATCTGGAATATATTTCGATCCAATCCAATAACAATTAGGTTAAAACGTGTCTAGAAAATCCACACTGCAGGCGGCTTTACTACCCTCTGTTGGAATCGGAAGTGGAAGGCGAGATAATTAACAGTGATAGTAGTCGAGGTTTGTAAGAGAGAGATATGCTTTATTAACAAAAACACATTGCTGCATACACAGCCTACTAATCTACCAAATCAAAGATAACGACATTATCTTTATTTAATATAACAATAAAATGACAATAATTCATATTATTTATAATTCGATTGGATCTTAGGATAATAAAACGTATACTAATAAATTTATACATATATAATTTTTTTAACATACCAGACTTATTATTAAAACACAACAAACCGCAAATACAAGCCAAAATTTCGTTAAGTTTTGACTTTTTTTAATGACAACAACTAAAAAAAGTTGCTGGATGTTATAGATTGATCCTACATATCGTCATCCCAGAATTATGTTGTGCTATATCCTAAAACCCTTGTTTTGGGATATGAGATTTGAAGTTTATTTCTTAAAGTACTTTTTTATTTTGGGATAATATGTAAATGCGTTTGCAGTTAAATATTCCCACTATATTAGATAATATTTTACTATATTAAACTTACATTCTCATTGCATTTATTTAAAACTAAAACGATTTTATTCATTTGGATATAGAACTGGCTATTTTTGCATAACCTTTAAAGAAATACGGGATATAGAACATTTTTAGACAAACAAATTGTTCTATCTCCCTTTGAACTAATTTCTTTTCAATAATTTCTTTTTAATAATTGGGACAGTGTATTGTAATAAAAGCTCTTGTATTTTATAAAAATTGTATTATTAAAAAAAAGTAATAAAGAAGTAAAAAAATAAGCAAATGTAAATAAAGTGTAAGTGTATAATTTATTTTATCTTTCGGTTTTGCCTTCCTTGACTTTGGAGTTGTTTCTGGTTTATTTTATGGATATAGAACAAAATGAACGGTGTATAGAACACTATAATTCCTCAAGCTATAAACGAAACAAGATAATTCCTTAAAGTAGACACAAAACTTGAGTTATAGAACATTTATTTACTGAATACTCGATTATGGGCTAAGATAATACTGTTATTCAAATTGATATAGAACAAGATTTTTTTTTCTAAATTTTTGGTGTATATAACTCTATATACCCTAAAAATGGACTTCGAACAAGATAATTCTGGGATGACGATATATTAGACAAGCGTTAAGAGATCCCAATAAATTAAAAAAGACTTATTTACATTACAGTGACTAGACCAATTTGGACATACGGAGTTGAGATTTGGAGCTCCATTAAACCTTCATATTCTTTTCGTATCCAATGCCAACCCATTAATCCTCAATGCTCCTAATTATGTCTCCAAACTTGTTTACTCCGAAACGTCTGAAAAGAAAATGGTCAAGAGACCTTCTAATGTAGAGCTTTTAGTGAAGTTAGTAGTTTTTAAAATGTTATTGACATGTAATTGTAAGCACTATTCTCAAATTTACTTGCATATAATGTTTACAGTCGAAAATATCAATAAATAGTTTTTTAAAAAATTTCCCTTTTGACAATTAATATAATTACAACCTAATATGCACATTTTAACAAATGCTTGTTAGTAGTATTTCATTCTAATAAATAGAAAATATTTCTTAATCAATATCATATCCAAAGGTCCTCTGATTTTTTTCCTTAAAAATAATTCTTCTTTTGATATTAAAAACAAATCTGTAAGCAAAAAAAAACAAAACAAAATCACTATTGTTTAAATAATGTTGTTATTTCCCATTTGCAAGCAATAATTAACGGTACAATGATTCACAAGGAAATAATGTTAAATATAATAAAGCTTTATTGGCATTATCTTTATGACAAAAGCCTCTCCGTAAGGAGGTAAAATGGAGTTAAGCTCCAAAATAATTTTACAGAATAGAAACTGAATTGTAAAAATGTAAAATAAAATATACAATATTCTTTTTTCTTGTTGAATATACTATAATATACTATTACTTAATAAATTTTAAGACTGAATACATAACGAAATTAATTTTCTAATATTAGTTCTGTTATTTTACATAGATTCAAATATAAATTGCTTCTTTCAATAAGTTGGAACTTCTCTTTGAGAGGTTACCTACGAGAATTAAAAAGTAAAAAAAAACTAATGTTGACTGCGGAATTACTTTAGATTCAGACTGGCTGCTGCTATGTTGGATGGCTAGGGTATTGTTATTAGCCAGCTCCTAGTTAAGCAGTTACTCATGAATGCTCATTTAGTATCTAAAATATTCAATTGCTGTTCAGATATTTCATATTTCTTGAATGACATTTAGATTATTTAGTTACATTTACATAGGCTTTTTTATTTATTTAATTTTTTCCATTACAAGACTAAAATGACAAGAAACTGCCCGTCGTTTTCGACTACTTCAACATTTACCTAATAAACGTTCAATCATTCGAAATAATTACAGAAGACAATAATATACTAATTATATTTATAAATATTATTATTATAATTACATAACAGTATGTAGATCAATTTAGACATATGAAGTTGAGCTTTGGGGCTGCACTAAACCATCCAATTCTGTATCCAATCCTTACAATCCAAAATATTCAGAAAAATCCTAAATGCTCTTTATTTCGTCACGAACATCCACAAAGATCTTACTTAATATACCTTACGTTTCTGACTTAGCTCAAACCAAATATCAACCTTTTCATAGCAAACTCCACAACCATTCAAATCCATTAGTATCACAACTTGCTTCTCATTCCATTCCAGATAACCCTCTGTGGCACCTGAAAAGAAGATGGCCTCGGGACCTTCTAATATAGCCCTTCATTATATATAACTTTCGTAAGTGCCACCAATGAGCAGTTCCTTTAAAAACAAGTCTCGTGTCATTTTTATCATTATCATCACATTTACTTGATGTATTATATTTTTGTATTGTATATACAGATGTAAATTTCAATTAATAACTAATAAAAGAAATATATTACAGTTAAATCATAAAAATTAACAATTATTTGTACCCAAGATAATGTGAGATATAACTGTAACGTTTTATCAACATTATTATATTCCTATGTTCTTAAAACAAAATATTCTTATTCTTACTTATTCTTATTTATTATTTCATTCTTCCTTGATAAAAACAACGAAATTTATTATGTAAATTACCAAAGTAGAATTAATTATATTTGGTATTTTAATACTATATTATATCCATCTACCCTATTAATTGATGGTAACATATCACGATTACTATACAAAGAATAACTAAGAACAATTAAAAATGTATTGCATCCATCCATTCTTCAATAAATATTTTTTTATTAAATGAAATTTACAACTGTAATAATAAAAACACATTTAGCAAATATGTACTCAATAAAAATATTTTTTTTATTATTAAATACTTTAAAACCTTAAAATCTTTTTTTTTCCCTAATCCTCCGCTATTTTTAATTATTATAAAAACATGAACAAAGAGTGATAAAACGTTATTAAAATACTCATAAAACAATTTGTAAAACAGATGTAACATAGCAAGACAAGCGGATGGTCTAAAAATATAGCCATTAATGTAATATTAGCAGCGTATAGATAATTCAAGGATATGGTTGTTTGGAATCGGTCAAGCTGAATAAAATATTCGTCATTAAGTTGCTTTAATAATTCAAAAGCTAATGAAAAAACAGAACGTATATTTTATTCAGTTTGATAGGGCCCAAAAAAATCTATTCCTTCATACAATATAAATGTTCTACACACGTACTAAACGATACGGATAATTTTAATTTTACAAACATCCTAAAAATCACAAAAAGTGCCAAACAGTATTGATAGGCCGAGAAAATAACATCTATTTGAAGGCTGCTTGGAAACTGTTCCAAGTTATTTTTACTGGAAACATTGAAAGAGGCTAAAATAAAATCAGTGTTTTAAAGACTTATTTTAGTAAGTCTTTATTCTCATTCTTCCAATCGTCAGTAATTGAACATCTGCTCTTCTACTCCACATCATATTTTTAAATTGTTACTAATCCAAGTAGCCAGTTTATTTTTGCTTTACTTCTTTGGATAGTCAAAGCGGACTCTTGTCAGTGAATAAAGATATCCATTCCTTGGTCTCTACTCTCTCAGCCATAATTATTTGTAAGTAACAGATTATTGAATCAGTAAGAGAAGCTCTTCGAGGTGAGTGAATCATTCTAATCAGATCCGTAAAAAGAATCTAGGCATCGCCAGTGAGTCCCCACTCATAATAGTAAATCGGTCCATAGACCAACAAAAAAAAAATCTTAATACAACACAGACTTGAAGTATTCACTGATGCCAAATGATGTCACCGAATTATAATATAAATAAAATAACTAATACCCACAAACATTAAAGTGAATTTAAATGATCAAAAGGGATCAAGGGCATTTGAATTCAAATTTAGTGCCGATGTATTAAATTATTCATCTTATTATTGAAATTATATACAAATGGGACTCATTTGTATTCCCTCTATCATTAGCAACCTGTCTATTTTTGCCAAGACTATATTAAAAATTGATTAACAAACGACTGCTTATTATGATGATTGACTATTAATGATAAGAACTTATCATATGTTCGATATTTGGTAAAGGATATTAGATACAATGAAATGAAAAAATAAACTTTATTCTGGGACTTACTGTCCCCTAAGAATAAAAATAATGCACAGTAAAAAAAAGTACAATTAGATGCTTCTGTAATTACAGCAGACATTTTTACAGGAAAAAAAATTAAATTAAATTAAAAAATAAAAATAAAAATAAATAAATATATGAAATAATAATTATAACATAAAATACAATCGTATATATATGAAGATATAAAAGAAAGAAAGAGAGAGAGAAAAAAAAAGTAATTCTAAGTATTCATTTGATTATTGAGATATTTGCGGAAGATTGATAGTCTAAAAAGTACAGAAATAAATTATTTTTAAAGGAATTTATGTAAGCTGCTTTACGAATAGAAGTGGTTAGGGAATTCCAGAAGGAGGTAGCAAGAATGATGAAGGATTTGTCAAAGGAAGCGGTTTTATGTGAGGGGGTATAAAGGTTAAAATGTTGGGATCTAGTGTTTAGGAGGTGGATAGAAGAACGCAGAGCTAATAGATCAAGAATATAGGAAGTTTTTTTGGTTTTTAGACATTGGAATAGGAAAGTACCTAGAAAGTATTGCCGCCGGAATTTAGGAAAGAGTCACCCAAGCTCAGAATATCGGCAAGTAACGTGTGCCGCCTGGGGATCCCGAAGATAAATCTATTTAAATAAATAAATAAATCTACATACACGGTTTAACAACATATTAACTAATGAATAATTTATAAGTAACTGGGGTATATATGAATTCGGTGAGGTATCTCAGAAAGTAGGGAACTTTCGAAAGCGGGTTTGAGTGCGGCAGAGGCATATAACAATTTATTTTATCAAATAGCCTAGGATCGATTTCTTGTTTAAAGATAAAAAAAACTTTAAATTTACCCTTTCATTGCTATCTTTGTATTTTAACGGTGTACTAAATAGATGAACGATTTAGTATATAGATTTTAAAGGATGTATTTAGCAATTGATGCGGCTCACTAGACGTTCAGTAAGAATAATTTAGCCACAAATATACTAATTTTCAAGTAACAGTTATGCGACTGATGCAAATTTTAAAAACATAGAACGCACCAACTCATATCAAATGAAAATAAATTTCTCATTAGTTTAAATTAAAAATAATTATGTCCAGACGAACTGATTACAATACTAAGAACTTCGATTCCATTAAAAAATACAAAAGTGTCTCTAACAAAGATTCGTTGAGTGATTAATATTACTTAGTAGTGTTGTATCGGTACCAAAATTTGCGATTCTCGATTCAGGTACAAAAAATAGATTTTCGATTTTCAATACCGATACCTCGGTTTAAAAATAAATTACTAATACAAAAAAAATCCATGTGAGAGCTAAAAAACAAACTAAATCTATTTAAAAAAGTAATGTATAATCAAGAAATACATAAGTAAACACATTTATTGTCTACAACTATAACTTATAATTTAATCAAAGTTCATATAATGTGCAAATAAAGAAGTAATTTTCAAATTTTATTTAAGAGTACAAATATTTCAAAGCTTCTGGGATTCATTTAGAATTAATTAATCACAAATGTTGCTTAAAACCTTTAAGTAACAACTGTGGATAAGAGTACGTACTGATATTTTCATGGATCTTGTTTACTTAGGGTTTTAGGTCTTAAAAACCATAATGAAAAATTGAGTAGATGCATAATTGCTTTGTAGTAACAACAAATCTCTTATGGACAGCAATGGCGGAATATCCTTCGGATAACTTAACAACCGTTAAATCCTGAAATATTTTAAAACAGTATCCTTAAGTACGAAAACTAATATATATTTGGCCCAAAGATATCCTTCCGCCATCTCAAAACAGTATACTTAAGGGCGAAAACTAATAAAATCGTTATATTTAAAAAAAAAAAAAAAAAAAAAAAATAGTATCCTTAAGGACGAAAACTAATTCTCAGTGGGGAAGGAGAGTGGCCAAGGATGTTTCATCAGAAAAAAATCCGCAAAAAATCGTCAGATCCTGGCAGATCTGAAAAACATTTTTTTTTTTTAAATTGGGGAGAAAACCCAATAAATAGTTATAAATGATTAGTTTCCACTAAGCTATCGGCAATGTCAGCAGAATCGATCGATTCCTAGGAATCAACTATGGATCATCGATTTCTTTTTTAAGAATCGACTTTTCGAATCAATACATCACTACTTAGATTTGTTGAATGTTTGTCGATAGCTCATAAAAGAGCTAAAGCCATTGTTTTCTAAAAATTGTAAAAAAAAAAAAAAAAAAATTAAATTTATTTAAAAGATAATGAATACGTGTCACAGGAAAAAATATACATTTGTAGGAGACAAAAAGAATAAACGAGAAAAAGAGACTGACTCAAATCCTAGGCTGGTCCGGAGTAGTTAAAGTTAAAGTAAGAACCAGGGCGCCATGGTGAATGATAAAAGGAGACTTAGCTAGGAGGGACTTAGCTCCTTAGCCGGCTGAGGGGCTGGCCTTCATTAGGGGCACCAGTTTTTATCGAGGGGGGCTTTTAAATCCCCTTATCCCCCCCTAACGCCATCAGCTGTCGAAAGAAAATGGATGAAAAACTAAGAGGAAATGTAGCAGACCGTCCGCAGCTCGTTTGCTGCCCTTAATGTATGCCTTTTCCTAACTCTGAAAGGGAAATTTCCTCGTAAATAGGCTTTGGAAATTTGTTCCTTGATAGATTATAAAGTATTGAAGTGGCAAAAGCTATTAAAAAGAAGGCTACAATCCAAATAATAATAATTTTACTCTGGGAAAAATGCTTTAAGAATAACAAATATGAACAGAAACGAAAGATCGACTTTGACAAACTGACAAATGATGGGTAGCGGAGGTAGTTTCTTGTTGGCTTTTGTTTTTTTTTTCTTTTCTTTTTTTATTGTGAGTTTGTTTAAATATTTTTGTTATCTTACCACGTTATGCTAAACTTTGTAATAACATTGTAAAACATGTAGTATGCCTATAAGGTATGGAACATGTGAATATATAAATAAACAGTCCTTATATGGGGGTACAATGGAAGGAAAAGAAAAAAAAAAAAAAAAAATGTGAACAGAAACAAATACAGTTACATCTAATCAGGTACATAATAAAATGAAAAATAATAACAATAAAGTAATGATAATATATGCATAGATAATAGTTAAATATAAAGATAGGAGAATGCAATGCTTTGAATTGTATGTACAATAAAGGTACTTAGATGTTATACTCAGAGAATGTAAAATTTATATAAGGTGGATTCTTAACTTTGCAAGAACTAAATCTAAATTTGATTCCGAAAATGCAAGAATATATATTTTGATTGAGTAGGTAGATAAAAAGTGTCAGCTTGGATAAGTATGAGGAATTAAAATTGAGGTATTTTCCAGAGATTTTGCTTGTCTGATGACATGTATAAATGTATATAAGTATGGTGATCCCTGGGATAAGTTTATATTTTAAATAAAGTGTAATTGTATTTTAAACTTCTAATTCAATTATGTGTTATTTTTAGTATTACTATTATTTATTTATTTTATAATATATCTATGGGGACCCAATGGTCGAGTGAGTTGGGGTCTCGGCGCGCTCGTAACCAGAAGGTCGTGGGTTCGAATCCCACCTGGACAGGTTAAAATGTTGACCTTCCCACCCCAGAGTAGGTAGATAGAAACTGAGGTATTTTCATGGAGATTTTGGGACATGTATAAAAGTAAAAAAATTGTATTTTAAAATTCAATTATATACTATTATATTTATTTATATATATATGATATATCCCACCTATAAAATATATATATATATATACTATTTCTTAGAAACCCCTCGTGGAACTTGCTCGGGTCCTGTACTGTAAGGGGGGGTGGTGGTCTCATAAATTCATAGAAGAATGCCATTGTCAAAAATTTTGTAATTCTCCTCAGTACATCCAAGCCGTCTCCACTGCCACTCTTCTTTCTGATATTGTAACTTTTTATGAATAAACTTCTTTTTTAGTCTTTAAATAACTGGCGCAGTCGTAGGACATCGTCAAACTTGAGGGCATCAAGGATCAGCTATATGTACGAGTCCTTCAGAGGCCGACAACGTTAAACTGTCATGGATCTTACTATCGAAGTCATCTTATTGTACGTGATTTGTTTTGTATGTTAAAGGAGATATTCTCTCAATATTTAAACTTTTTTTTTTCAATTTAATATTTTGAATAAAACTATTCTATTTTTAATGCGGACTATCAGGTATAAAGAAATCTTCTTGTTATTTAAAATATAATTTTTTATTTAATATTAAGTAAATATTATTTACTGTTATAGAACAATTTTATCTCATTTTATTTTGTTGTTTGTTTATATTACATATTTATAAAATTGCACCGTCCCCTTAAAGAAATAGTTCTCTTAGAGATGATTAACCTGATTTCCATGGTGAACCTAGTCACTAACACGCGATTTCTAGAAATTCTGCTACTTATAAACAATTTTATAATCCTAAATAACGGCCCGATTTCCAAAACGATTATTTAATATGATCCAATTCGTGCTAAAATTAAAGGAGCTGCCGGCCGACTGGTTAAATAAAATATATCATACTGGGACGATATTAACATCTTGTTTAAAAAATGAAACATCGAAACCCCTTCGAATTTTATAATAAAATACAAAAAACATTCCAGAATTTTAAAAGCGAAAAAATGAAATATATCGAAAAATTAGCACTAATAGTTTGTTAAAAGACTGACGAACCGCTTGGCTCTTTCATCTCAGATAGACCTATCGCACTAAACATGCTAAATTTTGATTTTCGCCCCCAGAAAATGCAACAATTTAAAAATTTAAAGCAGTACACAGCAATAATATAATCTCAATCAGTATACAGAAGAATCTGAAACCAAATTCCAAGAGTGTAAAATTTAAATCTTTTTCTCATACCCAGTTCACATTCTACATCGGGACCACTTTACTGAATTGACCAAATACGAATCCCAATCAGTGCCTAACTATTCATCATAAAATCAACAATACACTGACGAAATACTGGATAGTGATCAAAGTAAAGAATAGCAGACTCTTCCATATATATATTTTCCCCAAAGTCACACTTAAAATGCCTAATAGACACTGGCGTAAATCCGGGCCTTGTTTAGGTTTTAATAACTTACGACGAACCCTTTAAAACTTCTAGCGCCAACGGTTCTTCTATACCATGTTAACGCTAATGTCGAACATTCATCTAAATTAGTTCCCAACAACCAAAACTCCTCCTGAAATTTGGCGATTTTTGACTTCCATCCTAAATTCGATTTATTGTTTGGAACAACGTCCTTAATTATTAGGTTTGCGAAAATTGTTTTAATGATATACTAATCACCACAACACCTTTTGGCAATTTTTAACAATTCATAGGGACACAGACCCCCTCCATCTGAATTCCTTAGCCTCTTAACAAACGATTCTGAAACCTTAATCACAATTCCAATCAAAATTTCTCAAATGGAGAAGGAATTCATTCCTCATAGGGGTGGTACCGCTTTCAATAATTGTCTTAAAATTCATGAAGGTTTAATTGCATTAAAATAACGAACTATATGTAGGTAAAAAAAAATCATTTGATTATTTTAAATTTTTAAAAGGTATCCAGAATCTCAAATATAAATTTAATTAACTGCAAATACGAATGATATTCAAAATCCGCACGACCATTTAAACGAAACAAAAAGAATTCAAATTAATAAAACCCAAAAAAATCGCAAATCAAACATAAAATCCTAACTAAAACGAGATCCCAGTCTATACTAAAAAAAAAAATTACCGATTCCTCAATATTTCAAAAAACGAAGGTTGACGGAAATGCTAGAGCAACAACTCATTCGCTCTTCTTGTTTCACCTTGCAATAGGCCAAATATTTCCAAAAAAATTAGACCAATCGGGAATACAGAATTGATATCGAAAACGGTCGGATGATGATAAGTCTATATTCAGCATTATAAAAAAAACCCCGAAATGGCTGCGAAAAATTGGGAAAAGCAGTTAAATCGACCTAACAAGTTCGGTTCTCAAAATGTATTGGTGAAGAGAGTATCACTAAAACAGCATTCTCAACCGGTAAACGGTCATACCGAGTTCCTAAGGTAACTTTTGATTAAAAAAATAGTCCACCAACATTTATGAGAGATTAACAACATACTCATGGGGCGTTCCTAAATTGTGTTGTGCCTATTTAAGATGATAGGATCAATAATTTACGTTAGTCACTTCAGGAGCATTTCTTAATCCCCGCAAAAGTTTAAAGCAAGTTTTTTTTAAAAGAAGTTTCTAGAGAATCTAACTTAAAAATTCAGCCCGATTAAAACGAATTCTCGAAAAAGGAAATAGAAGACTTTAGCGACATCTAGTCACATCAAACGGAGTAAAAACAAACCCTAATAAATCCTTGCTTAGAAAAAAATTATCAAATACCGAAGGAATACTAAACAAATTAAAGCGTTCCTTGGCCTACTAGGATTTATCGCAGTTTTATTCCAAATTTTGCACCACCTCACAAAACCTTTGACCCAATGTTAAAAAAATGATCGAAAATTAACCCAATCGCGGAATAAAAAATTATTTAGAGAGTTGTTGAAACCAGTAAAAAATATTTTGATTGGGGGGGGGGACTAATCCCATACCTGCAATATCCAGGACTTCAACAAAAATTTTGTTTCACGACAGATGCATCAAACGTAGCCGTGGGCGCTGTATTGTACAGGACGCACGGAGACGAGATCTTCCGATAGCTTTACGAGAGCCGTATTTAAACGAAAGGGTGCACTCAAAACTGTCGAACTATTGAACGCGAACTTCTAGAGCTTATTGTTTGGGATACCAAATTCCGAACCATATCTTTCTGGCAGAAAATTTATCATTCCAAACGGATCACAACAACTTCAGTGGTTACAATCATTAAAAGATCCAAACTCAAATTATATCGTTGGCAACTAAAACTCGAAGAATTTAATTTTGAAATAAATATAAGGAAAGGTGCATGGAAAACAAAGTCCGCTGCCGCCACTATCGCGAGTAGAAATTAATTTAACCAGAAATCTTGAGACGCTGTACTATGAGTTAATCTGAGTTAATAGAACAATTTTACCGCGAAATGAAACATCGGAAAATGGCATCTCTTAATCGTAATTTTGATGAAAATGAAAAATTTAGATAATATACACAGAAGAATCTGAACAAACATCCGTGCACTCTAAAACTTTAGGAAATATCACATAATCGAAATATCAATAGCGGACTCTCCAGTAAATTTTAGGAAAAATAAGGATTATGTTAAATTTATGTGTGGATATTAATCCCGCCGAAACCCCAAAATGCGAAAAAAAAACTGTTTAATAATACCTAAAAACAGAATTATCTGCTCAGATATTCAAAGGAAAATTTCGAACAAGTATAATAAAATTAATTAAAATTGAACCAAAAGTTAAATATATTTATTCTTTGAAATGAGTTTTTATACCCAATTGTATTGCAACCATGGTAAAATATTTTAACCATTCGTAATTAAAATTTTGTAAAACTACAGTAGATTAATCGATATCAAGATTCCTGATGAACATAATAGTTTATAAATGATTACCACATTGGCAAAACAAACCACGCGCGGTTCGGAGAAACATTTAATATCGAATAAAAAGATTGTATTATTGGCCTAATATGGAAAAACTTTAATTCGAATTCAAATTAATAATTGCGAAATTTGTACGGTATCAAAATATGATCGGAATCCTTTAAAAACTCCAATATAACGTTACTCAAACAACATCTAAACCATTTGAAATAGTTCACATGGATACAATCACACTAGAAAACAAAAAAATATTTAACTCTAATCGACTCCTTTTCAAAATTTTGCGCAAGTTTAATAAATTAAAAAATGGTCAAGAAAACTGGAAGTCGTTAATAAATTAATTTCGTCATTTTTTCTCATCACGGGGTTACCAAAACAAATAATAACAGATAAAGATAACGGTTTAGATTTTTTAGAAACTCATTATTATCCGATTTATTTAAAATTACACAGAATCCAACTACATTATACAGCTACTCAATCACCTCAATCAAACGGACCCATTGAAAGATTTCATAGCACATGAAATATAGAACATTTTACGGTTATTAAAAATAGAGACGAATTCAAAAAAGACGCAATGGAAAAAAAAAAACCAAAAAAAAAAAAAAAAAAAAAAAAAAAAAAAAAAAAAAAAAAAAAAAATTAAGTAAAAAAAAAAAATTCAAAAAATTAAATATGCCGTACTCGCGTATAACAACACTATTCATTCCATCACACAACTAAAGCCAATCGAAAAATAATATCTGACATTTAGATATAGACTCGCGCCCGTTGCAATAGATCTCAATAATCAAATCATAAATGATTATGTTGCAAAACATAAAGAAAGAGTAAAAAAATTTTGCATGAACAAATAAATCATAGAATCAGGTTAGCAAAAGAAAAATATATAACCAGGATGAATAAAAATCGCGAAGAATTGCCAAACCGAAATCCGGCGGAGGAGACGGAAACAGTATTTGTAGCTAATAGGCTGAGATAAAGCACTCGCACCGGAATATCTTTTCGTAAATTGGCAATTTGTAAAAAATTACCTAAATGAATCACATTATAACAATTCAGTATTAAAAGAATTAAAAGTTCACATTAATATAATTAACAGTACAAGATTTATAATTAGACTTTAATTTTTATACATTTAATTTTTTAGGTTAGTATCAACTCTCACGAAAAAAATAAATAATATAAGACTTAAACTACATGATACCAGGAATAACAGTACGAGTTAAAAGAATAACCGAGGGTTAAAAGAGGATTAATAAACGCTTTAGGCACTATTATAAAAGGTATAACCGGTAACTTAGATGCGTATGATAAAAAAGAATTTTCTGAATTAATGAAAACTCTTAAAGAAAATCAGGACCAGATTGTTGACCAAATACATAACCAATATTCCATAAACAGTGATTTAATTACTCAATTTAATAATACTATTAAAACCATACAAGAGAATACGCTGCATATTGCACGAAAAATTAATGATATAGGAACCGTAGTTAACTTGTTAACAATTAAAGAATTATTAGATCACATCCAACTTATTTTCTCTTTAATTTCTACTACTATTTCTGATATAGAAAACTTCTTTAACATTTTGTAAATTAAATATTCTACATCCAGCTATAATTAATACAAAAAACATTGTTTCAAGAATTAGAAAAGATAGCTCCACATTACAATAACAAATTTCTTTATCCATTTCAATTTAAATTTATCCTAGATATAGAACGCACAATATCTGTACAATGTGCTTTGCATGAAAATGAGATTATTTATACTTTAGCACTTCCAATTTTTGAAGAAACTGTTTATAGTTTGTATAATTTATACCCATTCCATCTATTGTAAAGGATGAAATCATAACAATAATTCCAAAGTTCAAATATCTCTTATAGTCTTTATTTTTTTGTTTATATATTTTACGTAGATGACTATTGTATATTTTATATTACTTATGTATAACATATTTTTTTCTGTTTTCTTTTTCACTTATTTTTTTACTGAACATAATGTGTGAATGTAATCATAAAACCACCTATATTAGTTATTGCCCACATATGTGGCAGATTGTAATAATTACTCAATGATAGATTAAAAAAAAAATGATCACGCAAATCAATTTATTTGGAATATCCCATAGAGTACGTAACATATTATTCATAATTACGATCAAATTAAAACATGGTAATGGTCCTTAAACATCATATGGAGGTCAGTTGGTACTTCCAACATTATTTTATTGATTTCAGCTGTAGGAAATCTGAGTAACCTAGGTACCTCATAATTTAAGAAAGCCACACACATACTCCTTCAAAACATCTGCGAAATTATTGTACTTAAACTTATATATTAGAGAAAATGTTAAACGCAACTAGTAAAAACCTTATACCTCCCTAATTTTCGAAAAGATGTTTTTTCTCTTCTGATCAGAGGGTATATTTTCCATTCTCCTAGTATGAAATATCTTTACTAAATTTCCTCAATCAGCAAGTACCTTTGACTGGCTATTTCTCCTCCACCGTTTTAAAAAGAAAAACTCTGCAATTATTACAAACGTTTAGTTTTATTAATCGTAAAATTATTCTAACGGAGTTAAAGCTAATAGGCATATCTGATCAACTGATTTCAAACCATTCTGAAAGTCATAAGTGAACATGAAACTTTTCTTTTAATAATTTGAAAAGAATATTTTATAACTAATGGCGATAATTCAAACATTAGTTAGTTTCAATCTCAATCGAACTTCATTTATAATTTATATTACCGACCCTAATTTATTATTTAAATAAGTATTCAAAGACTAAGAAGTTTTGTTAAAAAAAAATACCAATTACTTAAGAGAAAGTGAATAGGATTTGGCTGGGTCTAAATGAAATTGGCAACAGAGCCTTTCTTTCGTATAATAATATTCTTCAGAAGAGTCAAGAATAAATAAATTAAATTTTGTAATCTGCATCAGTACAAAAAGCGATGATCAAAACACATTGGAAAATATAACGTAGTTTGACGAGCGAGATATCTTTAAAAAAAAAAAAAATTGAAATTAAGTCAGGAGAAGTACTAGTTCCCATTTGTAACAGTTTTCGCTTGTGTGTGATTGTATTCATTGCAGAACAGGAGTGATTCAAATTTGGAAAGTTAATTAACAAATATATATTTTTGTGAGATCCTCAAGGTAGTATCCTGGGTCCCATCCCTTACATAGTGTATATACTGACTTATCCTAGTACCATGTGCGCTGATAACAAGCGTGTCATCAATGATCCATTTATTAAATCCTAATCATTTCAATCTCATACTACAAATGCAAATCATCTAAACTAAGAAATTAACATTAATGCAAATAAATCATCACACCAACGTCAACCCTTCATTGGGAACCTACCCCTTTTCTCTGACCTGCAGTGTCAAAATAATATTCTATTTATTCTTGCTGAACAGCCCCGCTATCTATGGCTCCAAATGGACAAAAAGGATTCCCGTTTGTGGTTTTCGAATACTCAAAAATGTACTTAACAAACGCTCTGATATGAGTAGCTAAATTACTTAGTCTGGAATAAAAAATACTAAAGACAAGAATAAAATAATCCCAGGGTTATAATAAAAGCTGTATGGACATACGAAGTTAAGCTTCGAGGCTACAATAAATTTTCCATTAATTTTAGGCTGCTGATTTTGAAAATAAAAATATTCTGAAAAATCAAGGACCTCTGGCTTTTTGAAATATGTTGCAAATAATAACAGAATCCCTCAATTTTGTCTAGGTTTTGCAGCACAAAGGAACTGATTAAATTACTTTACCAAACATAAAGTTTCTTAACAGTTTTTAAAACAACAACGATATTGAAAAAAATTTCTTCTTTTGGGGTAAAAATAAAAAAAAGAGAATGATCTATCTTAGAAATATATATATATTTAAAAAAAAAAAAAAAAAAAAAAAGAAAAAAAAAAAAAAAAAAAAAAAGCTGAAGCAAATTACAACACAATTCCTTATGATTCACAAATTACATGGCTCTCTAAATCCAGGAGTCTCTGGCGAGTTATTTGATTGGCTGATTCAGCAGAAAGAAGTCAGGCTTAGGTCTCGCTCAAAAATGGCTTGCTTCTTTCATTTAGTACTTGCCTCAGACCAGATAGAAGAGGGTCGGAACTTAGAAGCTAACTATTTAATATATATATGTTACAATATTTTCAAGCACAACTTGTTCGCTTTTAAAAAAAACATTCTAATTTCTTATCGAAACTGGGCAATTTCTGGCTGTCTTTAAGGTCAAAAAGGTCTCGTCTTATAAGAATCCTCACTCCAGATAGCCATAAATAACATTTGCCCTTAAGTGATGAAAATAGTAATTGCTTATGCTATAACATTGATTGTATTATGGTATAACATTGATAGATACCAGGTCTCTCATACTTTATAATGAGCTGGTCTGATAAAAATTTGATCGGTGACAGCTAGCACTGAACTATGCACACATAATGTTACTTTTGATACGAAACAAAATAAACACAGTACAACAGACAAGTTCAAACTTGTTTTTCCCTCAATTCGATCAACCAAGGAAACGATTCATGCCCATAACTTGAATACCGCACTATTCTCACTTGACTACTTCTATTCGATAGAGTTATCCCATCTCCGCTACATTTTGTGAAACTTTTTTTTACCGGCTAGATTTTAACTTTACCATAACTGTGCGAAGACTTTTCGAAACGTTTGAAAGGAGATGAATCCTACTTAAAATGCTCAGTACTTAAAAATTATATATACTAACTTTTGAAACTTATACTTATAACATAATTGTAGAGACCATTGTGAATATAAGCCTAAAAGTAATACTAAAGTAAATGGTTATATTCCTAATTATAATAATGACAAAAGTAGTTTCTGTCAACTACTAGGGCCATTTTTCAGAGATTATGCCTCGGTAAAGAGCTCCATCAAGATAATGACGCTAGAGACAAATCATTGCCGGTGAGCTAGCTTGGGGTAAATAGCTCGTCCAATGTAGGCGAAGGTCAGTTATTACATCAACTAAATCTATTGTAAGTAACCATATATTTTTTTTATTTTTTACCTGTTTGTAATACAGGAATATTATTAATTTCAAAAGATTGGGTTTAAAAAGAAGTAGCAAAAAAAAGTGAAAAAATAATAAACATCAAATTAAAATCTTTTAAAACCAAAAATATTAGATGTTGGAAATAAGAAACCATTCACAGACCGAAACTCTATAAATCTGCTTACATTAAAATTGAATTAGTCAACTGTTTTGAAATCTATTACCAACAGACAGACAGTCGGATATTAAATCGATAGTTGTCAAATTACCTTTAAAACAAGTTAACAAATAACCATCAAAGCAGGATTATTAATATTTGCGCAACAAAATTTACGACAAAAGTCGTACTTCTTAATTAGGCCTTGATATATCTATTTCGGCGCAAATTACAGTTTTAGAGTAATTACAGGATTTTGGAAAACGATCAAAAATGCTCAACTGAAAAGTACACAATTTTAACTTACCAAATTCTTCACAAGAGCCAGGTAAATATGAATCCAATTGACAAGTCAAGCATAGGATGGAGAAAACTATGAAGGAATTCTCGCTAAAGACATTAATAATTATTGATAAAATTTATAATTTTTTAATTATTTAATAATTTTCAACTTAAAAACATAGTATTTTACACGTTTCTGGCATCACGTACATTTGAATGTTAGGTATTTACAGCAATAGATCGTTTTTATAGTCCGGGAGCCCGCCACACGCATATTTAATTGGGAAGACATGAATCTATTTCCTAACTCATTTTATAGTATCATCCACCTTGAAATGATATATCGTGGTCTGGCAGCCTGTAACCGTCGGAACGCGGTGTGGCGAACGCTTAAAACCGCCCAAAATAGCTAAAAATAATTGGAAAGGTATGTGCTTGAGTTTGGTATCATTTTTTAGTGTATCCTTTTCTTAACCCAAATCAAGTAGTCTGGCAGCCCAAAAGCCGTCGGAAACATGCCGCCAGACCGGTATTTATGTCGCAAAAAACTGAACCGAAAAGTGAAAAAATAAGATTTATCCATTATTTTTTAATATGTTGTTAGGACTCATAAGAGTAGTTAAAATCCAAGTTTGCAACCCATGTAATGTTTCTGATCAGATAAAAAATTAATAATAACTACATAAAAAGAATGAATAAAATAAAATTGCAAAAATATAACCTAAATCAACAATTTTGAGTTACTAAAGTAAACTTCATTAGGTTGTGTAAGTAGGTAAAAATTAAAAGAACTCTATAACGCCAATATACACCTTTTTTGCTGTTACTTATATTTTTTCTACCGAATGATTCGGACGAAACAAACAAGAGGCACTCCGCTGAAGTCAAATACTTTGCAAAATTTTAGCTTGTTTTTCAGCTACGTCTGTAATGAGCTTGTAATGAGTTCTGTCTGACAACAGCAACAAGAAGAATTTATAAAAATCTATGTTGAACTGTTATAACTATGCTTCCTGGACAGCAGTGAAATCCAGATATTTATCTTTTCATCTTCAGTAGTACCCTAAGATGTGTGTAATATTTGAAGACAATTGGTTCGCACCGATCGGAGATAACATGGGAGTAATTGGACGGAACCGGGTTGAGGGGAGAGAAAATCGCCCATTTTTATGCTAAAGTAAATGCTATAACATTATAACGGTTGTTCGAACAAACTTGGCAATTGACTGGATCGACTTGGAAGGCACAAAAACCTATAAATTATAATTTATATTTATAGTTTAAAGTATCTTGCACAAAGGGGACGTTGCCAGGGGTATTGCTGATTTGCGTTTTTTCTAAACACTGTGCGTCGCTCTAGTTATTCTCCGCAACATGGAGTCCAAAGAAAAACAGTTAGAGGTGTTTGATAGTGCATTTGGTCAGGTGAGTGAAGACCAGTGCACCATAAAAAATGCCGAGCGTAAGAGAGTTTTCTAAACTAGAAGTTAAATAAAACTTATAAGTAATGATGTGATGAAGGCGTTTCAGTTTCCAGTAGCAGTGGTTTTAAATGTTTTTTACAATCTCGTCGGAATATGTTACAAATGGAAAAAAAAAAAAAAAAAAAAAGTAGAGAAAAATACACCATATTGTAACTAGAATTGTATGATTTTTTAAGAATGAATAGATTTTTTTTGAGTGGAATTGATAAGTACTTCCTTAATATTTGTCCTCTTCGGGCGATTCTCATTTTACAGTCAATTATTCGTCCATTACATTTTTTAGAAAAAAACTTCCAATCCGCCTTAGAAATTTAGTAATCGTTCCAACGGAGCTAAATTTATTTTTACGAACTACAATACATTTATCAGGTATAAGGAGGAATTATGATTCATAGTAATTGATTCCCCGCGCAAAACCTTGCCGAACTGGTAAACCCCATGTTGCCAAACACAAAATAATGTGGGAAGAGAAAAAAAAATAGTCCGTATCTCTAGCATTCCAATAATCATAAAATCTACAACAATGCATTAAAACAATGCATAGTTTAGTCCAAATCCGGAAGTCGCAGGATTTGCCCTTATTGATATACCTCAATTTATAACTGACCTCGGATTTTTTCATTCACATCAGTTTTCGTCCTCTAAAATCTGGAGTAAAACCAATGTTATATGCATGGATAAAAAGAAGAATGTATGCTGGTTCTTTTGATGCTATTAGTTGTTATGGCCATTAGAAATTGTTGATAAAATCTCAACTTCAAAATTTTAACCTCCTCGAAAGAGGTAAAAAATCTTTATTTTTTGATTTTGATAAAATTTTACATATAAGGGTTTTATGATGCGTTAATTGATATTTGAGGCCAGTTGTTCATAAAAAAAATTTTCCACTGATTTACAGCGGATTTCCTTGGATTTTATCACTTTTTTGGAGTTTTTGAGGACCCTATAGCCGGGTCGTATCTTGAGCATAACAAAAGTATTTTTATTTCAAATAGCATACATAACTGCAATTAAACATGAAAGAATCATTTCTCTATCTTGACTGAGAGCAGAGAAAAAAAAATAACACTTGAGTTTCATATTTATTTTTTTTCTCGGCTCCCAATGCTCATTGGCGGCTATAACTCTAGTTTTGCACTATTATAGGTCCTTACCTACTACCCACACAGAGCTACAACTGCAAACGTCACCTTGTTAGATTGTTGGAGGTCATACAGAGGTCTTAGAAAGGTCCGCGGAATTAAATATAGACATAATACTGTTCCAAAAATATTGTGGATATAAATACAGGTAGAATCATTGTGTGCGTCATTAAAAACAAGAACAAAAAGATAATCTGGAACTAGAAGGAGTATGATTGACTCATACCGTTGTGAGTTTATTTGGAGAAATATACACAGAAAAGAGGATCTTTTTCATGTTATTTTAACAAATTTTAAGGAATGTTGGTCTCCTAAATAATATTATTGCATTATATATATTCTTATAAATGGAAAATAAATAAATGTTCTGTTTACTTATATTCTTAACCTTTTGTTTAGGATATGTTCGTGAACAGTTAGGAACTATTAGTAACACGTTAATCACTAATTGAAAAAACAAAAACAAATATAGTTATCTAATTATAATGCGAGGCTATATTAAAAAAGACCCCCAAAATAATCCATATGATAGTCTAGAAAGCAAACCAGATAGTCTAGAAAGCAAACCTTTAAAAAATGAACTATTGAATTAAACGAGCCATAATCAGATGGTGCAATATCTGGGCAACATGTTTCATATGATGAAGCTAAATCGTTTAATCCTAAAGTTCATATATTTTACTTTGGTCAAACAAGAACGATGCTTCCAGCAAGCTGATCTACTCACGGGGGAAATTTAAAAAAAAAAATCCTTAACATTTTTTAATTGTGTTATCGGTGATTAATGTCAATATTAGTTAAGTGTCTCTATAAAGCATAAACAGCAATCCATAAATAATAAATATCCTTAGTTTAAATTAAAAAAAAAGGTTTTACTTACAAGTTTCAATCGAATTGTACTAAAAATTCGTACCTGGAAAAAAAAAATAGCATTATATAGTAATCAAATACAAAAATTAAATTAAAAAAAATAAGTAAATAAAAGAAAGGAAGTAACGAAAGCTGAATTTCTCTAAATTTTCGAAAAACATAACAAATATGAGAAAAATTACAACGATTAATGATTCGGAAATTATATGATCACATCAGTATTGATTTTCCTTAAGGGATCTTAGAAAGTTATTTTGTTTAAGAAACTATTTCATTATTAATGATAAATTCCACATTATTATATTTAAAACTTACTATTCAATGGTGTCGAAATTGGAGAATCAAAATAAATCCAAGCAAATCCTACCAAATAACCTTTACCCTTCGCCGTAAACCTACGTCTTCTTGTCCTACAATATCCTTTAATAATATCCCACTGATCCTGTTGAACAGATCCGCTATCTTGGACTCCAACTAGACAAACGTTTAACCTGGAATCCACATACGAGACTAAAAAGGCAGGAAACTGCTCGTAGTTTTCGACTTCTTCAACATTTACTAGACAAACGTTCAAACCTTCCGATTTATTACAAAAGACTCATTTACACGACAGTTATCAGATCAATTTGGACATATGGAGTTGAGCTTTGGGGCTCAACTAAACCTTCTAATTCTTCCCGTATCCAATCCTTACAATCCAAAATCCTTCGAAAAATCCTTAATGCTCCTTACTTTGTTACAAATAAATTTATCCATAAAGATCTTAATGTCCCATATGTTGCTGATTTAGCCCAAACCAGATACCTATCCTTTCATAGTAAACTCCATAATCACACAAATCCACTAGTCCTTCAACTTGCTTCCCATTCTATTCCCGATAACCCTCCGAGGCGTCTGAAAAGAAGATGGCCTAGAGACCTTCTAGTGTAAAGTTTTTTTTTTTTTTTTAGGGCTACTGATGAGTAGTTCTCTTCAAGTTTCGCATGTTATTGTAATCATAATCAACTCATTTACTAGATGTATATATTTTATACAGTTGCAAATTTCAATAAATGGATATAAAAAAAACTTACTATTGTTATACATATTGGGGAAGATAATTTGTTAAATATTAATATAATATAAAAGTTATATTAGGTTTTCGTCCAATACTGATGATTAATTATGTAATAAGTAATGATGAAAATAATTGGATCTAAAATTGTTTTTTTTTTTTTAGTTTTATTAATATTTTAATATTTATGCAAATTGTTTATTTACATTAAAATTTGATCAAACAACAGCTTGCCCTTGTGAATAGGAAAAGGCCTATTCTAATAACACCTAACCTCATATTTTGATACCTACAGTAAATAACTTTTTTTTTATTTATTTATTAATCGAAATTTACAACTGTATTACAAATACATCTATTAAATAAGTGGTTTACAATGAAAAATAATGACATGCTGAAAACTTGTAGAGGAACTACCCATTGGTTATACTACAATGAAATGGACTACCACTTATTTCTGAGAAATAAATTTATGGGAGGAAAATCGTTTGCAAATGGTTAAGACATTAAAAAATGTTACATCTTCGTTTCGACGCGTGATTCAATTTTTTTTGAAAATGTGGCTTTAAAAACGTCGTTATGAGTTTAAAGAAGTCTGTTGAAAAAAATGGTTACATTTTGAACTATCGCTTCTTGTATTTACTCCCTCTTTCAAAAAACGGACATGTCATGTCAATACATGATCATACAACATAAAGCCAACACTTACCACAACTACATGGTCAGTAAGGAAAATAACAAATTTGATTTTAGTTTTAACGGAAAAATGTATTCCTGTCTTTATTGTAGAGAATCAAATCTTATACATTATGTATATTCTAATTCTGTAAGTGTATTCCAATCACTATAATTAATTTACTGAAAATAGTTGTATAAATAAGCACTATAATTGAGCCCCTATTCGTTGTTCACCACCTCATTTGCTAGATGTATTTTATTTTACGTTTATAAAATTAAATATATGAATTTTTAAAAAACAAATATCATATATATATATATATATATATATATAAGGCACGACAAATTCAGATTTCACAGTCAGAGGCACGGGGCAGTACTTCAGTACAGAGAAAAAAATTGCTGAGAGGAGCCCATCATCGTTTTTGCCCGAAGTACTTGACGACACGAGACGAGGGTAGGTATGAAACAAAAAAAAAATTCTAAAAAGAAAAAAAGTGCTCATGAGGAGCGGCGGTGGCTCGTTAAGAGAATAACAACCGTCGCTAACAACCCCCGACGGCTCAGATAGTAATGGCACTATAATACATTAGCGCACTTTCTCCAGCCTTTGGGAGGAGATTATAGCAGATTTATGGAACTCACCGCCCTGGAGCATATTGTGCCTCTCTGATATATTGTTCCTTCTCTCTCTTTCCTATCTCTCTTATCCGCCTCCCCTACCAGTATATCCTTTCATCGGAGTTCTTCTCGTCCAAGGATTGTATCTTACAACCCCTTAATTCCATTCGAAGAAATATAATTTATCTAGAAAGCAACGAAATTTATGAAGGAGTTGACGCTATAAATTACAGAAGTTGAAATCGGGGCGGTAATAATTCTTTAAAGGAAAGCTCAAATATTCTTCTGAGTTCTGAAAAAAATATTTTTATTACAAACATTAACAAGATACAGTTTTTTTTTAATGTTTAAGTAATTGAAAGAAAATCACATATGTATGCAATACATTATAAAATACTTCTAGTAAAGATGAGGACAATGCTTAATAAAAGTTCTATATTAGAAGGTCCCGAGGCCATCTTCTATTCACATACTCAGTCTGCTCCAAGTTCTAATACCTTTTAGGAACCCATTCCATTTTGCCTCCTTAGGTAAGTATCAGCATGTTTGATTTCTTGTCTAACATTATTAAAAATATTAATATGTATAACCTATCTAGCTCAGTGCTAGCGTTTCTGGAACTGATGGTAAATGTTTAACTGATGAAAAATTTTCAAATGAAAGTAATTCCGATATAAGTGGCAAATTCATCAATCCTAATAAAATTTATTATTCTAGTTCTGACTATAATAAATAAACTAAAAAGAATATATTATCTCTAACGACGTTTGTTTTCAAATTCAAACTGAATGAAAATCAACCATATTTTTTTTTTTTTAATCTATTTATTAAAACTTACAACTGTATAAGCAAAAGCACGTCTAGTAAATGTGATTATAACGTTCATAATAACATGTAAATTGCTTGTAAAACTATGAGATATAACTACCTACACCCCATAATATATAATATGGCACTCCATAACAGGCCATGTTTTCATACACCTCGGAGGGTTATCTGGAATAGACTGGGAAGCAAGCTATGATACTAGTGGATTGAATGTTTACATAGTTTACAATGAAAGGATAGGTATCTGGTTTCGGCTAAATCAGCACCATATGATACATTAAAATTACAGTGGATAGATAACTTTGTTTGTGACAAAGTAAGGAGCATAGTGGATTTTTGGAAGCATTTTGGATTACAAGACGAATTGGATGGTTTAATAGAGCCCAGATATAGATTTAAAACATCAATATAGTTATAAATAAATATGACATTACGTCTGGATTCCATGCAAGTTCATGTTTTTTACATAAAAATACAAAATAAATAATTAGAAAACATAAGAATAAGATTCATTGCTCTCATTAAATTTTTGCCAACTTTGAGGCTCCTGTGAGTAGAATTATGAATGCTTTTTATGAATAATTTCTGATTTTTTTTTTTTTTACTTTTATTAATAAAAATTTTATTGTTAAAAAAGTGGTCCATTTCGATAAAAAAAAACACGGCAGTTCGTATTCTAGTGCTCTGGAAATAAGGGCGGTTAAGCCAGAGACTTAAAACTAATCACTAACAATTTTGTAACAATAAAATCTTCCATTTCCTAGGATTTTCATCTCCCAAAGCTCCCAGAACATCGTCATTCAGAGAAGATTTCCTGCCATAAACCTCCTCGTCTTCAAGGCTGCGTTCTTCTTGAAATTTTACTAAATATTTTAGTTCATTATCAAAGTTTGAACCCTTTTTTTCAAAAATATACGAAAATCATTTGTAAACTTGTAAGTAAAGACCAAATCATTTCCAAGTAGGAAAATGCTTATGAAGAGAAATAAAAAAAATTGTTTAGGAGAGTAATAATTAATATTGACATTTATAGATTTGAAATATATTAAATATAAACAATTTATTACATAGAAAAAATAAAAAAAGAATACCTACATCATTTTCCGGACAATCCTAAAAATATATTTAGAAAACGATTAAGAAGAGTCGTTATTATTCGTTTTTCAAAAGATAGGTACATCGGAGCGAAAATTTAAAGTTCATCATCAGCTAATAAGTTTGTCGAGGAAATAAAATAAAATTTAATCCTACCCATTGTAGCATGTCTAAATCTTCTAATAACCAAATTTAGAAGAGTGGAATCATTAGCTATGGGTTAATATGACATGAAACAACTTGATAAATTATGGACTTGTTTCAAGATTTTAATTTGAAGTTTTAAGTCTCTCGAGTTAATGTTCATTAAAAATTAGTCAAAGTTTCCTCAACTTCGGCCATATCCTGGGCTAAAACTTTGGTTAAATCGTATTATATGAAGAGGAAAAAATAATTAATTGATACAGTCTATTAATTGGTATAAACTATTATTGTAATCTAATCATTGAAATTTAAAACTAGTTAATAATAGTAATAATGAATCTAATACAATGTCATGGTAAATATCGATATTTTTTCTTTTGAATATATGTCGTATCAATGTATATTGATTGTAAATTGATGTATATGTATATGTATATAAATCAATGTATAAAGTATCTAAAGTATATACCAATGTATATAAAGTATGTATAAAGTACGCAACAATATATCGAGTTCTCTATATTACAAAAATACAACAAAGTTAAAAGGGGACAAGACTGATATTGGTTGCATCTGCACGTGGTACTCATCCGACTTTATATATTTACCTACGGCCATCATAATACACTACTTTTAATGTATAAACATTTGAATTTTTTTTCTATTTAAATTTGAAATAAATTAAGTAAAGCTATAAAATAAACAGGAATGTCTTTGTAACGTGGTTGAAATATGTAAACTGGCATTGTATATAAAAACAAAAAAAAATCACGATACATTTATATACCTATATCGTTAATCGATATTTACAGCTTTAAAATTTTTCACACGTACACACTTATACACGTACAATGCTCTTCTGGAACATCAAAACTAGACACTTACGATAAACAATACTTATCATGTCAAGATGTCCTAAACTAGAAACCCTTCCTTCCAAGACAATGCTTATAACCACTTGCACCCACTAGTATCAAAATTACCATTATATTCCCATTACCCTCCGAGGAGTTCAGAAAGAAGATGGCCTTGAGACCTCCTAATATAGTTTATTTTGAAATAATGTCATAGGGTAGTTGTTCCATAAAACATTGATCTGCCATTAATTCAGTTTCGCCAATTTACTTACTGTGTTATTCACAGTCGTAAATATATATATTAATAAAAAAAAAAAGTGTAAAATTAGTGTATGGCCAACAAAAGATAAAACCCAATCGAACTAGATTGTGATTAATACAGCGAGAGTGGTATTTATCGATATAATATCGATTCTAATATTACAATTCATTAATATATATACTAGGAATGACTCCTATCACTACCTGGAAGCCTGGACTAGCAAACTAACTTAATAATGTTGAGGGGGCAGAAAATGTTGGTATAATTTAACTATATTCCCAGAATATTAGGTATATAGACTAGTACTTGCTAATAAATTATCCCTAAATTAACTAATTATTCGGTACGAGCGCAGTCTCATTCCTAGGAAAATAACGAATTCCTATGTTTGTCTGTTAGTTAGCTGCGTATCCCAACAAATAATTCCCGCCTTCAGTAAACAATGGGATACATAAAAGATTCATTTTTAATTTACCGTTTCGTTTTTGCTTCTATAACTATGTTAGTAATAAATGCTGGAGATATGATCGAGGAAAGGGTAGATAGAAAAAAAGTAATTTTAAAAAGAGCATTTATAACCCAGTCTTTCTGACATAGAGCTCCAATCTAAAAATCTGACTGTAATTCTAGTGCGATAAAATCAGCAATTTTCAGAAGCTCACCTCCCATATTCAGGTGCTTCTTCCATTAGTACCCCGAAACCTATTGTATCCCCACTCCTGCGATTGCCTGTGGGCTTTATCTGAAAATAGTGTACCGAGGATTTGCAAGGTTTTCAAAATGGTACAACGTTACATCTATTCGACTCCCGAAAAACAAACGCAAAAGAAACACATATTATATTCATTTTTTACGAACATTTAGTTTACAATTAATTTGTAGAATTATAAGATTTAATTTTTTTCTGAAGGAATAAAAAAAATAATTTAAAAACAAAAAACAAAACCGACTTCAAGATTAAACCTACATATACAAACTTGAACTAAAAAATAAAAAATAATATTTTAAATGCTTCGAAACAAAAACCATTAAATGACAATCAACGAAATTATCAATATTTATATACCTATTCACAATGTATGATCATTTATTTTTGGAGTCGGTGCCAACCAAAACAAACAGAATTTCAACGAAATGGTAATTGTACAGATCCTCCCACTGTTTCATCACCGCCACACCGCTGTCTCTGGCCATTCGAAAGTTTATTGCTAAGACAGGATTAAACTGCCCTTGTAGGTACCGACTCCAGACATAAATGACCATAAATTGTGAATAGGTATATAAATATCGATAATTTCATTTATTGTCATTTAATGGTTTTTGTTTCGAAGCAATTAAAATATTATTTTTTATTTTTTAGTTCAAGTTTGTATATGTAAGTTTAATCTTGAAGTCTTTTTTTTTTTTTTTTTTTTTCCAAAAATAAATTTTTAGTAAGTTTTTTTTATTTTTCTGCGTTGATTACAAAATATTTTTTATGGGACCATCTCTGAAGTATGCCCTATCGGTCTAAAAAGGAATCATCAAAATTTATTAAGAATTGACGGAGGTTCTGAACTCATCTGTTTTTTTGTATGTTACGCGATTACTCCGTCAATTCTAAATCAATTTTGATGATTCTTTTTTAGACCGGTATGGCATACTTCAGAGGTAGTTACATTAAATATAGTTTGAAATCAACGTAGCACTTTTTATGAAAAATCAAAAAAACAGTTAATAAGTGATTTTATTAACTGTTTTTTTGATTTTTCTTAAAAAGTGCTACGTTGATTTCAAAACATTTTATATGGGACCATCTCAGAAGTATGTCCTATCGATCTAAAAAAGAATCATCAAAATTGATTCAGAATTGACGGAGTAATCGCGTAACATAAAAAAAAAAAATACAGACGAGTTGAGAACCTCCTCTTTTTTGAAGCCGGTTGAAAAAACAACTACACCAACGAGTCAACAAGACTGCTTCTATTGATCAGTTCAGTTGAATTCTTGAAATAACTTTCCGAGTAAAGAAGTGACATTTATTTCCGAGAATCAGATAAAACAAATTAAAAATAAAAATGCTCCATTAGCTGAAAAGACTTTTTTTGCATTTAAAAAATATATATATATATATATATCAGTGAGAATAATAAATACCAACATTAAGAAAAATCGGTTGATATTATATAATACAATCAAGTATAATAAAATAATTGTACGGTAATATTTAATTATTTAAGGATAAAAAGAACGAATTTTCAAGACGAGTCTTTTTTTTCTTTTTCAATTTGAACTAGAAACCATGTTATAGAAACTATACTAAGGAAGTTTTATTTAATTAAAACAAAAAACTAGTTTATTTTCCTGTTAAGTAATTATTCTCTTGTTTTAATTAACCTACTTACGCTAAGTAGGACAACTTTAATGAAAATTATTTGGGTCGATCAATAACAGAAACCAAAAAAAAAAAATCTTAACATTTAAGAACAGTTGACATGTACATTACATGTTGACAAGAAAATTGACATGTAAAACCAAACGATTTTACATGTCAATTTTAAACCATCTTGCTGTAATGTACATTCACTCATGCTTCCTTTATCCTAAACAGCACTGATGTTACGCGAGGTTCGAGTCGCACTTCGACCTAGTTTGAACACGTAAAAAAAAATTTGACAAAAATCTTGTTTTGACAAGGTGGATTTCAGAAGTCCTATCTACTAAATAAGTTTCCAAATAAGCTCCATACTATAGAATGGTAATATTTATGTTCCTGTTGATCGAAACAAATAACGATGATTAATCTAATTTTATATATATTGAAATATGCATTACACTGCCAGGGCTCCCGGTCCCTAGTTCTAGTCCGGCTGTAACCAGAATCTTTATTCTGTTAAATGAGGTCGGGAGACCATCCTGGGGCATATCCAGACTCTATACAGATGTGGAAAACCTGGCGTTTCAAGGACAGAGTTAGACTCATGAACATTCATGGATTCATGAATAGATCATGGATTTTTTTTTAAGCAGTTCAATTGCAAATTGCCTAAAAGCGAGATGTGTGGTTTAACAAAAAAAAAAAACCATGTACCTACATTTTGGAAAGGTAAAAAATTTTAATGTTTTTTTCCATTTTTCGCACAATTTTTTTGACCAATCTAAATTCAAGTCTAAACATTTGATTCAAATCGAACAGTCGTCAGTAATTTAATTATAACAATTTATATATGTGGGAATAAGGAACCTTAGCAATTAAAAAATATATAAACATATTGATACACCATGATTCGGAATAAACCTTATTAAATTAATACCAGGATGTATCCTCAAGATCAGCTGTGACACAATTCTCTCATCTACTTCTCGGTCTACACTTCAGCCTTTAACCCGACGGCACAAAACTGATTACATTTTTTAGAATTCTTTCATTACTAAACCAAACGATTTTACATGTCAATTTTAAACCATCTTGCTGTACTGTACATTCACTCATGTTTCCTTTTTTCCTAAACAGCACTGATGTTACGCGAGGTTCGAGTCGCACTTCGACCTAGTTTGAACACGTAAAAATAAATTTGACAAAAATCTTGTTTTGACAAGGTGGATTTCAGAAGTCCTATCTACTAATAGAAAATGTAATATAAACTAAATTAGTCTTTGCGGAAAATCAACATTAATAACCATTGTTTATCAACTATACTGGAATATTATCTTTGTATACTTGGCAACCACTTGCCTAAACTAAATGGATATTCAAAACTAGGATTATTTTTTAACCAACCTTTAAGATATACAATATCTTGTGAACAGTCAGTTAAGCTCAAAAATCGTAGTTTAGAAAAAAAAATTATATATAATCCTCTGCACAGTGATTTATTAATTAGTATCCATCTGTGTAATAGCCTACAATCTGTGTAACTAAGTCCACTAGATAAAAATAAATAGAAAAAAAAAATAGGTTTCTGGTTAGCTAATAAAAACTTAGCTATATTCTAATACACAAAATGCACCTCGCTTACTATTCTCAAGTCCCACAGAGCCTTCTTATCACTTTAGATCTCTCTTAATTTAACTAATTAGATTAAAGAAAATCACTTTAAACAGGCCTTTCTGTTTTGGAAATGGCCGAAATATACAGAAAAGCGAAGGCCCTAGATGGTTTGATGAGGTAGGTTGTTAGCGAAGGAATGAGGACGAAAACAAAGATAGTAAGCGAGAGATAGGCTAAAATACAAACAAGAAGAGGGAGCAGGGAAACAGATGGGGATCAGGATAGCAGGAGCAGTAATAGGTCGCCTCGTCGAGAGATTTATGCTGCGTACGGATTAGCATATATATTACGGGAGCAGAGTCGAACCCAGTCCCTCCTACCGAATCACTAATCGTTTTATTAGTTTTTAGTCGACGCTCTGCCTCTTGTGGAGTTTTGAAGAGAACGACTCGTCAGAGGAAGGGGTGAGGGGAGTTCCAAACTGAGCCCACCGAAGAGTTAAATTAGATGCGTTGGGGAATATTGAGGCGCGGAGGAAGTCTTAGAAGTAATATAATTGGGGGAAGAACTTCTAAATTGTATCCAAGATATTATAATATACATCACAATATACTACATTAAATTTTATAAATCATATACTGTAAAAGAAAAAAAATGCCCTAGTTGTATTTAAGAAGTGGTTCAGGAGAATTGTTTTTTTATCAACGGATATGCAAGACGGATATTACAGTAGGTACATAAGTTATGCCCAGATAACTGCACATAAAAACATAGAAAAGGTAATAAACATTATGGTGAAGACAAACTCGAAAACAAAAGAGAGAGGTTATCGAAAAGTTTGAGAAGGAAGCTGAAGGATTGTGTATATATAATGTAATGCTCATTGTAGAAATGATCAAATGTAGAATCAGGAATACAAGAAATAATCTAATATACATTCCGGCAATATGTATTTGAGGTCTGTTAATTTAACACAATTTAAGGAGAACGGATAATATCAGGAGATATACGGGGGATGCCCAAGAACAAAGGGCTTTATATATTTAATCAATTTTATCTAGGTTGGGCCTTGTAAAGTATAGAAAGATGATAATAGGATTGACCAAAAGGGAGATATAACCGGGCAACGATGAGAGAGCTGTTAGGAGGTTGACTTGTAATTTCTCTTAAACAGTCTTAACTGAACTGAAACGGAGATTAAATTGAATGGTGGATTTTATGTTTTAAAATATTTAAATGATCTGTTCATAAAGTCTAAAAATAATTATTACAACATGAAGCATTTTTTTGTTCATATATACGTCTATTTTTGTGTATACATACGCAGTATGATGCGAATATTAATCTAGTAGATTCAATTTTATATTGGATTTTTTTTATTTTTTGTGTGTAATAATTTTTCATTATTGTATCATTTTTTATTCATATACTTATTTTTTCTCAATGTAATTTTATCACCTGATTTAGTTTGGAGCATGGCTATTAAAAAATTAAATTGATAAATTGATATTTTTCTCTCAATGTTTTACATCCATATCCATAACAATTAGCAGTTAATTAAAAGATTCAAGATCACTTTTTAAATAACGAAAAAACTCTGGAAAACGTTTTTTGCTGAAGTTGGTAAAAATATTGATTAGGAATTTTGAGGATCAAGAATACAAACCTTATCATGGGAGTATTGTAGAAGAGTATTCATCCGTTCTTTTTCCTGAGTGTCGGAGTCGGGATGTTATTTAATTAAAATGTTTACTCGCGACGACAATAGCTCGGCTCAGGAGGCGGGAAATAAAAGTAGAGGAAAAAATGTAAAACAAAACCCGAAGTGGGTGAAGAAAAGCGACCCCGGGCGAACAAAGTACACGGACGCGAAGGACAAAAACACAGCTCTGCGGAGGTTTTTATTCGAGACCCGCCCAGGGCAGAATTACGTTGAAGAGGAAACTTGCGGGGACTGGGACCAGTAAAGTTTAGCACCGGGGAACAATTTATCCTCCCAACAACACCTGGCCCATTAACACAATAAACAACTTTTATTAAAAACTTAATTACACCCTTGGCCGTATTGTAGCCGCCTTTTTGCCCCCTCCCTCATCTCTTTCCCCCCTCTCCCTTTAGAAATGGAAATGTGAACAGTTTAGCGCTTAATCCTATTGCTGACATCGAGTAAAATCTTTTTAACCGAGCCTCATCAGTCTCCAACCGTACTCCCACCATCTACCAGGTCTAACTCTTCTATGTCTTCTTTATCAACTGCGATAACCTCAACAGAATGATTAAATACTAAGAATGTACTTTTAAATATATTTTATTGGTATAACATAAATCATTTTTTATTTATAAAAACAGACTTATATAGAAAGAGTTGTTATTTTATACCAGAGGTACGCATGATGATATGTAAAGATCAATCCGATTAGAATTGGTAAATTAGAGACCACATTTATTGGAATTATTTTTTTATTTTAAGAGTAGTTCATCATCAGTTCTAAAAATATACTAAAAATTCAAAACATTAGAAAGCCGCTAAATAGATTATATACATTAATTTGTAGAAAATAGCCAGAAATTAAATACATACGAATCATTAGAAATAATAAAATCGTTCAAAACCAATCCAGATTTTCGTTTGAATGACCACATGAATTTTTAATTTGTTACCAGAGGAACAGAAAAACTGTCTAGTCATAGAGGAAACTACCCATTTACCAGACTAACCAATATAGAGATCAAAATTTATTCTACTAAACTATTCAACTTCCCTTTTACCTCTTTACACTCATTGTCAGTCAGCAATCAGCTTCTGGTATCTTTTAGAAGCCTTTTCCATTTTACCTTCATAGGTGAGTATCATCATGTTTAATTTCTCGTTTTATTTCTTAAAAAAATTAATACATATAATATTTATAATAAATTACTATTTGATATATATTTTTAATTATTTGTATGTTTTAAGTAATGATGATGAACATTAACATTCGATAAAAATTTCGAATATAAGCAGCAGACAATTCACTTATCCTTATTGTTTCTTTTCTTTTTTTTTATTGTTGATATTATTATTTATTTATGCAGGTACAATGTTTGCACAATGTAATATACAGTTAGAGAATACTGATCGCTGATCTGCTGAAGTAAATATTAAACATTAATAATTAATTAAAACAAAAATGCATATCCTCCAAGAACAACTAAAAAAAATTAACATAGCGACAGAACTAGATAAGACCATGTTACTGAGGATCGGAACAAAAAAAACTGTAGCGTTGATAGCATAATAAGGCTTAGCGGAGTAATAATAGAACAGGTGACAGAACATAGATACTCAAATGGAAATCAGTACGGTTAGATAGACAGAGAAATAAGATAGAAGATTGGAGTTTTAAGGGATTTTTTAATTCCCTGCAGAAAGGTTTTCAGAGAAGGAAAGGAATCGCAAAAGAAACAAAAAATGATAGTTCGTAAAAGCACTTACCTTGATATATTGACTTATAGTAGAGATGCTTGGACTCACCACTAAGAACAAGGTGAGAGCTAGGGAGATGAGATACCTCAGAAAGATTACATTAAAGACAAGGAGAGCGAAAGTGAGGAACACTATGATAAGAACGAGAATTGATATAAGACTTGCCGAGGAAATAATAGAAGGAAATCGCCTTAGGCGGTACACCTATGTCGAATGACATAAAAGCGAACAGAAAAGATTAACTAAGTAGCTGACATAGAGGAAAAGATACCCGAGGTAGACCAAGGTAGAAGGATTAAGAGGCATTTGGGAGGCTTACAGAAGGAGGAACCAGAAGGAACAAGTTTATGAACTTTGGATTAGGCTCTATCAGAAGGTACCTAGAAGCGAAAGAGAACAAAGAATAGGAAGAAGAAGTAGAATATAAAAACAACTTATAATAAATATGTACGTCAGCGATTGTTCAACTAGATGGTTTTGGGAGAGAGTGGTTTAAAGGTACAAATCAATACAACATACACACACCAAATATAGACAAACAATAAAAAAATAAACAGTAATACATACAAATTAAAATACTCATAAAATATTTTTAAAAACTAGAAATAGCATTTAAAATTATTAACTGACTTCATAAAGGAAGAGGTTCTCGGTTCGACTGTATTATTTTTTCTTAGGACGTTTCATAATTATTCTGTCAAATCGATTTTGATGATTCTTTCTTAATTGGTAGGTCATACCTCAGAGGTGATCGCATAAACATTTTATTAAAATCGAAGAAAATCTCAGCGCTTTTTAAGAAAAAAAAACGATTTCAAGATTAAACCTACACGTAAAATTTCGAACTAAAAATTAAAAAAAAAAATTTTAATTACTTTAAACCAAAGAGCATTAAAGGACAATTAACGAAATTATCGATACTTATATACATATTCATAATTTATGATCAGTTATTTTTGGAGTCGGTGCCAGTCAAGAAGAGCAGTTTAATCCTGCCTATGCAACAAACTTTCCGCACTTCTTTACCGGATTTCTTTTGATTTCTGTTTGTTTTGGTTGTAGCCGACTCCAAAAATAACTTATCATTAATTGTTAATAGGTAAATAGGTATCGATAATTTTCTTGATTATTACGCACTTTGTTTTGAAGCATTTAATTTTTTTTACTTTTTAGTTCAAGTTTTTATATGTACGTTTAATCTTAAAGTCGGTTTTTTGAAATATTAACTTTATTTTAGAAGTTAATTTTACTAAATCAAGATGAAACATTGATATTTAAATTAATGCTATACTGTGGGGCAGGATCGTAATAACAGCAGAATGGAGTTAAGATTTAATAATTAAATACATTTATTTATAAGAGGGTTGAGAAATATCGTTGGAGTGTAAGCTATAGGGGCAATGAGCGTAAAATGAATTCGTTTTTTACCTGAGGGACGGGAGAAATTTCCCCCCGACCGAGACTGAATGGTGAGGGGTAACCCGAGCCGATGGAACAAGCCATCCATCAAGGTTAGCCCCTAATAGATCCACCACTGCGCTAATACCGCCTCGTCCAGTAGAACTAACCCTGTATTCCTACACCACCATTATCACTTCTTATCCAGGTACACAGATATCTCTGGCATCGATAAATTAATGATATATTTATCGATTGATATTCCAGTTTGGCAATGATATGCTTTGTTGAAGCCCTATAGTCTGACTATAGTGATATCTGCAATATAGAGCGTTGTGTGCTAAAAAACGAAAATATAATATATATATATGAAATGTTATTCAACCATATGATGATAATCTGAACAAACACTAACAAATATTATCTAATTACAAAAAATAATTAGACTCGTTGCATCACTTATTTTTTCAATATGCTGATATATTTCTGTATTAGTTACTAGTTTAAAAACTATTTCAGTCTTTCTTGGTCCTAATATTTTCCTCAATATTTTTTCATTCTTTTTTTTTTCCATATTTTTAATTTCTCCTTTTTTGTTGAGAAACAAACATTCATAGGCATGTATTCTTTTTAGATCGAATAACTGTTTTATAATGACGCAATCGAAAGATGTTTTTTGTTCAAAAGAAATTATTGAAATCTAACACATTTGGGTCCCACGGCTGTAGTCGGACACAAATATCTACCCAAAGGTTTTCTCCCTAGTTCTTCCAAAATACGTACTTTGTACGTTCTGAAGGTTTGAGTTACATAAAAATGTCCAATCTTAATCTGTGAATTGGAATTATAATTATGGCTTAGTTCTACAATCTTACTGACGCACCCACTTAAACGAAAATCATTTACAATTCCAGTAGTTTTATTATATTTAGTTTCATTGAGATTATTTAGCTTGAGTTTAAATATGTATAAATTTTTATCCATTTCATATATTTAATTTAATATTACTGATTGTTCTCAATTGTGACAGATTGTTATATTAATGAAAACAAAAGTTTCCAATCAAATAGAAAAATAACTATTGATTCTTTTGTTTTGTAGTAAATAATTTAAATATTTTAAATAATTATATAGTTTTTGCACAATATACAACCAAATTTAAAGAAACACACCTCACATGGAAGAAGAAAAAAATAAAAGTTTTATACCGACAAATAACAATACTTACAAGGGGACGTTTGCAGTTGTAACTCACAGATTTGAATGCCGATTTTTGAGTGGGTAGTAGGGACCTATAATAGTGCAAAACTAGAGTTATAGCCGCCAATGGGCATAAGGAGCCGAAAAAAAAAATAAAATATGAAAATCACGTTTTATTTTTTTTCTTAGCTCTTAATCAAGATAGAGAAATGATTCTTTCACGTTCAATTGCAGTTGTGTATGTTATTTTTAATAAAAATAATTTTTTTATGCTCAAGACACTACCTGGCTTTAGGGTGCTCAAAAACTCCAAAAAAATGACAAAATTCCAAGGAAATCCGCTTTAAATCAGTAGAATTTTTTTTCATGAGCAACTGACCTCTCATTTCCATTAAACGCACCATAAAACCCTTATTTATGAAATTTTATCAAAATAAAAAAATATTAATTTTTTACCCCTTTCGAGGAGGTTCAAATTTTGAAGTTGAGATTTCATCAACAATTTCTACCGGTCACAACAACTTCTGTGTTCAACCGATTACAATAGTAATAGAATCACAGAATCGGCATACATTCTGCTTTTTATCCATGCATAATACATTGGATTTACTCCAGATTTTAGTGGACAAAAACTGATGTGAATGAAAAAATCCGAGGTCAGCTATAACTTGAGATATTTCAATAAGGGGAAATCCTGCGACCGCCGGATTTGGGCTAAACTATGCAGTTTTACGTCTTCTAGATGACCTTAAAATTAATTTGAAAGTAATATCAATTTTTAGTTTAAAAATTTTCCTCACCTATATTATATAAATAAGACGTTTTAAAATGACATATTTTAATTTCAAATTGCATAGAAATCCTAAGATTGATGAATAATAAAATCTTAATACCAGGGTTTGGTTAAAAAAATACTTTTTTTTTTTGGACTTATTTGAAATTTATCTTGTAAAAACTAAAATAATAATAGAAATAGATCATCTTAAAACGTCTTATTTATATAATATAGGTGAGGAAAACTTTTAAACTAAAAATTGATATTATTTTTAAATTCCTCATCTCAAAAAACATGTAGAAACTTAATTTTGTCGAAATCAAAAATAATTTTTTTTACCTTTAAAATTATGTAGGATTTTAGTAGGCAAGCAAGGCTGTCAATTTCTGAAGAAATGTAAATAATTTGCGCTATCTCACATATTTCGCCACCGATTAAGACAAAATTTTAAGGTCATTAAGAAGCCGTAAAACTGCATCGTTCAGTCTAAATTCGGAGGTCGCTGGATTTTCCCTTATTGAGATATATCAAGTTATAGCTGACCTCGGATTTTTTCATTCACATCAGTTTTTGTCCACTAAAATCTGGAGTAAATCCAATGTATTATGCATGGATAAAAAGCAGAATGTATGCCGATTCTTGTGATTCTATTACTATTGTAATCGGTTGAACACAGCAGTTGTTGTGGCCGGTAGAAATTGTTGATGAAATCTCAACTTCAAAATTTGAACCTCCTCGAAAGGGGTAAAAAATTAATATTTTTTTATTTTGATGAAATTTCACATATAGGGGTTTTATGGTGCGTTAAATCGAAATGTGAGGTCAGTTGCTCATGAAAAAAAGTTTCCACTGATTTACAGCGGATTTCCTTGGAATTTTGTCATTTTTTTGGAGTTTTTGAGCACCCTAAAGCCAGGTAGTGTCTGGAGCATAACAAAATTATTTTTTATTAAAATAACATACACAACTGCAATTGAACGTGAAAGAATCATTTCTCTATCTTGATTAAGAGCTAAGAAAAATAATAAAACGTGATATTCATATTTTTTTTTTTTTCTCGGCTCCTTTTGCCCATTGGCGCCTATAACTCTAGTTTGGCACTATTATAGGTCCCTACTACCCACACAAAAATCGGCATTCAAATCTGTGAGTTACAACTGCAAACGTCCCCTTGTTAGTATTATAAAAATTTGGTTTATTCCATGAAAAAAAAAAAAAAAAAAAAATGAAAACATACACATTAAACCTAAATTAAAAGAATGAGAATAATTTAGGAAAATGGAATTCCTCAGTAACTAAAATTACTCTTTAGACGGAAATTGAATCTTTTAGAAAAGTCGCTTTGAGTATATTCTGGGAAAAAATCTTTTTAGATTCTGTGACATTTCTCCAACCTTGAAATATCTATCTTTACTTCTAAGAAGTGAGCTCAGTTTCACTTTTCGGAACTAATATTGAGGCAGCGATGGTTGAATACTTCGATTCGAATATCGAAACAAATATTTCCTCGCTTGAAAAGTAAATATGCTAGCGTTATTTTCATATTATTACTCCATTCTCTATATATACCTCGTTATATCAACTGGGTTTAAACAGCGTGAAAAAAATAAATAAATTGCACCTGTGATTAGTGTTTATCATGCATTGTCTTATTACTTTTGGGTACACCCTAGACCCTCGGATAATATCAGTTTATATAGTTTAGAAGGATCAAAGCTAGGATGTTTTTCTAATGGCTTTATACATAAATTAGTATGTATGTTCATTTTTCGGTTATAGCTAATATAGGTTTATGATAACAATAGTAGGTAAAGTATTGCTTACTGTAGAGGCAGATATTACGTAAAAATACCAAATGAATACAAGAACCATTACGTATGGAATTTTTGTTACAAATGAGCCACACTAAAATCATATTAATAATACTATTATATATATATATATATATATATATATATATATTTTATTTTTTTATTTATTTTTATGATTTTTATGGCGCTACAATCCGGTTATTGGTCCTAGCCTCCTCCAACCGCTTCCTTCAATCGTCTCGGTCTTGTGCGGACGCCATCCAGTCACTGATTCCTAAGACGCTTCTAGCATCCTCCACTACACCATCTTACAACACCTTAGTTTTGGTCTTCCACTCCTCCTTTTTCCATTAATTTGATGTGTCAGCAACATTTTATTTAATTATTAATTATTATTAAAATTTGCATTGTATGGAGAATAGCTGCTTTATAAATTACTTTTAAGACTTTGAATATAAGGCCATATGTTGCTTTATGTAAATTTATAAATAAACTTCATAAATAAAAGAATATAAAATAGATTCTAGTGTGACCTAGAAGCGGGAGTGTAATATTAGAAATATTAATTATTAATAATTGATAATAACAATAATAATGATAATATACAATTATTAATAATAATTCCATATTTCGAAAAATGTTGAAGGAAGACCCACATATAAAACATAAGAAAGGTCAAAGACCAAAGAGATCAGAAGTCAAAAAATGAAGGAAATATGGTCTAGGAATAGGGCACTCAAGAATCTGACGTATCACTCAGCTGAAAACCATTTTGGTTAACCCACGTTGTTTATAGTTAGTTCATTCACAGAAATAACTATTTTTTTTTTTCAATAAAGCAGCTTTAATGTTAATTATTCCATATTATTTATTTACTACACTCCTCACATTTACAATTACAATCCCGTTACATGTTTCGGGACTATAAATGGTAGTGAAAAAGTTGGTGAGAGAAAAAAGGAAACAGAGGAGAGTCTGAAGATGGGACCATTGTCCCGAAACATGTAACGGGATAGTAATTTTAAATGTGAGGAGTGTAGCTAAATAAAGAATATGGAATAATATATACATTAATATCAATTCACATTAGACTCTAGTGTGACTTTGAAGCGGGAGTGCAATATTAGCAATATTAATGTTAATAAATATTACTGTTTTTTTATTAATGAGTAACAATAAAATAATTGTAACAAGAGTAAACGGACGGAGGTTAAACTCTGGAAGCCATAAGTTAGTCCCCGTAAGAACACGCACCATGTTAAAAAATAAATAAAAAGAATAATGACTATATAACAAAGAAGTTGTTATCTCATATTTATGCTAAGTAACATATAAAAATACGAAAAAGTTAAAACTATATACCAGACAACCTAACTCTTTATGGATTATAAAGATTATAAATTGATATAAAGCAACATGTGGACTTACATTCAAAGTCTTCAAAGTAATTTATCCAGCAACTATTCTTCCTAAAAAGCTAATTTTAATGAAGAAAAAAAACTTTTTTAAATTCAAAAGCTATAAGGAATCATAAAATCATAATTTTTAAGGGTTACCGTACGTTGTAATTTGATACTTCAACACTATTGGCGGCACTATTGCCAATTAAAATGAATATTAAGGAATTTATAAGGACTCCATTAACTTTTTAAAAAGAAAAGAAGATAGGAATACTTGAGAATTGAAAAAATCACATTCTGCATATTTTGAATACAGTATCAAATATTTGGACTACACTCCTAACTTTGAAATTGAAAAAAAAACATCGTATCAATGATAGTAAGGACAGCGAAAACCTTGGATGTTCATGGTTATCCAGAGCTGAAGACTGCAGGATTATTGAACAACAGTTTAAGCTAGAATCCCACAAGTCGAATGACCAAGCTGAGAAATTGTTTTGAAAGTGGCAGGTAACGTAATAAACGAACCTCGAAAGACTAACAAACATATAACACATGCATACAACAAAATATTGTTATACCAAATTAATAATACAGACATTCATGACTATTTTATTGATCCAATCAGACGTAATTTAATTAATATTATAAAAATAGGGAAAATGGTCACTTTAAAATGAGTTAAGGGACTTTTAGGGATTAAGGGTAACAAAAGGGCTGATTACATTAGGAAAGAAGAGGCTAAAAGTGATTTATTGCTTGAACAGCCTTTGAATTTTAACTATGCTTCAGTTTTCTTGATCCATTCTAATAGAAATATAGATTTTGCCTAGCCCTTCTGCTTTTAGTTTTTTTTTCTAATGCAGTATTCATAAATCATTAAGGTATTTATAAAAAATACTAATTCTCCCTGCACATTTGCAACCTCACTATATTGGTTCAGAAACAATAATTTGAATTTATGGCATAATTTTGGAGAATAAAAAGTTTTTAAACATATAGATATTATAAACAGATAATTTAAATTTTTATTACGATTGATAAAATAATTGCCACTTCTAGGTTAAATTTAACCTGCCTGACCCTTCCCTCTTCCACGATTGATATATTTCTGATATCTGTTGGATTTCCTCAAGTGAGTACGAATATTTGGTTTCTTGTCTTACATTTTTGAAAACTTTAGTACAGTAGACGCCGCTTAATGTGATCGCTGCGGGACTCGCAAAAACTCCTAACCTCCAGCAAGCTTATCATCTAGGTATTGTTAGTGTGTTTGATAGGTCTATAAGATGTATAGAAGGCTGCATCATTAGCGAATGTAGCTAATAGAGCTTCTAAATGTATTCGTGTATCAGAAGAGTATAAGTCTAAGAGTATATGACCCACGCCACTGCCCTGAGGTACTCCAGCTTTGATTTGTTATACTCGTACTTCAGACAAGTCGGATGCTATATTTACTCCAAAAAAAAATTGAATTGCTAGCATTCTCGAAGACAAATTCATGAAATAAAATGCTTTCTATTTTTAACAATAATATGAATTGACGATATATTCTATTGACCTCTAACATCAATTTCCCTGTGTATGATATTGGTGACTACTGCGATGACCGGGTCGCATGGAAGAGGCCCGGAGCGGATACAGAATGGATGCCGGAGAAGCGGATAGTGGCTAAGGGAGGAGATGGTAAACAAGGATATATATCGGTCGGGAGAGCTAACGGGATACGATAACTCAGTCAGATTGATCGCCAAATAAAGTTTGTTCCCCGCCTCGACCGACTCCCTCCATTTATTTCTTTAACGCTCTTATACAATACTGGTCATCATTTTCGGCCAGTAATTCCATTGAATTCCCCCGCAGGCTTGTGGGCTGACAAAGCCTCTGAAAAGTGTCAATGTTCTTGAAAGGAGTTCTCTGTTACAGTACTAATTACAGCAATAAAAAAGGTTCATAAAAAAAATCTATAAATTAGTTAAAGTTTAGTTTTTCTTGTATTGATGAAGACTATGACATTTCTGGGTTGTCAAAAATGATCAGGATTAAAAAGAAGTCACTAGGGGGAAAAATGAGAGATTCCTGAAAAAAACAAAAAAAAACCCTATTTATCCTTGATTGGGAAAAACTATAGACCATGGATATGTCTATCTATAATGTACTGGTTTATTATCTGCTGCTGTTTATTATCTACACAGAGCTAGATGAATAAGTGTCAAAAAGCCACAGCACTTAAAAATGTAAGCAAAACATTCTTTTATCTGAGACCTTCTGGTACGAATTACGAATTAAAAAAAAAAAAAAAAAAAAAAAAAAAAAAAAAAAAAAAAAAAAAAAAAAAAAAAAAAAAAAAAAAAAAAAAAAAAAAAAAAAAAAAAAAAAAATTAGGAATCAGAAAAATAAAGAGCATGAATTACTCATGGAGTAATTAAGAACTGATGATCATTCCATGAATCTTATCGACAACTTCCTTCAATACCATGTTGTTGTTTTTTTTATCTAGTAACTGCTGTTATACGCCAATGGCAATAAATCCGCGCAGTGCAAACTCTTATTTTCGCTTGTTTATACCGATAAGTTAAGTAAACATCATTCCCTAGATAAACAACGGTGCAGATAGCTATGTTCTTTAGGAATATAATTCATATAATTATTATAGCAATGTAATAAAGGATAAAAACCTACAAACAAAAGTTACATAGATTACACTGGTCAACACAATTTTTGTTTCCTTCATTTTTTTTATTGTTACTGGTTATTTTAAAGGCCCTGACTATGAAAAAAATAATGGGAGATTGCTAACAGCTTTATTTTGTGAAAGTTTTACTGTTTTGATTAAAAAATGTAAGGAAATTAATACATAATATTAACAAAATTTTATTGAACATTATTATCAAATGATCTTTTATAGGATTTCCTTGAATAAACGACTTTAGGTAGATCTCTTTTCATAAAATATTTGTGTATTCTTCTTTCAAAGTCGTCGAATGTACAATAGTACTTGTTACAGCTATGGAGCAAAACACACTTTAAACTTCTTTCGCTGCTGTCCATAAAAATACACCAATCCCTTTGTCTGTAGTTTATTAAAACCATTTGTTGCAAAATACCACCAACATTGTTACAAAAGACTAAATCCTTCTCTTGAGAAAAATACGGTAACAGATTCTTTTCTCGGGTACGATAAAAAGTAATATTGGTTTCGGGATTTAGCAATTTGTTTCTTTTAAAGATATGCAAAAAATTCTGAAGATTCTTTCGGTAAGTTCAGATCCCTCACTAAGTCATTTTGTTATTTCTGAATAAATAGTTGAGGGTCTCAAAGGCTACATTTGTAATCTGGATCAGAGTCATCACTTGATATATTTTGTTCGCGTTCACAGAGATTTGGTTGTTCACATCCGAGGGTTTAGATGTGCTGGGTGGTACTTCTCGAGATTTTAATTGAGATCGTTGAACAGAAGATAATTTAGGATATGTCGAAATACTTCGATTTCCAGGGTTTATTCCGTTTATTTTCACTACCCAGAAGTAGCAGTCGTCATCATGGTTTTGAGGTTCTCACCAAATTATGGAAGTTACGAACTTCACTGCATCTCTTTTCCAGCTGGACCATAACCGTAGAAACACAACACATTTTTGGCAAACAACATGAGGAACCCACCGCTTGTCCTCATTGTACAAATCTATTTTGAAGTATTGATGATATGCAATTTTTACAAAGTCTAATATAGGTTTTCGATATTTTTTAAATATATATTTGCCACAAATATTTCAAATACAATCTAGATTAAGCACAGAACACCGCCTGGACGAATGCATATCGAAAACAACAGAATATATTTTACTGTCAAACAAAATTTAAAATTAAAGTAAAAATACTAAATAAGGTTGGTAAGCTATAACACAAAAACAAAAGCTGTTAGAGAAATATTGTTGACATAATTAAAAAATATGTATCAAAGTGAGTTAGAAACAACAAAATAGTCACAGGAAACAAACAATTTATTTTTTTTTTGTTGGCCAGTGTTATTAGGGCTTAACGTCCTTATGTACTCCGACTAGGCCAGGAAGGACGGATTATCTTATAAGTCATCAACTTATTCTAGCCAGGGAGGGAAGGTCAAGATTCATTCGTGAGTCCGAATATAATAAATATATTTAAATTTTAACGAATATCTAAATAAATTTTAACCCAGGTGGTAGAATTCCAACACACGACCTTCGATACCGAGCGCGCTGTCTCTCACCGTAACTCACTGTACCATCGAGCCCCCTCATGGACTCATTAAGTATCAATATAAAACAACAAAAACAATTTTGTATGATTAAATTTATATATTCCATGCGTTACAGCATGCGAGTCACGAACTTTTGAGTTTTATAATAACAAAACATAGGTGTTTCTGATGGATTCAATGCTAGAGGAGCAATATTTTTTTTTTTTAATTTTGTAATAATAAATCGTAGGAAATTAACACTGATACTACTTATGTAGGCGCTTCTCTGTTTGCAAACCATGGTGACAGGGTGTGTGTACTTGGTATTTCTGCCCCGAGGGGCGAGGGCTGTAATGGTATCCACTCGTTCTCTTGTAAATAACTCAGTAGCTACTTGAATGCAGAAGGAGCGGTTCGGTGAAGAAAGACGAAACCAAGGTTGTCGGAATAATGTATAGCCGGCGACCATGTATACAGCTTTTTATACTACCGCTTTCCTACTCCCTAGCGAACATTTTTGGAAACCATTTCGTATATTTATAATCGTTTTCATTAAATTCTGTCTCTATATACTACTTTCTCCCTCAATTTTATATAAATATATAAATATATATATATATATATATATATATATATATATATATATATATATATATATATATATATATATATTATGAATGCCTGCGTGCCTAAATTGTTTACCATAGGGTAAAAAATCCATTGTAGAAAGGAGTTTAACTTCATATTATATGTATTGTACATTTCTCCGCATATGAATTAAACAGGAAAAAAAAATAGCGGTTATTATTCCATTATTCCACTAGGTCCTCAAGGTCTAAAACTTCGAATATTCATTACTTCATTCATTAAAATTATACTAAATTTCAATCATTTATTAAATGGACCGCTTTTTCAGTACTTGCTGACTATTAGGTTATCTGAAAATAAATTAAGCTTTTTTTTGTTCTCTCTAAATTCCCTCCCTCAGTTTGATTAAATGATTAAATTGGATGTCCTATTTTATTTCCTAAATAAAAATTGTTTTTTTAAAACTCATTACCATTTCACTACTTGGAAATTAGACAATCTTTACTCACAGGTTAAATATTTTGGTAAGAAATCGTTTCACAAACTCGGTCGAAACAGGGCTCAAAGAGCCAGAAAAATTAAGAAGTGCTAGCAGATGATAGCGCTAGTGTCTGCACCGTTCAACAATGATTAAAGAACTCAGGGAACTTAAGCCTTGAACAGAAGGAGGCTGGTGGCAGTATTTGTTCATGGATGGTGATATTCTGAGAGTTTTGGTAGATCAAAATTTCAGAATTGTTCGAAAATTAGTAGAGAAAATAACAGCAAGTCTAAAAAATTTAAATATCTGAAGGCAATTGAAAAAAAAAACTCAATATAGTCCAGTCAATAAACATATTGTAGAGTGCATGGAATATGCGATCATTTTTGACTTCATAGCTTCGTTAGGAATAGTTTGAAGGTAAACATACTAAAAGTCCCCGCCGCTGGGGGGTGAGCTAACTGTGGGGGAAAAGTTTAATTTTGTTGGTCTTTGAATAATATCTCGAAAACATTGGACTCTAGAAAAATATGTAGCAGATCAAAATTAAAGCCCATTAAATTTCCTATAAAATTAATTATATACGTATTCGTAGAATTTCCAACGGTTTTCCAAATACGTTATACGAAATCGACAATTTTAGAAATAAAAAAAATGTTTACCTCACTTTTTGTTAAACATTTGAATCAAATACCAGAAACGTATATATAAAATAAAAGTAAATTTAATGCTCTACAATTTTGATTTTGACGTTTTTTCCTAGAAACGATTGTGGAACGTACCGGAAGCAAAAGTTTGACAAAAGGTGAGGTGACATTTGTTTTTTTCCCGAAAATCACCTATTTTCAATAACGTGTATCACGTAAACGGTTAGAATTACGACAAATTTATATGTAATAGGTTTTATTAACTTTTATGTTTATTTGAAACATATTTTTCTAGAGTCAACCGTTTTCGAGATATTATCGAAAAACCAAAAAAATGGAACTTTTCCCCTCCCCCCCACCGTTAGCTCCCCCCCCCCCGCGCGGCGGGGACCTTTAGTATGTTTACCTTCCAGCTATTCCTAACGAAGCTTCATAGAGCTTCATTGTCAGAAATTATCGCATATTCCATGCACTCTACACCCCTCATTTCAGCACTCATTGACTGGACTAATAATAGAAAAAAATCATCGTTATAAAATTTTGGAGATAAGTTACACAAGTACCTGTTTAACTGCTCTTCTCTCAGTAGCTTGATTTCCTCCACTTGCAGCCAATAAGGTTGCAATCCACTTGGTTAAACTCTAAGAATAAATTTCTGATTACATCACCAATAGTCTCTAATTATTCTCTTAAAGCGATTATGAAGATTGAATTAAGTATCATCTCTCGATCTAAAATGTCTCCCTGGTTCGTCCCATTATATTCACGTCAGGGCTACAAGCCGACCAGTGCATAACTTCGATTCTATCTTCCTGTAGATATACCCTAACACACCTGTCCACGTGAGGACTTGAATTAGAACGGTTTTTATAATAAAAGCCTTATCCCAACAGTATTATACAAAATTTGTTTTCATTGATATTGCTAACTATCTACAAGTCCATACTTTCAGGGTTCGCCACTTTAGTTGTAGCTCAATGTAGCTGCGGAATTTGAGACTGCTATATTTTTATCCTAAACTCTACAGCAACGTTTAAAAATAAAATATTCAGCTGAGGGGAATGGGGGCAGGAAATATAGCGATGCAGAGGACAGAGGGAGAGGAGAGGAGAGGACAGAGAGCCCTAACCAATCGATGGGATGATATCTGCCCTTTTGTCCAGCGGCCCTATTGTATTGTGGTCGTCTGTGCTCTGTTGTGGCGGCTCATTAGGACCCCCCCTCCCCACCATAACCGCTCTCTATCTTTATCTTTACACTCTACCGGCTTCTTCTCGTCCAACTTCTTGTCGGTCCGGGGTCAGTGGAGTATGGAGGATTGGAGGAGAATATCGTTATGGAGTTGAGCATTTTCAATCAAGCTATTGAAGTTTAAGTGGCATGGTTCCGCGTATACCATATCTAATATTACTTCTTAGTAAATTAATTATTCTTTAAACATTGTTTTTAACGGATAGCTGACTTGTCTAATGATATTTTGCATAATATCAACTAAGCCTCACTAAACATATTTAGCTCTTCTGACTGTATCGTCCCGAATATTAAATAAATAGATGATCGCATATGACATTCAAATATAACTGACCTCCTAATCAAACATGACATTCATCCAAAATATATATATTGCAAAAACAGTGTGACTGTAGTTTTCGTTTTTGATTCGTTTTTTACAGAAAATTAGGGGGAAAAGGAAAACCATACAGCTAGGAATCGATGAATAATTTGCCCCTTAATTAATTTAATATTTACTTAAAAACTATAATATTTGCTCTATTAGAGAAATATATAAACATATAAAATTGTAAGACAATTTATTTTAAAAGGTGAAAGTAAAAGGTGACATGGTTCTGATTAGGCCATATTTTAATGTTTTACTCATCTGCCAGGATCTGATGATTTTTGAGGCCGATGGGCATCCTTGGAAACTCTCTCCTTCCACAATTAGAATTAGTTTTCGTCCTTAAGGATTCTATTTTAAGATAGCGGAATTTAACGATTTTATTAGTTTTTCGTCCTTAAGGATGCTGTTTTGAAATATTTAACGCTTTTTTAAGTTAGGATAACTTCCACCATTGTTATCCTTGAGGATACTGTTTTAAAATATTTAACGATTAAGGACACTGTTTTGGAATATTAGAATATTCAACTGTTTTAAGATGGCGGAAGGAAGGGTGTGCAGTCATTTAAAGACAATTAAAACAGAAATTGTAATATACTGTGTTATCGTTTCCGGCAATAATATAAGGCTAGAAAAAAAATAAATGAAAAGATATGACAAAAAAGGAGTGAATATAAAAATAGATAAGAAAATAAAACAGAATGAAAATAAAAAATCTTAATTAAAAAAAATTTTTAATACATAAATTAAATATTTTGTTTTTTTAAAGATAAAAAAAGATATTCCGATAAATCGCCCTTGCGATAAATTCATCAACCTTATCCATTTGTCTTTTATCGTAATATTTTTTTAATCAATAATTGTAGGTCGAAACGTCGAAAATGTGTGATGTATTAAAGTTATTTTCATGTATTATTTTTTGGCGGGGGGGGGGGGGGCATAACGTCCTAATGTACTCCAACTAGGGCCAGAAGGACGGATTATCTTACAGTTCAATAACAATATTCAGTTATGATACACGATTGGCTGTACGAATGATTCCAATGCCATTAAACCAAAAAGTTATATTTTAATTGTGATTTAATGACCCCACACCCTAACTACCTTTATCTTTATTATTGCCACAGTCAATAAATACCTCATCTTTAAAAATATTTATTTTTTCATCGGAACTATTGAAAATGATAACAATGACATTTCAATAACATGTAAAGAACTACTCTCTAGCAGCACTTGGATAAATGTTCTGCATTAGAAGGTCTTAAATGTTCTGGGCCATCTTCTTTTCATACGCATCAGAGGATTATAGGGAACCGAGTGAGAGGCAAATTGGGAGGCTAGTGGATTAGCCTGGGCCAAATCACCAATATATGGACTATTAAGATCTTTCTATTTATTTAATTTTTTTCTTCTTATTTTACATTAATTTCTCATTTTACAAATTGTGTGAATTTATAAAGCCAATTTATTGCTTATTACTCTTACTTGAGGCATATTGCAATAACTAATTCAATTAAACTTTAAATTTTAAAAAAGAATAAAGCTAGTCATCTAATAGACAAAATATTATAAAAGTAGCAAAATAATCATCAATCCATAATTGCATGGATCCTTCAGTACTATCATACGTACCTCATACGTACCATGATACTACAACGTTACAGCAGCCCTGGGAAACAAAAATATTAGAGCAGGCGTAGTGATTTTTCTTCCAATCAATGTGTATTTATAGTAATTTATTTAATAGTCACTGGTATTTTAATCTGTATTAATCTAAAAGAAAATAATTTGATTAGCATATTTTATTTTATTTAATTAATAATTTAATTTTAATCACACAGCTTTTTTCTAAAGGGTATCATTCAAATTCCTGACTAATATAAACAAAGATTTTATTACGATTTTATTGCTGAGACCCACCATGAACGCCTAAAACAGCAATAAATAAATTGAATCTATATAAGGAATAGGATGGTATCTACTTTATCCCAAAAATCTATGAGAAACAGAAAATAATTTGTCAAAGTAAAAATCAAAATTATACAAAAACTATAATGAAATGAATTGTCAATAAATAGACTCCTGGCAGCACTGATTTTACTATAAACTATTTACTATCCCCACTAATATGAAGCCCTTTCCTTTTACCAAGTGGAATAGACATTTCAAGCGCGAATACCAGAGATATGCTTCGTAAAAAGCTCGAAATTTCTATGGGATCTCTATATGACCAGGAGGGAAGTTCTATTCACAATAGATCATGATGGGTCAAGCAGAAGGGCTTCCTATCCTTCACATAACAATTCCTGTAAATCCCATTTGTTATCTACAACTGAACTGAACCTAACAAGCTCTAGGAATAGTAAGTTCCAAAATTGTGTTAGAACTAAATATAAAATATTTATTGTATAGTTTAATTAATCAACTACAAAAATCGCACCAAAACAACATTTATGACTATCGACGATGGTAAAGCAAAATACAATAGAATCTATATATATATTAGTATCGATACTAATCTATACTATATCCAAATTTAGTATTTCATACTACTTTTTCTAGTTGACAGAATTTATCTATACGGCTATTTTAGTATATTTCAGAATTATTGATTTCTGCTTATACATACAGTTTTTTTAAGGCTCGAAGAACATATTTAGCCATTAATTATCTTTGACCAATAATTGTAATAATAATTAAAAAAATGTTATTTATTTCTTTGAAATTAAAATGAAATAAAAAATATTCGCATTGACAAATCTTAATATATATAAATTACGTGTCCCCGCCTAGGGGCCGGCTAACACCTAAACTACTGAACCGATTTTAATCAAATTTGCATACCGTGTGCAGTTTGATCCAACAAAAAAGATAGGATACGTTGTATCTTAATTTATAGTCGCAATATTATTTGTATATTATCTGTAAGTCACAATTATCTGTTAGCTCTATACGATTCTAACATATGGCGGTATAAGGTTATACTATTATATAAAAGGACAAGCAATTTTTCGTTTGTGTTCACTAACCGCCAAAAACTACTGAACCAATCTCTACCAAATTTTGACTACATCATCTTTATAGAATGGTTTAGAAATAGTAAAATCTAATGATTTTCAACTAATTCTTTATTGAAAAATGAATAATAAGTGGATAACAGTGAAGTTCGAAAATGGCGGCAATTGCCATCTACATGAAAGGTTAAAAGGTACAGTGTTACATAGAGGTGAACATTGATAATAAAATTTACTTATTTTCAATTAAATTGTTATAAAAACAGCTATATGGAGTGAAATATACCAAATTTTAAAGCAAACTGGCTTGATCGTTGGTGTATGACCAGTTCGATGCTTAAGCTTCACTTCGAGTTTACATTTATCGATAGCACTTTCCTATAACCCCACATGTAAACAATCACTTCAATTCACTTCACTTCAACTTGGATTGTGTTGTTTAGTCTGTTATATTGATATTTAGTCTTCTTAAATGTTAATAAGTGAAACGGAAGTTAACAAAATGAGTTTCATAAAGGATTAAGTGTTTATCAAATCATGTTTTCTTATTCCCTCTTATCTAATGTGTAAAAGTGTTACAAAACTTAAGAACATTAATTTGTACAAGGATTTGTTGTTTTATATATTTCTATTTTTTGTATCAATTGAGGTGATAAAATTTCAGTATGCATATTTTGTGAATGGATTCTTTGTCATCCATAATACTTATTGTCCTAAAGTGAGGAAGATTGTAAAATTATTTCAATAAAACATATCGATCTAAAAATAAATGTGAGAAAGTATAGTTATATTATTATATTTGCTATACATCAAAAGACACTGTATGATATATGTATTTTGATGGTCTTGACATACTAAGATTCCAGGTTCTAAATGAATTTGATTATCTATCTATTATCCATGTATTTCATGTTATTGATTTAATTTCTATAACACTATTATATTTGCTTCACCTGTATATATTGCACGACCCATAATCCGAAGCATTAGAGAATGTTTTACGATCACTCGATTTTTTCAACTGTTTCTCGCCTCTATTTATACAATTATACTATTATATTGTTAATAGTTAATCAATTTACAAAAGTTTATATTCCATTTTGCAAATAGTTTAATGGAGATCAATAATGCTATCTTCAAAAGTTAATTAATATGTGTATGAAAAATGGTACAAAGCGCCCCACACTTTTTTAATAATTGTAAGTGTAAATTTGTAAGTGTTACAAAACTTAAAAAGATTAATTTGTACATGGATTTGGTAAAATTATTTCAATAAAGCATATCGATCTAAAAATAAATGTGAGAAAGTATAGTTATATTATTATATTTGCTATACATCAAAAGACACTGTATGATATATGTATTTTGATGGTCTTGACATACTAAGATTCCAGGTTCTAAATGAATTTGATTATCTATCTATTATCCATGTATTTCATGTTATTGATTTAATTTCTATAACACTATTATATTTGCTTCACCTGTATATATTGCACGACCCATAATCCGAAGCATTAGAGAATGTTTTACGATCACTCGATTTTTTCACTGTTTCTCGCCTCTATTTATACAATTATACTATTATATTGTTAATAGTTAATCAATTTACAAAAGTTTATATTCCATTTTGCAAATAGTTAAATGGAGATCAATAATGCTATCTTCAAAAGTTAATTAATATGTATATGAAAAAATGGTACAAAGCGCCCCACACTTTTTTAATAATTGTAAGTGTAAATTTGTAAGTTTTACAAAACTTAAAAAGATTAATTTGTACATGGATTTGGTGTTTTATATATTTTTATTTGTTGTATAAATTTAAGTTATAAAATTTCAGTATGCATACTTTGTGAATGGATTCTTTGTCATCCATAATACTTATTGTCCTAAAGTGAGGAAGATTGTAAAATTATTTCAATAAAACATATCGATCTAAAAATAAATGTGAGAAAGTATATCATAGGTTTCATATTTTCTTATTTCCACTTCCCTTGAGAAAATATAGCAGAAATTGACATCATAATTTTCAACAATGATTCTGTCTTTTATGATATAATCCCTTATAACATGAAGAATGGAAAATGTGAAAATCATCACAGATTAAGAGGTAAATGACATATTATATAATTGTAAAACTATTGGTGTAATGCTATAGATTAATTTACTTTTTAAAAATTTTTAGAATCCTGATGAAGGATCGTTTTTCTCCGAAACATGTAGCTACAAATATTAAATAAATAAGAGTTATGTGAAATAAATACTTAAGGATTCTGTATATATTTAAATATTTATAATTTGTTATTTATACTTCCCTCACATCACAAAGTTTATCAAGAATTAACATTACTGGTGGTTTAGCATTATATTAATTCTGATTTAATGTAAAATTAATTCAAAATTGATTTAGTGTCTTATATTTTGACATTTTCTTATTTCCACTTCATTATTTTCTTATTTCTCATTTTAATATAAGAAGGTAAACAGAAGTTAATATTACTTTGAACGGGATTTAAAGTTTCTCCGTAAATAAATGAGAATAACCATCCCCTCGAATAGTAGCGACTAAAACACCGAAATAAATCGGAAGAAGGAAAGAATCGATAAAAGGTATTCTCGGCGCGCGTAGGGGTTGCCTCCTCTTAACCCGACCGTTACCAAAATGAAAATTGGATGTCTAATTATGCTTTATGTTATCTTCAAAAACCTAATCAATCTAAATTCAACCAAGTCAATAATGACTGCTATGCGTGAAAATATTATCAAAAATATAATTAACAATTGTTCACTTTAATATAAGATTTTTATCGATAAACATAAAAAAAATTCAATTATTAGTTAAAATTATGTAAGATCTTCACTTATGAGAGCGGGCGAAGCCTCGACGGGGGATGATGAAGTTATATATAAAAGGACAAGCCATTTCCGTTCGTGATCACTAACCGCGAAAACTATAGAACTATTCTGTTCCAAATATAACTACATCATCTTCATAGTTCAAGGAAGGTTTAGCAATAATAAAATTTACATATTTCCTATTAAGTTACTGTTTAAAAAGCGATAAATATGTGGTGTGGGGTAAAGTTTTAACATTTACCGATAGCTGGCGAGCGCCATTCAAGAGAGGTCACAATGATCCGGTGTTAAATATAGCTAGAAATTGATAATAAAATTACTTAATTCAATTAAATTGTTATCCAAAAAGCTATAAATATGTGGTGTGACGTGTGGATACAATAATTAATTTATACATTATGAATTAAAATCCAATCAGGTGAAATCAATAAATATGATCATCAATTCAAAATGACGATTCATTGCATTTTGATATTCTGTGTAAAAATATGATTCAATAGCACAAGATTTTTATCGATGAACAAATAAAACTTGAATTATTATTAAAAATTATCCAAGTTATTAACATATGAGAGCCGGCCAAGAATTATTTGTTTATTACGTGTAAATTATGTTTGTAAATAATTTAGATTTAGTTACCATGGAGATTTTTGATTACCCTAATTAAAAATATGTTTAAGTAGAAGGTTATATAACAGTGATATTTATTAACTGATTTTTATTTTTCTTAAAACGTGCTAAATTGGTTTCAGAATTAAAATATATACATGTATATACTCTTTAATTAAAATAAAATACATGTGAGTATTATCATATCATATCATATCACATAGTTATATTATTATATTTGCTATACATCAAAAGACACTGTATGATATATGTATTTTGATGGTCTTGACATACTAAGATTCCAGGTTCTAAATGAATTTGATTATCTATCTATTATCCATGTATTTCATGTTATTGATTTAATTTCTATAACACTATTATATTTGCTTCACCTGTATATATTGCACGACCCATAATCCGAAGCATTAGAGAATGTTTTACGATCACTCGATTTTTTCAACTGTTTCTCGCCTCTATTTATACAATTATACTATTATATTGTTAATAGTTAATCAATTTACAAAAGTTTATATTCCATTTTGCAAATAGTTAAATGGAGATCAATAATGCTATCTTCAAAAGTTAATTAATATGTATATGAAAAAATGGTACAAAGCGCCCCACACTTTTTTAATAATTGTAAGTGTAAATTTGTAAGTGTTACAAAACTTAAAAAGATTAATTTGTACATGGATTTGGTAAAATTATTTCAATAAAACATATCGATCTAAAAATAAATGTGAGAAAGTATAGTTATATTATTATATTTGCTATACATCAAAAGACACTGTATGATATATGTATTTTGATGGTCTTGACATACTAAGATTCCAGGTTCTAAATGAATTTGATTATCTATCTATTATCCATGTATTTCATGTTATTGATTTAATTTCTATAACACTATTATATTTGCTTCACCTGTATATATTGCACGACCCATAATCCGAAGCATTAGAGAATGTTTTACGATCACTCGATTTTTTCAACTGTTTCTCGCCTCTATTTATACAATTATACTATTATATTGTTAATAGTTAATCAATTTACAAAAGTTTATATTCCATTTTGCAAATAGTTTAATGGAGATCAATAATGCTATCTTCAAAAGTTAATTAATATGTATATGAAAAAATGGTACAAAGCGCCCCACACTTTTTTAATAATTGTAAGTTAAAATTTGTAAGTATTACAAAACTTAAGATTAATTTGTACTTGGTTTAGGTGTTTTATATAATTTTTTTAGTTGTACTAATTTAAGTGATAAAATTTCAGTATACACATTTTGTGAATGGATTCTTTGTCATCCATATTACTTATTGCCCTTAAGTGAGACTGGTTGTATAATTAATTCAATAAAACATATCGATCTAAGAATAAATGTGAGAAAGTATATCACAGGTTTCATATTTTCTTATTTCCACTTCCCTTGAGAAAATATAGCAGAAATTAACATCATAACTTTCAACAAGGATTCTGTCTTATATTATATAATGGCTTATAACATGGATAATAGACGATGTGAAAATAATCATAGATTAACAGGTAAATGACATATTATATAAATGCAAAACTATTGGTATAATGTTACAGATTAATCTATTTTTTTTTAAAAAATAGAAGCCTGGTGATGAAGCATTGTCTCCGAAACATCTAGCTACAAATGTTAAATAAATAGGAGTTATGTCAAATAAATACTTAAGGATTTTCACTTTATTATTTTCTTATTTTTCATTTTAATATCAAAAGCTAAACAGAATTTAATATTACTTTGAACAGGGTTTTAGAGTGTCTCTGTAAATGAAGGAGTATAACCTTTCCCCTCAAAAAGTAGCGGCTAAAAGACCGAAATAAATCGGATCAAGGTTAGATTCTACAAAAGGTATTCTGGGCGCCTTTGGGGTTGGTGGCTGGCTTCTCAACCGGTACCTTTTTTTTCATTGTTTTTATTCTACCTATATCAAAAATTATTTTTCAATTCATTTCGATGTACTATGATAGAGTGTTACTTAGTTTTGTTTTTTTTATACTCTATAGATATTTAAACGTTTAAATTATTATTTTCAGTCAAATGGCACCGAAAAAATCTAACCTCAACAACGCGGGGAGCAGAAAGACACGACGCAAACGTGTTGAAAGAGCTCATCTGTCGGCAGAACAAATCGCAACAAGAAATGCAGCTGCAAGAATCTGGACAGCAGAGCGTCGTGCACAAGAATCTCAAGAACAGCGTGACGAACGTCTGCGACAGAAAAATACGAGAACAAGAGTGACACGAGAACAGAACATAGCTAGAGCACGCATACAAGAACGACAGAAGAAGCGGGCCAGACGCTCATTAAAACGTGCTTCATTTGTCCGTCTTGCTTTCGAATATGCACCAGATATTAACTACTCTGCGCATTCAAAAATTGATATCGGTGCAATGGATAAAGTATGTCAATATTGTCAGGCATTGAAATTTCGGAATGAAACACCCGGCATGTGCTGCGCATCAGGAAAAGTTGTGCTGTCACCCCTACCCACTCCGCCGGAAACTTTATTATCGCTTCTTGCTGGCGATTCAGATGATTCAAAATTATTTTTGCGTAAGATACGCAAATTTAATTCTTGCTTCCAAATGACATCATTTGGGGCAACTAAAATTTGCCATCACGCATCCGATGGACGTAATTTTGAAACTACATTCAAAATACAAGGCCAGGTGTACCATAAAATTGGGTCATTGATGCCAATGCCTAATGATGATCCGAAATTTCTTCAAATTTATTTTATGGGTAATTGTGAAGAGCGAGTGACAGCTCGATGCCAGTATAATTTCATTGAACAAGCAGAGGAAAGAGCAATTGTAATATTAATGGAAAACTTTTTAGAAGATCAGAATCAACTTATTCGATTGATGAAAAGAGTTTCGCCACAATTACAAAATGACAACTATCAAATCATCATAAAAGCCGATAAAGTACCATTAGGTGAACATGCTGGCAGATTTAACGCTCCAACTGTTGATGAGGTTGCTGTTATTATGGTTGGTGATCCAGTTGACAAAAGAGCTATAAAAATTACACGGCGAGACAACACTGTCAGTACGATTTCGGATCTACACCGTTCATATGACGCACTACAATATCCATTAATATTTTGGCAAGGACAGGATGAATATCACCTTAACATCAAACAGAGTGATCCAAATACCGGTAAATTTTACTATTTATTTTTTTAATGTATGTATGAATTTTAATTTCTTATTTCATTTTATTTATTTTTTTAGGTGATAAAACAAATAAAAAAGTTAGTTCAATGAACTACTACGCACACCGATTGATGATTAGACATAATCAGGACAACTATATCCATCGATATCGTCAGCTATTCCATCAATACGTTGTTGATATGTATGCTAAGATTGAAAGCGAACGCTTGCGATTCATTCGATACAACCAGGCTAAATTACGATCAGAAGAATACATTCACTTACGAGATGCTGTTGTTGGAAACATCGACGGAAATTTAAACCCCAATGACATAGGTAATTCTTTCATTTTACCTTCAAGTTACATTGGCAGTCCACGGAACATGCAGGAATACATACAAGATGCGATGACTTACGTACGTCATTACGGCCGACCAGATTTGTTTATTACATTTACATGTAATCCGAATTGGAAAGAGATACAAACTTTACTATTAGCAGGACAAAAAGCAATTCATCGTCATGATATAACTGCTCGGGTGTTCAAACAAAAATTGAAATCCTTAATTGATTTTATTGTTAAATATTCAGTTTTTGGTATTACACGTTGTTGGCTTTATTCGATTGAGTGGCAAAAGCGAGGTTTGCCTCATGCCCACATTTTAATTTGGCTTCAAGATAAAATCCGTCCAGAAGAAATTGATCAAATAATTTCAGCCGAAATTCCGAACCCATCAATTGATCAAGAATTGTTTGATATTGTTACCAAATACATGATCCACGGGCCGTGCGGTGCTTTCAACATGACGTCACCATGCATGGAAAATGGAAAATGTAAGAAGGGTTTTCCAAAGCCGCATACGAATGACACTATCACGGACATTGACGGTTATCCAATGTATCGCCGCAGAAATGCTGAGAATGGTGGCCACACATTCACCATGCGACTGCCGTATTCTACAAATCAAGTGGAATTTAACAATCAGTGGGTGGTACCATACTCACCATTGCTTTCAAAAACTTATGAGGCTCATATCAATGTCGAGCTTTGCAGTTCTGTAAAATCAATTAAGTACATTTGTAAATATATAAATAAAGGCAGTGACTTGGCCATATTTGAAGTACAAAAAATGAATAAAAACGACGAAATAACACGATACCAAATGGGCAGATATATCAGTAGCAACGAAGCTATTTGGCATATTCTTAGCTTTCCCATACATGATAGAGACCCTTCTGTCCAGCATCTAGCAATACATCTTGAAAACGGTCAACGTGTATACTTCACTGAAGAAAATGTTCTCCAAAGAGCGCTTGAGGCTCCAAAAACGACACTAACTGAATTTTTTACATTGTGTCAAAAACCTGATATTTTCGGCCAATTCGCAAAGACATTGATATATACTGATGTTCCACGTTATTTCACATGGAACAAATCCGGTAAAAAATGGAAGCCACGGAAACAAGGAAAACCACATCCATCTATTGCAGGCATATTCAAAGCTAAGACATTAGGGCGACTTTACACGGTACATCCAAAGCAACGTGAGTGCTTCTATTTACGTTTGTTATTGGTAAATGTTCCCGGACCAACGTCTTTTGAATCTTTGCGAACAGTTAATGACCGATTATTCAATACGTATCAAGAAGCATGTCGTGAACTGCAATTGCTAGAAGACGATAACCATTGGGACTATACGCTTGCGGATGCTGCGTTGACATCAACGCCCAATAACATTCGTCAGCTGTTTGCAATTATTTTGACGACATGTTATCCATCGCAAGCACACACTTTGTGGGAAAAATATAAAAATTGTATGACCGAAGACATATTGCATCGAATTAGACAAACAGACCAATGCCAAAACATAGATTACACGCCAGAGATGTATAATGAAGCGTTAGTGTTGATCGAGGATTTATGTGTTATAATTTCAAATTTACCACTTAATCATTATGGTATGCCATCACCTGATCGCCCAACTACCGATTTAGTCAACACCGATTTACAACGAGAAAAACAATATGACCATGGCAATTTAGCGACAATTATTGTGAACAGTGAGCCATTACTGACAGCAGAACAAAAAGATATTTATGATCGGATTATGCTGACTGTTGCTGCTGAACAAGGCGGTTTTTTTTTTCTTGGACGCACCAGGTGGAACCGGTAAAACATTTTTAATATCGTTGATTCTTGCCAAAATACGGTCACAACAGAAAATTGCATTGGCAGTTGCATCGTCAGGCATTGCGGCTACTTTGCTAGATGGTGGACGAACGGCACATTCAACATTCAAGTTGCCATTAGACATTCATAATAAACCAAACGCAATATGTAACATAAACAAGAGTAGTGGAATGGCTACAGTGTTGCGGAAGAGTTCAATTATAATTTGGGATGAGTGCACAATGGCTCACAAACATTCACTCGAAGCATTGCATAGAACTATGCAAGATTTAAACGGCAACGATAAACTTTTCGGTGGTGCTATCTTACTTTTGTCTGGTGATTTCCGACAGACTTTACCGGTCATACCTCGCTCTACTTTCGCGGATGAGATTAATGCATGTTTAAAACAATCATTCTTATGGCGAAGTGTTGAAACACTTCGATTGACCATTAACATGCGCGTAAAATTGCAGAATGATCTATCAGCACAAGTATTTTCTGAACAATTATTAGAAATTGGGAACGGTAGAATAGAACCGCAACCAAATACACAATGCATCAAACTGCCTGACAATTTCTGCACTGTTCTTCACGGAAAAAATGAATTGATTCAGAGAATTTTCCCGGACATACAGATTAATTACTTAAATCATAACTGGCTCAGTGATCGGGCTATTTTGGCAGCCAAAAATGTAGATGTTGACGAAATAAACTTCCAGATACAACAGTTGTTACCAGGCGATCTGATTTCTTTTAAATCAATCGATACTGTTGTTGATGAAAATGAAACTGTGAATTTTCCAACTGAATTTTTAAATTCACTAGATATACCAGGAATGCCACCACATAATCTTCGATTAAAGATTGGTTCACCGATTATTCTCCTGCGTAATTTAAATCCACCTCGATTATGCAACGGTACACGTTTGGTCATCAAAAAGATCACTGGAAATGTTCTTGAAGCAACTATTTTAACTGGGAAATTTAAAGGAGAAGTGGTCCTGTTGCCACGTATTCCAATGATATCTTCAGAATCTACGATACCTTTCAGAAGGCTACAGTTTCCAATTCGCTTAGCTTTTGCCATTTCTATAAATAAGTCTCAAGGTCAGACAATGCCCATTTGTGGTTTAGACTTAGAAAATCCATGTTTTTCTCATGGGCAACTATATGTTGCATGTTCACGTGTAGGAAAACCGTCAAATCTATTTGTGTTAGCTAAAGACAGATTAACCAAAAATATTGTACATCGATTAGTGCTAATGTAAATTGAAATTACAAGGATTTATAATTAAAAATAATAAATATTATTGTTGAAAACTTAAAACTGTCTGCCCTACCTACCTCATTTATAAGTTTAAATGTTACATGTTATCAACTAACAACTTTGTAATATACTCATTTGTTACAAACTTGAATAAAAAAAAAAAAAATCATAAAATTTAAAAATATTACTTTGTATTAATTTAAGCTTAATATCAACCCTACGAAAATTTTGATCGACCGTGTTCAATGACCTTTCCCTTCAAATCTCAATCCAGTGGATTTGTATACCGGCTTTTACGTTTCCCTCATTGTTCGTGTATAATAATTTCATTGTATTAAGGGGTAACAGTAGTAGAACGTCAGTCATGGAGGTCGACATGTTATTTTACAAATGGCATCTATGTAAAAAAATTACTGTTACCCCTTAAATAGTTAACTGCAATGTAATATAATGAAAACATTAACCACAGCAACGCGTGGCCGTGTCAGCTAGTCTTAATATATATAAATTACGTGTCGCTGTCTTGGGACAGGCTGACACCTAAACTACTGAACCGATTTTAATCAAATTTGCACACCGTGTGCAGTTTGATCCAACAAAAAAGATAGGATAGCTTATATCTTAATTTTAGTCGCAATATTATTTGTATATTATCTGTAAGTCACAATTATCTGTTAGCTCTATACGATTCTAACATATGGCGGTATAAGGTCATACTATTATATAAAAGGATAAGAAATTTTTCGTTTGTGTTCACTAACCGCCAAAACTACTGAACCAATCTCTACCAAATTTTTACTACATCATCTTTATAGGATGGTTTAGCAATAGTAAAATCTAATGATTTTCAACTAATTCTTTATTAAGAAATGAAAAATAAGTAGATAACAGTGAAGTTCAAAAATGGTGGCAATTGCCATCTACATGAAAGGTTAAAGGTACAGCATTACATAGAGGTGAACATTGATAATAAAATTTACTTATTTTCAATTAAATTGTTATAAAAACAGCTATATGGAGTGAACTATACCAAATTTTAACTACATCATGTTCATAGTTCTAGGTTTAGCAACAATAAAAATTTAAATGTACAATGTTGAGTGTTAGAAACGGGTTTTGCCACACTACCACATACTTTTATTGTTAGAAATTAAAATCCAACCAGATCAAATCAATAAAATTATTTCTGTCTATTGAAAATTATTACAAATCAATATTTTAATTACAAATCAAAATGCTGATCCTCAGCTGTTTAATATTGTGTGTAAAAATATGAATTTTGAACCTTTAGTTGTAAGCACTGATAATGCAGTTTCTTATGCTACAGTTTCTTAATAGTCTCTGCCCATCTGGATTACCAACTCATATATTAAAATTGAAAATTGGATGTCTAATAATGCTTTATGTTATCTTCAAACATCTAATCAATCTAAATTTAACCGAGTTAATAATGGCTGCTATGCGTGAAAATATCATCAAAAATATTATTTTCAATTGTTCACTTTAATACCAGATTTTTATCGATAAACAAAAAATCAATTATTAGTTAAAATTATCTAAGATCTTCACTTATGAGCGAGGGCGAAGCCTCGACAGGGGATGATGAAGTTATATATTAAAGGACAAGCCATTTCCGTTCGTGATCACCAAGCGCGAAAACTATAGAACTATTCTGTACTAAATATAACTCCATCATCTTCATAGTTCAAGGAAGGTTTAGCAATAATAAAATTTACATATTTTCTATTAAATTACTGTTTAAAAAGCGAAAAATTTGTGGTGTATGGTAAAGCGAGCGCCATTTAAGAGAGGTTACAATGATCCGGTGTTAAATATAGCTAGAAATTGATAATAAAATTACAAAATTAAATTAATTTGTTATCCAAAAAGCTATAAATATGTGGTGTGACGTGTGCATTCCAGTGAAATTTAAAAATCGAATATGTGGCAAGCGACAATAGCGTTTTAGTAAAACTAATGAACCTATCTGAACCAAATTTTAACTACATCATCTTCATAGTTCTTGAAAGATTTACTATTAGAAAATTTATATAATAATAATTTATACTATTCTATAAAAGGACAAGCCATTTTTCGTTTTTGATCACTAACCGCGAATATTACTGAACCATTCTGTACTAAATATTAACTACATCATCTTCATAGTTCTAAGAAGGTTTAGCAATATTAAAATCTACTGATTTTTAATTTATATTTTAATTAAAAAAGTTAATATGTGGACAACAGTGAAGTTTGAAAATTGCCCGATAGTTGGCGAGTGCCATTCTACACGGAGGTTACAAAACCTCAAATTGATGATAAAATTTACTTATTAAACTATCAAGAAAATTATTAAAAAAAGATTTAAATATGGTGTGCGATATGTGGATCCCCGTGAAGCTTGAAAAGCGACTGATTGTGTATAGCGCCATTCCACAATAGAGTTTACAATGGTAAACTGAACCTATTTGTACCGACATCTAAATAAATAATTTTTATAATTCTAGGATGGTTTTGCATTGGTAAAATTTACAATAATTAACATTTAAATGTATGATGTTGAGAGGCAGGACCGAGGTTTGCCACACTGTCATATACTTTTATAGTTCGAAATCAACATCCAACCATATGAAATCAATAAAGTTATTTCTTCCAAATACAAATTATTACTAAATCAAAATTTCGATCCTTTGCTTTTTTATATCGTGTTTAAAAATATGATCCACGGGCCTTTTGTCATAAGCACTGATAATGCAGTTTATTTTCCATATAGTCTTTATTATCCATCTTGATTAACAGTTCATACATTAAAATTAAAAATTTTATGTCTAATGGTGCTTTTATGTAATCTTCAACCACCCAATCAGCGGAATAATAACTAGATTAATAATTACTGCTATGAAGAAATAATGCTAAACCACATGCTAAAATACAAGAATCTTATCGATAAACAAATAAAACTTTAATTTTTAGTTGAAATTATCTTTACTTATGAGGGCGGGCGAAGTTGGGGTTGCTAGTTCCATATAAAACATTTTTTGGATATAGATGTAGTGTTTTTTTTAATTTGCTGGTATTAAGTCTTTATGGTTAAAATAAAAATCTTGAACCTAATAATATGTTTCCTAAGGTAAAAACCTTGCAGAAAGATTTAAATTAATTCAAGAAATAGTACATTTTTGACAGGACCTAGAGGAGCAAAACTTCTACAAGTTTAAACTTACATACATCATCTGTAACTGCGACGGAAACAGTGGAAAGAATTACGACCATCTTATTCATAACTGTACTACATTGGAAAGCTATAGAGACAAACTGATAGCCGAATTCCTACTGAACGGAGACCAATGGCTGCCTTCAAAGAAGCATCTCATAGACAAATATTTCGAGGAGTTTGATGGATTTGTGGATCTCGTTGACTACTTGAAGCTCAACAATTGAACAGTCTAGCTATTGTTCTACATCCTTCTGATTGTACATAATGTTTTTTTTTAATCCCTTTAAATTTTTTTTAACACTACATAAGCTGAGAAAAAAAATAAAATAGCATTAAACTAATTTATTTTATATCTCGAGTTTAAAAAATGATATTGACACAATTCTTGCACCAAGATGTTAAGTTTTGATTGCGAATTTAAGGAAAAATACAGCCACTCCATAGATTTTGGTTTAAGTCAATTAAAAAAAAAAAAAAAATGATTAGATTTTCAAGCAAACTACCTCTGTGGATTTTTTCACACAAAAATTGACGTCAGATTCTAATTCAGCACCCTAAAAAACATTGAAAAACGCTTATTCAACAAAATCAAAAAATATCATTTTTTTCACGCTCTTCGAGGGAAAATGAAATTTTTAAACCGATTATTGGTTATACACCTTTAAATCGCCATTACTTTGTCAAACAATTGACTGATTGGTATCGCTGGAAAGAGGAGAGCCTCAGCTTTCTTTTGATGTATATAAATGTAAAATTCGATGAACATAAACCTATTGAAAAATTGGACAATCCTAAACATTTCGATTTTTAGCTTTCGAGTTTGAAACCAGATAGGATGATGAAACCAAAAACATTTCAAGCGTATTACCACCCTATATTTTGTGTAAAAAAATAAAGTTGATAAGTTTAACCGTCTAAACGTGATTCGTGTTTTTGTCACTTTAAATAAAAGTTGTCTACCATTTTTTGGTCAGGCAAACTTTGAAGCTTACAAACTTTTATTTTTCTATTTGGATGAAATTTCGTATTTAAGGGTTCTCTTGAATGCTGAATTCGAATCCGATGTCGGTTCTTTGGAAAAAACATATTGAATGCACTTCACTTGAAAAATTTTAGCTTTTACACTGTAAAATGTGATAGACAATTTTTTTAGCCCTAGCTTTCCATTTCAGCGCCATCAAAACTTAGGAAACGTATGTAAATATATGGTAGATATCAATAAAGCAAATATATATATGTATATACTATTTAGGAGAAATAATTTATAACTTTAATAATAAATATTAAAGTAATTATAATTATTTATTATATATTGTAATAATAATTTATTACAGATTAATATTTACAGCAACGGAAGTGAGGCAGTTATTAAAGTAAAAGCTAAAATTTTTCAAGAGAAGTGCATTCAATATATTTTTTTCTAAAGAACCGACATCGGATTTGAATTCAGCATTCCAAAGAAAGAAAAAACGAAATTTCATCCAAATAGAAAAATAAAAATTCGTAAGCTTCAAACTTTGCCTGACCATGGTAAGCAACTTTTGTTTAGTGACAAAAACATGAATTACGTTTAGACGGTTAAACTTATCAACTTCATTTTTTTACACAAAATATAGGGTGGTAATACGCTTGAAATGTTTTTGGTTTCATCATTCTTTCTGGTTTCAAACTCAAGCTAAAAATCGAAATGTGTTTAGGATTGTCCAATTTTTCAATAGGTTTATGTTCATCGAATTTTACATTTATATACATCAAAAGAAAGCTGAGGCTCTCCTCTTTCCAGCGATACCAATCAGTGAATTGTTTGACAAAGTATTGGCAATTTAAAGGTATGTAATCAATAATCGGTTTAAAAATTTCATTTTCCTCGAAGAGCGTGAAAAAAATATTTTTTGATTTTGTTGAATAAGCGTTATTTTATGTTTTTTAGGGTGCTGAATTAGAATCTGAAGTCAATTTTTGTGTGAAAAAATCTTTAGAGGTAGTTTGCTTAAAAATCTAATCATTTTTTAAAAATTTAATTAACCTAAACCAAGATCTATGGAGTGGCTGTATTTTTTTTAAAATTCGCAATCAAAACGTAACATCTTGGTGCAAGAATTATGTCGATATCATTTTTTAAACTCGAAATATAAAATAAATTAGTTTAATGCTATTTTTTTCTTTTTTCTCGACTTCTAGGGCCCATTGGTCGGAACGGCAAAATACGTGTCCTATATTTTTTGACCAGGAACCTCCAAAAAAACTGCCAAGATCCGTGAGAGACTGAGTGTGTCCTCTTCTTGTTAGTAATAATAGCAGACTAAAACGTATAATTGCGAGAAATATATATAAATGTATCCAATCGGCATTTATGACTTTTACCACGGCGATAAAAAAAAAAACAAACAGAATCAGTTCCTCATTAAATATTTCTGCTCATTGATAAAGGTCAGTAGCAAAAGCCGAACATTGGTATGGATATGGTGGTATGGCCTGACCGGATGAGTGTGGGACCAGGGGCTTAGCACTTCGCTCCTGAGAGGATTACACCAACGAGTTTATTTACCAGCAGGAAAATCGGTTATCCACGGGGGAGTATAAATCCACCGCCCTAGGGTCTCCCCGGGTGGCCATCCGCCCAGATCTATGTCCTTACGGCTTGTCCTTCGCTTATATCTTGGTTGGGTTAGTGCTTCTTACAAGATATTTTCCAGGGGTTGGTGTTGCACATGAAATATATATAATAGAAAGAAAATTTTTTTTTTTTCATTTTTAGTTTACTGTAAATTTTAAAACTTAACTAATAATGAATAATTGTGAATCAAATGAAAAGTATAGAGGTTATAATTAGTTTAAAAATCTAACCATTAGAACCCCCACCAGATGTAAAAACGGTCTCTGGTGTAAATATAGGCACCCCTTCCTAGTGGCTAAGGGAGATATTGAAGACTGTTTATGGAGCCAATAAAATATCAGTTAGCAGCGGGAAGTCGGAACCATTCTTTTAAAAAGTGTAGATTAGTGATGGGTCGTTCTGGGTGGAACGGCACTTGTAACTGGTTCCAGCTTTGAACTGGTTCGGAACGAAACTACTCGCCCAAGTTTTTCGTTCCTTCCAACGCAAAATGATCCCTCGTTTCGTTCCCTCGGGGTAGTAGAGTTTAGAATGCATCTCTGGTTTCGTTCCACCCAAGGTCGTTCCGACTGCTTTGTTGAGTTGATCCTGCCGCTGTTGATTTCCTCCTCCCTCCATCGCTCTACCAACCCACGCAGATACATCTTCAAAATAAACCGCTTTCTATGAAATTTTCTTTTCTACCAACAGAGCTCGGCTTCTTCTTTAAGATTCTGAGAAATGAACCACTCAAGGTTTGACTGCATATGTAATTAAATGATTTTTTCGCTATTTGTTTAAAAGCTAATGGGACAGTCACAACTCTTCTTGATTACTCTTTTTTTCTTGGAACCAATGTAATTGGAAAATTCTCAAATTTTTTTTTAGTAAGTATACTTATCTATTTAAACCTTCTTAATATAATAGTGCCTATAAATTTTTTAATTGTAAAATAGGACGAGGTTGACAGCTCGACTTCACAAAAATGGATGTCACGAAAATGCATGGTACATGGGTAGTAGGTTAGTCAAACTGACGTGGATCGAAAAACGGAACGGAAAAAAAACTGGAACCCGTTCCAATAATGGAACGGAACTTACAACCTCATTCCACTTCTATTGTCTTAAGTGTGTATGCAGCTTGAGTTGTACAAATTGGTGTTCATTCTGGACTGTGAACGTTAGAAAGAAATGTGAAATCGTTTTTGTTTCATGATCTTATGTTTATATAAAAATAATTTCACAAATTCTGGAAAGCGGAGATCTTAAGCTACTTTTTGAACTTCACTTTTTGAACTTTATTCACGCACGCTGTTAGGTTACATGTGACAGTGGCTATCTTAGGTGGAATTAGTGCAAATATGGGCACCCTTTCTTGGTGTAAATATGGACTTCTACTTCCTCTGGAACTTCTACATATCTCTTTTTAGAGATCTTAACTTGCATCTTTTGTGATGGAAAGTTCTCTGAAGACACTCGGGGAGAGGTGAGGGTAAAATTTTCCCAAATGTGGGAACTTATGTGATCGCCGTTTCTGTAATTTTTTTTTTGTTAAATATAGATTTATTCCTTTTCCGTAGTTTTATTTAAATAATTATTTTGTTTTTTCATTTCCTATATGTACATTGACATTTTTTCATTTGGGCATATTTCTATTTTATATAACACATCTCCACGATCAAAAGAATAAAACTACAGACTTTCAAACATGATAGAATAATACCTTTGCTGTATATATTCATGGATAAAAATAATACTATTTATAATTATTGATCAACACCAAAACTGCTCCCTTACAAAGTATTAAAAGAAAATACAAGAAAACACTTGATATCGATGCAAGAGACGAACCGGAATCCCGTGGATACGGCTTTGGAATGACAATAGCACCTTCAGTAAGAGGGCAGTTAGCAGAGTCATAGCAAATAGTCCTATCCATGGAGCGATCCTCTCATCCAATCTCCTATTTCCTGGCCAATCTCAGATAATCCTCCAATCCTCTCCTTTCATCCAATATTCCAAGACTGTCCCTAAGGCGCTATATCTCTCGCTGTATAATAATGATACAATTGCAAGGGATGGCAAAGCTAGAATTTCGATTAAAACAAGGGTTAGCCAATGTACGTAGTTTCAACTAAATTTTAATTCCGTTGATAGCTGTCAATATGTCTAATACCAATCTCAAACAGTTGAGTAGTTCTCCATTTTACGTTTTCAGACCAATTTTGGTGTTATTTCCAGACTTCCTTTTTTCGTATTCGATATTTTATAACCCGGACATTTCGCTTACAAAAACCATCACTCAAATAATTTTATTCAGACTTCGAAAGGCATTTGTACAAAAAAAAACTTATATATAACTTTCATATAATTATAAATGTAGAGTTGACTGTTATGATGAATGTAGAAGATGATCAGGGATGCAGTCAAAGAGGAACACCATGTCTAAGAAGAAATACTTTAATACGCGCCAACGTTTCGACCTGCCTTGCAGGTCTTCTTCAGGGCCACCGAACAACACTAGTGAGGAGACGAACGATGAGTCATTTGACTGCATCTCTGATCATCTTCTCCTTTCATTTAATTATTTCTATATAGTTTTTTTGTTTTTTTTTCCCCCATCGAATATTTGAACATAATTATTGTTATTCTTTATCCCATTTCATATTGTTGAATATTCGTTCATTTGAATATCCATGGTCACTTGTTTTCTGCTTATCCTTAAACTTTTTTAAACATGAAATGAGTGTTATAATAAGCCCATAAAAATAATATTATACACTTAGCTATAACCACTGGTTTTTTTAAAGCATCTTGAGCCCACACTTGATTTTTTCATAAAATATCTATGGAACTGTTTCATAATTACTAAAGTAATGGTCGATTCCAGGTAACCAATATATATATATATTAATATGTGAAAACCTAAAAAGAAGGAAACGTTTAGCCAAAAAAATGGAAAAATCAATCGGGTCGCCTAATCATTAGTAGTATTAGTAGTCCTAACAGTAATGGAAATACATGTTTTTTAATGTTTTTAATTAATATGCCACCACCTATCGTCTTAAAACAATAATGCAAATAAAATTATTGTAATACCTCATGAATTAAGTCCAGGTTTGATTTAAATTTGCCAAAATAAAATCAGGCAAAAATTCACAACATATGAAAAAGTTAATTTACAGAGTTCCTTTACTCATGTTCTAGTATTTTAAAGAAATTAATTTCTATTTATGATTCAAAACAATATAATATAAAAATATTATCTCACAATAACCTTTTTGGCGACTAAATGAATAGAAGAGGTGCCACTGAGACAGCCCTTACAGCGAAGAGATTTCTGAGGAAAGAATGGATCAGAGGAGATTGGGATAATTTGGAGGGGTTTGGTCCAAACCTCCCGCTAATGAGAGCTCTCCTTTATGATGAAGTTTCTTTTTCATTTTATTCTTAAGACTCTTTATTCTATTTCGTCTTTTATCTGTGCTCTATTGTTTGTGTTTAATACGTTTAACGTTTATAATTTTACCCACCACTAATTAATTATCAATCTCCAGCATCACATTATGTATTTTTTGTTAGGTTTTTTTCATGGTATTACATTTAAAGTTATATGAAGCTCAAGGCAACTGAATTTATAAATTAAATTAATTTTCTTAGCTGAATTCAAGAGTTACTTCAATAAAATCAATTAATTTAGTTCTACAGAGCAGAGTTTTGGTGATTTTGCAAACCCATATACATTCATAAAATAATAACCGTATACATTTAAAATTACACATACTATTTGTACAACCTTACATAAAAATAGAAAACATTTTTTTTTACATTTCTATGCAACTTTCTAATCCACTTCAACAGACCATTTCTTCTTCTCTGTTATTCAGCAGCACTGTACATTGGCTTTAACATACCAGACTCATATATCTCTGTTAGATTAGGATTTATCCATTTTGTTTCTTTATACATTATTCCATCGTTTCATTCTGATTTCAACACGTCTTATTGTGTTGAACACAATTACCAGATGTAAAAATGAAACTGCAGCAGTAAATATAACTAAATAAATAAACATAAATTAAAAAACAAAAACGAAGAGAAAAGAAATTATCACTATAACTTCGTTTTATTTGTTTTTAGAATTGCCAAGAAAAGAGATCCGTCATGCAATACCTTTCGTTTGTCGTATCCTCAGATATTAAAACTATTTTATATGATAGTTTTAAATCGCTAGAAAATCATGAACGTGTCCAAATCATTTGCTTGGAGGTAAAAGTCATTAAGTATCAAAATCAATGTCTTTACATTTCAATATTCAAACGGGAATATGCATATATAGCAGTTATATTTACTTGGTAACTTTTTATACTTATGGGAAATGGTAATATCAACACACAATGACTTTTTGTCGAATTTGGACAAAATTGTACCTAGTGACTATTACCTCCAAGCAGACGATATATTGCAGATTTTATTTTATAGTTAATAATATAAATATTATTGTATCACCACCTGATGCATAAGTTCCTGGAATGATTTTTATTGGGATATATATTTCCCATATTTAATAGATTCAATTATTTATTAATGAGGATGTGTAAATGTATAACGTTACATTTACACAGGGTTTGAAATCGATGATTAAAAAAAATTAAAATTAAAATTAAATCCGATCAAGATTTTGATCTGGAATTTTTAAAATCAGTTGATGATTTTTATTAAGACCGATTTTTATTTTTGATCATAAGTGATAAAAATCAAATTCTGATCATTGTTTCTGAACAAAATTTTTACAATTAACAATAATAATAATTTTTATGATAATTCCTTTCTAAATCAGAAAGTTAAATTTTTTTAATTATCTAAAAGATGTATGTTGGGTATTTTGTATAAAAACATATTAATCAATTTGTGTGTAAAAGTTGATTTTTATTTTCTGATTTATTTTCTGAAAGTTGATTTTTTTCTTTTTTTTTAATCGCAATTTAATCATTATTATTTACGCAATACCGTATCACTCAGGGAGTGATCATAATTTTTAATCAAATCAATAAACATCAAAGATCAATTGAAATTTTTATTTATAAATCAGGAATGATTTTTAAATTAAAAATCAAATATAATAATTATTATATGATTTTTTTGGAAAAATTAATTATTGATTTCAAACCGTGGTAGTCGTTTCAGACTACTTCAACATTTACTAGACAAACGTTCTAAGCTCCCAATTAATTACAAAAGACTCATATACATGACTGTGATTAGACCTGTTTGGACGTACGGAGTTGACCATTGGGGCTCCACTAAACCATCCAATTCATCTCGTATTCAATCCTTACAATCCAAAATCCTTCGTAAAATCCTCAATGCTCCTTACTTTGTCACCAATAAACTTATCCATAAAGATCTTAATGTTTCATATGTTGCTGATTTAGCCCACACCAGATACCTATCCTTTTATAGTATGCTCCATAATCACTCAAATCCGTTAGTTTCTCAACTTGCTTCCCACTCCATTCCTGATAATCCTCCGAGGCGTCTGAAACGAAGATGGCCTAGAGACCTTCTAGTGTAGAAGTTTTAATAAAGTGCTACTGATGAGTAGTTCTTTCCAAGTTTGAACGTGTTATTATAATCGTTGTCAATACATTTACTTGATGTATATATTTTGTAAAGTTGTAAATTTCAATAAATGCATATATATAAAAAAAACAAAAAATTCCTTACAACTTAACATTTGTGAGATTTGGACTACTACTAGCTGGAGGTGATCCCCCTCTCACTATTGTTAGTAACAATGCCATTGTAATCATGATAAAATCCTTAAATATTTTACTATGAAGAGTTAATTTTACCGAATTAGCTATAAATTCCGTCCGCTACACCTAATTTTTTTTTAAGTCGATTAAAATTTGAAAACAATTTCATATGAGCGGTAAGGTTTACTTGAAACAAATACACGACACACCTGAGATGAAGCCAATGGAATATGAAACTAATTCGGTAGACTTTTGACATGTTTGCTAACGATTTTCACAATGTTACCACGATAACTCAAAAAAGCAAACAATTGAGTTCTGTCACATTAAAAATATATCGAAGCAGTAAAAGTTATTGACTAGCAACAATTTTGTAATCTGATAATATGACATGCACTTCCTCTTGGACTGCTCAGCTTGTTAAAACTTGAGAGAAGCAATCATTTCCAACTCAAACTTACTCCCGAGCTGACAATAGAGAATCTTTTATCAGTTGAATATTTATCTGTAAGCAATTAAATCGTTAAATACAGATATGCAATAGTTACAATATGTAGAATGTTTTTTTTTTTATTATACTTTGTACCTGAAGTCATACCTGCAGTGATGTTTTTTTTGTTTTTTTTTGTAATTTTCTTAATAAATGCTAGATATAAATAATGTCAAATTTAAATTATTTTAATACGATAGTTATAGGTATTGATGACAGGCATTATATTTTATTAAATTAACAATTTATTATAGATTTTTATGTTTTCTTCTTAGAATGTAATGTATTTATGACATAGATACATTGCATTCTAAAATTTATAATCACTTGTTAATTTAATAAAACATACTAAAAATTAAAGAAAATAATTACTATTTATAAGAAAACTCTAAGATCAATAAAAGAATTCCCTGCTGGCACCTGGTGCCACTGAAATATCTAGCACGAAAGACACTTCGCGATATATTTTCATTTATTAACCATTTGCCAAGAGGAGAGGCAAATTTGTCAGGCTTATCGGGACAATTTATACATTTGTTTCAGAGTCAGGGGCTTTCCTTACTTCTCTAGGAATTCTCTTCTTAGCATTGATTTTCGAAATAAGGAAGAGAATTCAAAACAAAAATCACAACCCTAATATATAAAAATAAGAAGAAGCATCTTTAGCAACTGCATAATAGGCATTATTAAAGTAAATAATTTTATTCTCTTTGTAAAGGATATCTGGCATAGTTAAAGAAAATATCAATAAACTAAACTAAAAAATTAATTTTCCTGTTGTGGCAAGGATAGTTACAGTTAGAGTTGAATTAGAAACAAAAAAAATATATCTAAATCCACATTATTATGTAATCTTCTTTAAATATCCAGCAATAAAATTAATAAAAAACGTGAATTGAAGTAATAAAAAATCAATTTAATTAAATCATATTCAAATTGCTTCATAAGTATATTAAAAGATAGTAGTGTTAGTAATCAATACACGATATATAAAAAACATCGATATTATTCTTTGATAGTCAAATATTTTCATATCGATATTTTTTTATTTTAAATACAACATATAACTATATATATTTTGAAAAACGTTACAAGAGCTTATGTGTTTTTTGTATTAAGTACCCCAATGAAAGAAATTCAAATTTTGTTTATGCGGTAGGCCCTAGCGACAAATTTTAATAAAAATATTCCCTATTATTTTACTGTCCAAAAAAATAACGACTAATTTTCGATCCCAGCAAAAACAAGAGAACTAGAGCGAGTCAAGTTGTTACTTTTTTGAGTAAAAATAAAAAAATTACACTTTAGGTTGCCAGGACGAGGCTTTACGCTACGAAAAACATATAAACCCTCAACCAAAAGACATATATTTTACATACATCATTTTTCTATATCCATGTAGAAAAAAAAAAAAAAAAAAACACGTTATATCGTACCCTGATATTCAGAAACAAAAAAATTATCGATACAGAATGCTTACGTTACCTATTCCTAACATTTAAATGATAGAGAAGGGAGGGAGGTGTTCAATTAAAATGCAGTAGATAATTAATTAAATTAAGATTATGATTGCTATATCAATAACGGCGTTAAAAACATTTGCCATCAGTTTATGAATGTTTTCAGTTTTTTATTTTCTGAATTAGATGCAGGTCAGAAAAGAGAACTTTAAGAACGAAATGAAACTGTTGCTTTGACAGGATTATTATTTCCACATTCTCTTAAAATTACAGTTAACTCTCTTTTAAGAAAATTCTTAATTACGTAAAAAAATTTATTGTTTTACGCAATAAAACAAATAACATAATATTTAATTACTAGTTTTTCTATTGTATCACTGGTTTATTTAGGAGTAATTATAAATCTCTTTCTGACACATACTGTAATAAACAAAACAGTAATATATTTTATTATACACATACTTATGTAAAGAAAGAAATGACAAGAATTTAGTACTAATGAATCAGAGATAAAAATACTAAAGAAAAACATATATGGTAAAACTGAATATTGGTGGATACACATTGTATTATTTAAAAAAAAAAAAAAAATTAATACTTTTAATAAATTTTAAAATTTAATCAAAGTGGTTCTAACAGCAAGGACTAAGTGCAACCCCCCTCTCGATCTGTGTTAGAGAGGAGAATTATTAGGGTGATGCTATCTGCTGCCAAAACCATTCTATTATTTATCCAGGGAGGCATATAGCTAAGATATACAGCCCTATAGCAAAACCGCGATTTACGCAAATGGCTTCCGTTCGTCGGAACCTTCCGAAATTCATGAAGTCTTGGCCGACCCGGTTGGCTACCGTCCAGTCCACTGCAACTTACAAGAGGACAAGGTGAAACCGGGTAAGGGGAGCGAAAAAGGAGCGGTAAATCCGTAGGTATTTATACCGAGGGTGGAATTGGATTGGCTGGGGAGGAATAGAGGTAGAAGAAGATAATGCTGGGAGAGGAATGGAGAAGACTTTGGAAAAGGGATGGTAGGAATGGTACAATTGCCTCCTTCCATATATCCTCACCCGCCGCACTGGAACGAAGGCAAACTGAGGGCAGATATATCCTTGTACTTACCTTCTTCCACCTTCCGCTTTATTTTTATCGTCCACATTTTAATTTAGGTATTGTGAATACTTGTATATACTCAATTGACTGGACATTAATGTAGGTTTTTATTTAAAAAAAACAAAAAAAACTATAAAGTAAATGATTTGAAAACATTTTTATTAATCAAAATAGTTTGCATTGCTCTTAATACATTTCTACTAGTGCGTTCCTGAATTGAATTCTGAATTGCTTATAAACTGCATTTCCTACTGAACTTAATTTGTTTTATATTGAATTTTTCATAGAGTTCTTCTTTGTTTATTGAACTTTTTTAGTATATTTGATGATACTGTATTTGAAATTGTCTTTCTTTTAGTCCTGATCATGGTCATTAAAGCTACGGCCGGCTTTAAAACGTTGGCATATAAAAATAATGCGTTCTTAATTTTAACCATTTCATTTTAATTAACTATTTTGTTGAAGGAGATGTAATTGAATATCATTATAAGTAGAGTTGTAACCGTTATCCGGTTACTATCCGGTATCCGGCCTATCCGGTCTATCCGGCCTTTTTTAGTATCCGGTATCTGGCCAGATATTATTCGGCCAGATACCGGATACTTAATGATGTAAATGTTTAAATCTTAAACACCTTTAAGATTTAAATAGTTGTAATAATATGGAGTAGTATTGTATTGTAGAGCAAACTTTAGTTATTTATAGAGATTTATATAAAAAATCAGTAGTCATATTTAATTAACGACAAATTGTAATGAATAAAAATAAGTTTTTCAGCGTGTATTGGAAGTAAACGGTTGCTTTTTGCTTCGTACACAAGTCCTACTACTGAGAATAGCCTTTCACTGTAGACACTGCTGCAAGGAGATGAGAGGAATACCTTTACAATATTTGAAAGAATTGGCTATTGCTTGGCGTTGGTTGATCACCACTTGAAAGGGTCTTCTTTTCGATCCAGACGAACAGTTTTCAAAAAATAGTCAATTTCATTTGCTGCAGAGCTTTTCCCAATGTCAAGAAATTGGTCAGATCCTTTTGTAACTACGTCGAAGCAGTCCCTACCACTTTGATTATTAGTCTTCTTGGCAAGTGGAGAATAACCAGTATCAACATCAATATCGTTGGCTTGTAATAAAATTGTTAGTCTTGCTCTTTTGGCTTGAGCTAATCCCAAGAAAATGGTCTTAAATCTCGGTTCTAGAAAAGATGCAACCAAGTATTTGTCATTCTCTTCAAAGTCAAAACGTTGCTCAAGCAGGGTTTTTAGTGACGACCTTATTTTTAATAACTTCGGTGTTCCTACTGCAGTCTCTTCCTTTCCCAGGTATTTAATCAGTGTTACTACATGTGGTATTACTTCAGATATACATGAAAGACCAGAGCTAGAAATTTTAGTGATCTCTTCGAATGGTTTGAAGAATCTGATATATTGCTCCATTAATTCCCACTGAGCTGGCAACAGGTTATTTAAGGTATCGTGGTCGGTAACATACAATGATACAGCTCGTTTCTGTTCTAAAAGTCGTTCCATAAAATAATAAGTGGATTTCCACCAAGTGCTGGCGTCTAGCACAAGTTGGTGATCTGGCAAGTTAATTTCTTTAAGTTTTTCTTGTGCAATAACAGAGTGATTAAAATGGGTTACAATCCGCCTCGCAGCAGCCATTGTATCCATAACGTCTGGTTGAATCATTACTGACACTAGCCGGATATTCGGCGCTTCGGCCTAGAACCTCACCGGATATCTGGTATCCGGTATCTTGCTAAAACTACTATCCGTTACATCTCTAGGCATAACTCCTATTTAATCAATTATATTTCAATCAACATGTTTCGGAGTCCTCGGCTCCATCTTCAGGATAGAAAACCTTTAATAATATCTATCTACAACACTATATCAACTGTACAAATTTATCTTATTCAATTATACTTAAATTTCTACTTACAAACTGTGATTGCTTTCACTTAGTCCATTTTTAATTCTTTTTCATATTGACCATTTATTCGGTACTTATACAAACACTTATATTTACTCCATTTCTGTATTATTACCCGTATTCACATTTTTTTATTATTAATTACAATTAATATTTATGGATACTTGATTAAATTATAGTCCCAATTTATTTATTATGTTAGCATACCTAGTACCAATTTTATGTATATCAGTTTTACAATTTACTGCTTGGTTTATTATTTTATTTATGTAGATGGCTTCCATTAATTTTCTATTTATTGCTTTATTTTCATGATTTAAGATTCTAATATTTTCAAAATCTCATTTCGAAAATTTTATTTTATTTATTTTTTTTATCCTTTTGATTCCTACTAATAGCTTATAAGATATATTCTATTCACTAAACACGCCATTTCAATTGTAACCCAAATTTTGTTGAAGTGAACACAGAAATTTTTTCAATAGTCTCATTTTGAATTTGTTTTCTAAGGAACAGAAAATCCGACTAATATCGAAAACCTAAGGTATTGTTCGTTTAGCTGGCTCCCCCCCCCCCCCCCCCCCCTCCCCCGCCAATTTCATTCTGTTATATCTCATTTTATTCTTCGACCTGATAAAATGATATGTTAGTAGCCAGATTTTTAGGAGCCCTTCCATTAGGTGAGTAACATGTACAATAATTGTACATGTTACTCACATTTTAAAAGCCCTTCCATTTTAAATGAGTAACATGTACAATTCCTTGTATATTTTTAAAATTATCATCTGTGTGCCAAAGTGCAGTTGTTTTAGAATCCTTTGTATGTTTTTAGAACTGATGATGAATGCTTAAAATTCGAAATTAGACACCGAATAAAAAATTTAATAAAGAATAATTCATATAACATAATAGTGCGCTAATGTGTTGGGATCGGATTTTAAAAAAGCACAAATATCGTAATTTATATAAAATTTATAAATAAGCTTTTTTTAAAATAAAATCAAACTTATGAATAAATTACTCCAGGGTTTAAAAAAAAAAAATTAAATAAAAACAATAATAAATTACTTTGGCTAAGTAATGAAGCGAATATATAGCGGAGGCTTCTTTAAATTATTTAAATTAACACCCTCGGATCCTCCCTCCTGAATAATACAACATCATTTCTGTCTCTATAATTAATTTAATTAGCCCCCCTCTGCTGTGTATACCTCCCCCTCCCTGCTGTGTATACCTCCCCCTGCTGTGTATACCGGATTTTATGACACCCCATTTTCCCTCATTATTCTAATCAGCCCAAATTATTCTTGTTTTCAGCCAGAGCCGATAATTAAACAATCTGTTAATTAATAATGAAAAATTAAAGTTACATAAATAATTAAAAAATGTAAAATAGTATTTTTCATTGTTATGGTCAATTAATTACATAAAATTATAATGAAAGTATAATTGATTGTTAATATGAATAAAGAAGATAATCAGGGATGCAGTAAAACAGAAACACCACGTCCAAGTAGAAATACTTTAATTGTGTGTCAACTTTTCGACTTACCTTGCAGATAATAGATGCGACAAAAATAACAGCCCGATAAACAAATGACAAATGAATAATAATAATATAGAATGACATAGATAGAATCCTGCCTTGGCCATATCCTTACCTTGCTTCTATTATTAGTATTATTAGCAATTTATGTATCTGATCTTTTCTATAGCCTTCATTGTATATAGTTTTTATCCATTTCACTTATATCATCCGTTTGTCTAGTATTTTGTTCATTATAGCCCTGAATAAGACCTGCAAGGCAGGCTGAAAAGTTTTCTTTTTGATATCTTTTCGAAAATTATTATTTTTAGAGTTGCAATGAAATATGTGCCAAATATCTTGGATTTCACAACAACCTGTTTTTAGCGTCCTAGTGTGGGTAATTCACGGGATTTATTAAAAATATCAAAATAAGGGATCAGATAATAAATTTCTGAAAACCAGCTTTGAGATGAAAGAAAGTAAATTAGAATCGGACAAAATTGCAGTGCAGACCACCCTGGTAAAGCAGTTGCCTAGAAGATGTATCACACACCTCACGGTCCTTTACAACTGGGGCTTGAGGCTAAGATACTTCTCTGTCCGATGGGAAAACACCATAGTGTCAAACGCCATGCCGACGACATTCTCTCCGACTGAAAATTGCCATCTACAAATCAGTCATCCGCCCAGCACTTCTCTACGGCGCACCGTTGTTCACTCACCTCTCAGATGGCGCAAAACGTCAGCTACAGGGTGTTCAAGACACCATGTTGCGAAGAATAGTAAGAACAACGACGCTACGGAAGAAGAAACCACCAGAGCTCCATCAAATATTAAATGTACCTACAGTTCATTAACAGACTCCACATCAAGTTTTTCGGTTTACTTCAATATCTACAGAAACCATTATTTCAAAGTTTATCCCCCTCACCTCCTCCTGTTCGTTGTCAAATGACTGTATAGTTGTACATGTGTATATAATATTTTTATTTATTTATATTTTAGTTTAAGATGTGCAGATCAAAAAAAAAAAAGGCCCCAACATCTTCATCAACCTCAAGATAATCAATATTAATGTAAACTTTAACACAGAATCGCCTTAAAATGCAACCTGGTTACAGAAAAAGGCGCATAATTCCTTTTATTTTGTATAATTTACATAAATGCCCACCACTGAATAAATTTCATAAATATGGGTTTTGAAATAAAAAAATAAGAAAGTTACAAAAGCTGCAGTTCATATTACTAACAATTAAGAGACTCACAAAATATATTTAGATATTTTTTCTCTTTCGTTCCAATTAATAGATGATTCGATGATCGCAGATGACATTCAAAATTGACTGACATCCAATTTGTCACAAAAGATATACCTCTAAAAAGATAATACAGATAATACCTAAATAGGAATACCACACATCTTGGAACCACTGAATTATTTACACCAAGAATATATTACACATTCAATATTTGATGACTATTAGAAATATTTATTTGGTCACTTAAATATATCCAATAAGATATAGAAGTCTAGATTAAGTTTGTTTCCATTACCATTTAAGTTGTTAAGCTTAAAAATGATGTCCGATTGCAATTATGTCAAAATTATGTGTCACCACTTTTTTGAATATATATTGTTTTTCATTGAACAAAAGTCAAATTTACCAACCACGTCATTCTTTGAATTAATTATTTTAGATTACGTTCTCTTATAATTAACTTAAGATTCCTGTCCCAATGGATTTCTTTGTGAAAAGAAACCTGAAGGTAGAGAAGTTCGAATCAATAAAAAGTGAGTATCGGAGCTCACTATGTTAACTAAAAAATTATTTCAGAAGATATATAATTTTTCACAGAAGTAGGCCCTGCCTGACATCCTTTTTTATATTAATGCTGACCCGGACCGACATAGAAATTGACCCTTTTATACTATTAAAGCATAACTGAAAATATTTATTATTTATATACAGAGGAGTTGGTTATATATTTAACGATAAGTTCATTTCATATAGGAAAGGACCTGCAATCATTTTGGCTAAACTGGTGATTTAACAGTAAATCCAACCAGTAATTAATTTTCACCTCCACTTAAAAAAGTACTGAAACAATCAACTTGCTAAACAATTTTCTTTTTTCGAGTTATCAAGTGTTCTGAGAAAGTTAGGGACGCTACGCTTGTTGACGGCAGGTAGAGTAAATAGGAGAACAAGCGAAAACAAAAGAACTTTCTAAACAAGAAGACAAAAACAGAACAACCACTTCGAGTCTGAATTTACTTCTTCCATTCTTTTTACTAGCAATTTTCTCAACTCCTTTTACTAACTTTGTATTTGTTGCTGCTTTAAACATAACCCACACTTAAATATCAATTAATTTTCCGATAAACCATTTCAAATTAAATTTTATGTATAGAGAGTGTTAGTAAAAATAAATGATGATAATGAAAAGATATTAATAAGTAATAATTGTAGATGGTTTAAAATTTTAAAGTTTGTTACGGTCAAGTTTTGAAACTTATAAAAATTTACACCGCACACTGTTGCCTTAAGCCCAGTGGAGACAGCAATTCTCGGACGTCACGCTATTTTAACCCGCAACCCTCGCAAAATTTGGTTCTCTTTTGATGGCACTTCTTGAATGAATGGTTCGCTCCTCCACAGTTCCAACAGCGGAACAAATTATTGGTCTTACCGTTTCCTTGGATAGGTTCTTGTGTCGTTTCCAGGGTGGCCTTACCATTTTCTTGGGTAGGTTCTTGTGATGTTTCTAACGTGTTTATCTCATTAACCGGTTTCCGTTGAGATGGGCGATAAGCCAAATCTGGTTCAAGGAGTCCTTTGCTGGTAGGGGGTGGTCGATATACATTGATCCTCGTAGTCTAATGGTGCGTATTCGGCATTTAACTCAGAGACAAGTTCAGACCACGATGTAACGTATCTTCTAACCAACCTAAACCATATTAATGCAGGCCCTCTAAAGAAATCGTACACCGCCGAAAAAAGATCTTGGGTCGAGCTCCTGGCCAGGCGCTGATCTTTGACAGTCCCCAAGAAGGTATGTACACTTAGGCCCTCGCCATCTCCAGTAAAGTGTACACCCCAATTCTTTATAGAAATTTGTTTTGTTTTTTTTTTTCAAAAAAAAATGTTAGGTTCTTTTAATGTTTAGGTTATTTTACTTTTTTTTTTTTATTAAAAAAAAAAAATCTGTATCAAGTTTACTTGGAATTTCATTGGATTCGAATCATGGCTAATTAAAATAGGAGGCCATCAGGCTCTTAGATCTCCGGGCGAACGGCGATGAGAAGGATTTTTGCCCAATCTGGAAACAAGGCGCTTGACGCATAAGAAGGAACAAAAAACTGTAAGAGCTAAATAATCGCTTATATAGTTTGTTCACTATATTAACACTTATATTAACTGCAAAAGATTTAGGTGTTTGGGAGAAGTCGAAAGGTTGACCAATCAACGAAAGATCAAGAATGTCACAGATGAATCATTCCCAGGGGGAAAAATGATGGAAAAAATAAAATCGTTCATTACTAAGCCAGACTTTTGTTTAAATGACCAGATAAATATTTTCAATGGCCCCATTTTAAATTAGTTTCCAGTGGGGACCGAAAAACCAACTTATAGGAAAAACCTAAGGGATTGTCTATTTACCTGACTAACTCTATTCCCTGTTCTTAATATCAACTTACAGTACGCTCTAGGACCTTACAGCTTTAAGAAGCAATACCTCTTTCCTTCCTTAGTTGAGAATCAACATGTTTGATTTCTTGGCTTACCTGTTTTAAATGAATGTATATAAAATTTATTCTGAAGTCCTGACGTTTTAAAGTTTTTGTATGCTTTTTAGAACTGATTATTAACGTTTAACATTCGAAACTAGTCCTCGAATAAGAAAATTCCAATAGAAGTGAAATAATTCATTAATACTGATTGTAATGATCCTTCTATGACATCATACGAAAGCTCAATTTTACAATAAGACAGTAATTTTGCAAAAAAATTTGTATTTTAAAAAAACTTTGATTATTCTTTGTAGTTTCTCCAAGACTGTTATAGCGAGGAATGGAATTATTGAGATCACCTTTTTCTTATTTAGTTTGATATCAATGCCAATAACTTTTCACGTTCAAGTGAAGTGCTGCTTTGGCCGAATTCGATGAGCCATTTTGGCCGAATATTGTCTAATTATATTATTAACTATCACCCATCAAGTAGTAGAAATATCTCAGTAAAACTTACTAAATGTTGAATAGCTTCTAATTGCCATTAGGTATGCTAGGGCCAAACCTAAGAAGAAATTGAATCCGAAGATAAAGGGAGTTTCCCCAGGGATTGCCTATAGCTACTGTACCTTGGTTGAGTGGAGCCGAGACCAACTCGGAAGAACTAACTTTTATCTCCTTTATATAATATACTGCCCAGCTGGGGCCAATCCTGTACCCCCCAACCCCCGCCATATACTGGGCTCTCTGTGCGGCCTAACTTTATACCCGGCCCAAGGCTCAAAATTTAATTTCCTAAAAGTTTACAATTTATCACATCCGGGGCTCCGATATTTTTTAGTTCCAAATTCAAAACAAATTTGCAGTTCAGAAAATAAATTTGAATACATACAAATTACCATAATTAGGATTGATAAGTTATTTGAATCGATGCAAAAAGAGCTTCAGTCCATTATTTTTATGAGATGAGTCAGTACTGAAAAAATAATTTGAGGTAAAACGACCTTTACATGCAGAAAATACTTCAGCTTAAACCATTGCTTAAAATGACTTCTTTCATTGACTTAAGTCATTTCTGTATGAAAAGGTGGTTTACCTTTAAACAGATTTTTTTCAGTGCAGACTCATTTTATAAAAAGAATGGACCTGAGCCCTTTTTGCAGAGATCGATTCATTTCCCACTTCTGTTAGAATTACTTGTATTTTATAACTATTTCCGAATGAAAAGGATTTCTGAAAGTTATCAGACTTGATTAAGCCCTTCAGAAGTCCTTTTCATTTACCCCCTTGTAACTGATGTTGAATATTTAACATTCAAAACATTCAAATCAAAAGAAGTGGCAAACAATTCATTAATCCTAATTGCATTGATCCTTCTATACCATCACGTTATATATATATATATATATATATATATATATATATATATATATATATATATATAGAGAGAGAGAGAGAGAGAGAGAGAGAGCAACAAATTATAAAATAAAGAAAAAATAAGAAATTAAATCGTTTTTTAAAAACTTTATTTTTCATTTTTATCAGGTTTTCTGACTAGGGGTGTTCTTCTAATAGCGGGTTTTTCCCCTCTTCTACAACGAAAGGCGCTAATCTTGTCAGGCATAAAAGAAATTAAAACAATTCAATAAATAACACAGAAGTAGAATTTGCGAAATTTCAGTTATACGAATTATTTTTTAAAATCAATTCCACATTCTTTCAAGACAGGAAGGTATGTATTTATCACAAAGCATTTTTTTTCTGTGCGATTTCACAACGTAATAACAAAATTACGAAACCAAATTTGAGTGTTCGGTTTTTTTTTTTTGCTGTTGAGTGCATATATATATATATATATATATATATATATATATATATATATATATATATATATATATATATCTTTTTCTGAAATTATGGTAGCCAGATTAAAATAGACTAAATCCACATTTGTGTTATTCTTATTTGAGTGTTCGGTTTTTTTTTTTTTTTTTTTTGCTGTTGAGTGCATATATATATATATATATATATATATATATATATATATATATATATATATATATATATATATATATAAATTATCTTTTTCTGAAATTATGGTAGCCAGATTAAAATAGACTAAATCCACATTTGTGTTATTCTTAGGAGGGAATATGTCCCTGAATAAAGATTCTTTTTTCATTTCATTCATTGCGCGTACAGCGTATCAATATGGCCACACTTGTTAAAATATATGGCACAATAATAAATAAAAATATCAACATAAATTTCAAATCCTGAAAAGAAAATGAAATTTGGTCCAAATACTAGTGGAACATGAGAAATAATTAGATACCCGTTTCCTGATAAAACTATTTCGGTTTATTAAATTCTTTTTAAATAATATTAGAAACATTAAAAGATTAAGGTCTATAAATTATAATAGAAAAAGGAAAAACCTCAATAAAATGTCCCAAATATTAATTTCTTAAAAATTAACAAGATATTTCTGACCAGCGAAAAACCGGTGTATTAGCGGATATTTCCTGAATTGAATATTATATTGAAGTGACTCAAGTATTTAAGGTATGATTCTAATCAAGCTGCAATCTATTGATCCGTATCCTCCCAAGTCTAAAGTAAACCAATTCTTAGCTTCATAAGTAATAGGAGAGGGTGGGAGGGTTGACCTATTGTTTTTGATTTCGATTTGAAATCGGGTAATGAGCTGGTCATCGCAAACTCCGTAAATCATTGATGTACTCCAAAACAGCTCTTTCCACGCGTGGTTGTGCATTATACTACAAGAAATGAAATCTTCAAAAATAAACAGCTTAGAAGGAACCCAGTCGTCTTAAATAAGTTACCTCAATTATAAATCGGCATTAAGAGACACACGTGGAACTGTTTCAGTTATCAACAAAAGTTTACTCTCTCCCCCCCCCCCCCCCCCCACCGAATAGAACTACTTCCGAATAGAATCCTTAGTGTACTGCTCAAACAGGCCTTCGGTTAACCCACAACCTTTCATCTAAACATCTAAACAGTACTTCAATCGTTTTCAGTCCACAAAAGGTGTTTGGAAGCTATTATAAGACGAGCTTTACTATATTTTCTGGTCAGCAAAGGCTATGTTGCTAGCCTCTGGCTATTTAAATTCACAAAAGAAAGTCTACTTCAAGCAATATCTAAGCTTACTATTTTTCTTTTTATTATTATTATCAATCGAACACGTTTAGCAATTTCATTATCTGTTAATAATTGATTCCAAAGCGTATGTAGCCTAATAGCTAATACATAATAATAACTAATAACTTCATTTGCGTAAATCTATTTCACAGAAAAATTTCGTATTTCTTTTATAAATGAAGTTTTTAACATTGTGCTCTTTTTCATATTTATAGCTTGTTACTTGGAAGGTATGATATCAATTAAAAAATACATATATTCAGAGAGGCGAAACAATTGCAAAAGGAAGCAAATGTTATTTTTATTTTATTTTATTTTTTTGTGGGCGACTTTTTTTTTATAGTTGAGTTGATTTTTTTATACAAATTTGATTAGTAACTATAAAAGAAATCTCAGAAAAAAGAAAAAAAGTTAGAAAAAACAATAATTTTAAGAAGCCGTAAGAAACAACATACGAAGGTTACATATACTAATAGGGTAACATATAATACATATACGAAGGAACATATAATAACACACGAAGGTAAAAACAATGCTAAAGAAAGAGTGAAGTGGATGAAGGGGTTATGTCACTTTTTTTTTTTAAAGACAATCTAGTTCAGTGGATGAAGAAGTTATGTGCAGAAATGTTAGGTAGCAAAATCTGAACATTACAAAACAACTAGAAAAAGATATATAAAGAAGATGAAGGGGCTATGCAACACTTACCTGCTAAAGGAAAATGTTTTTTGTGCTGCTATATCAATTAATTTTCCGATAAGCCATTTCAAATTACATTTTATAGATAAAGGGTGTAAAAATAAATGATGATAATGAAAAGATACTAATAAGTAATAATTGTAAATGGTTTAATATTTTAAAGTATACTTGGAATTTTTTTTTATTGGAATCATGGGTACTTAAAATAGGAGGCCATCAGTCTCTTAGATCTCCGGGCGAAAGGTGATGAGAAGGATTTTTGCGCAACTTTATACATAATTTAATCAAAATTGTTTTGTTTTTTTGATATAACTGTTTTATTCACCAAATTCTTCAATAGTGATTTAACTAAGTATAATGTAATTCGTTTTAATGGTATTGCTTGAGGTACGCATGATGATATAGAAGGATCAATACAATTAGGATTGATGAATTAAATGCCACTTCTATTGAGATTATTTTATTTGAAAACTAGTTTCGAATGCTAAACATTCATCTTCAGTTCTTCGAGGTAACTAAAACACTCAGTGTTTTAGTTACCTCGAAGAACTGAAGATGAATGTTTAGCATTCGAAACTAGTTTTCAAATAAAATAATCTCAATAGAAGTGGCATTTAATTCATCAATCCTAATTTAATGGTATTGGTCACATAGCAGAAGATCAGGAGTGGGATTAATTTTTTTTATTTTAAAACATTATATTTTTAGATGTTCTAATGTAAGGCTCCCAAAGCAATAAACTAACTTGTTGACTCGATTATATGCCAAAATATTTTCATTCTAGTTCCATCTTTTATATCAAATATGAATTTATGGGCATAGAAAAGAGATAAGATTCAACATATAAAAAATAAAATGTGAAAATTAATGTCTGTGTCCAAGAAGCCGATGGAATGATATCAAGTAATCTATCTAATAAGATTTAATTTTATAGAACTCTTCCTTAAACATATATCATATTTTCCTAAAAATGCTTTGAAATACAAATTTAAAAATAGAATTTAAAGCCATGATACGACCAAAAATTATTGCCTTAAGAACAATAGGATTATTCTCATGGAATATCACACTTAAGGAGGAATTGTTAGGGCAATTTTTCCCTTGCCGGGATTTAAGGGCAAATTTATGTATACAAATGGGCACATTTATATTCCTACTTAAAGGTCTAGGTGGCATTTTCTACCTTCTATATAGAGGGCGCTGATATTTCATTCTTTTGGGTGACAATAACACTTTGCGGAAATGATCTGTGAATATTAGAGTATTTATTGGTATTTGACTGTTCCGGAATCCCATTTGCTAACGGGTACTCACTAATCAAAGAAATTGAAGATAAATTTCTAAGCTGTTTGAAAAATAAAAAAGATATATACTAAAAATAAAAATTAAGTGAAAAGATACCAAGAACCTTTGTACAATAAATAGCAGCATAACATTTTCTCTAGAATTACATTACAAACAATAAACAAAAATTATGAGAATCGATGTGTTATGTAGTTACATTTAAGCTAACGATAAGCCAAACAAATTTGGACGAAATGATTATTTATATTAAGTAATTTAGTGTTGATAACATTTGCCATTACAAAAGAATTATTATTAACAAGTAAAAACAAAAAAAAAAATAAATTTTGACTCAATCATCTTATGAATGAATTATACATTATTCGTTATGGATTATAAATTCTACTTTCTCTATTTCATATTTTAAATTCTCATATGCAATGTTGTTTTCGAGGGGATCAGAATCTACTTTTTTTTTTTAAATTTATTTATTAATATTTAGATTTATATAAAATATATACATCAAATGTAAAAATATTACTACAATGGCCTGTCAAAAAATAGTAAGGTAGGACGACATCCTACTACTCATAAGTAGAATTTCAATAAAATCTAGATAAGAAAATCACGGGGCCAGTTTCTTTTCTAACGCCTCCGGAGGATTATCTGGATTCAAGTGGAATGCAAAATTAGGAAACTAGTGAATTTCAGGTATCAAGCTTTTCATATGATATATATTGATAGGTTTGGGCCAATGTAGCGACATGTCGGAGGTAAAGATCATTAGGTACATATGTTACCGGAAAAACCCGAAATTGGTTAAAACTAAATTTGTCTAGATAGAACTAGATTTTACAAAGCGCTTTAATTAAAACTGGTATCAACAAGCCAATACTAGAATTATCTAGGTATGCATACAAATAGATAAGCAAGCTCCTACTCGGCGGGCACGGTTCGTCTCTCCTTGGGGGGTGCGTCTCCGTTCACGGCACCCATAGTGACCCTAATTTTACGAGGAAGTAAACATATCTATAGAAAAATACAAGCATTGATGACCCTAGGGTTTTATGCCTATAAACCTTAACAAACAAACAACTAGAATTATCCATGTTTGTACGATAATTCTAGGTATCACCAATTTATGTTTAGTAAAAATTCTATATGACAAGTTGAAAACAGTTTTGACTAAATTTGTCGGCAAAACCTAGTTTTTACAAACAAGCTTAGTTAAATCTATTACTATCTAGAGAATTTTATTTTTTTCGGTAGCTTACATAAGCTTATTTGTGACATTATATGAAGCATTGAGGATTTTACGAAGTATTTTGGACTCTAAGGATTGGATAGTTGAAGAATTGGAAGGTTTAGTGTTGTCCCAAAGCTCGACTCTGTCAAATAGGTTTGACTATTATCACGCAAATGAATCATTTTTAATATAACTGGAAGCTTTGAACATTTGTCAAATAAATAATAGAGTAGTCGAAAACAATGATTTGTTTTTAAAATTCAAACCGAAGTATCAAGAGAATAGATTTCCTGGCGCCGGTATTAGTGTAAAATTTGATTTTAACAAATCACTTAATATTAAAATTATCATTCCTAGTTTTGAAATTTTCAGTAGTTATTCACATTAATGATAAATGATTACCGGCCTATATACATGAAATCTCATCGGAACTGACAGGCTGTAAATTTTCGTCAGGCGTATGGGGGCTCCTTCACTCATATTTTGGGCGGGAATATCCAGAGATAAAATATAAAAAAGAGTTTTACGATGGACGCGGAGAGCGTACTAATGACCCGTGGAGGTGGGGGTGGGGGTACGAAATGAGGAAAAATAGTATTCGTGCTGTTGAGCCATATATCAGCCGGATTTAATCTGCGACCATTCGTCCCGGCAAATGTGACCCTCTGCTCTCCTCCTACCGTTAATTCTTGTTCCCTCGTTTTGTCAACTTCATTTAGCCTATTCGCCTTTTCTTGTTATTTCCATCTTTATTTTTTATTAAAATGTATCAATTTATTTCTGGATTGTACTTACTACAACGGACTAGTGATGAAAATCAGTAAAACCTCTCTTAGCGAATATTCAATTACAATATTTGGTTGTGTTAGGAACCGATCAAAATATAGTTCGAATTCGTGTTGTATTTTGAATATTTTCCACAAACTAGAAACTTACTGGATGGAACTTACTAAATATCAAAATGAATAACATTTTAATAAAAGTATGGTTGACTGTTATGAAGATTGGAGAAGATAATCAGGGATGCAGTTAAAGAGAAACTCCATGTCTAAGTAGAAACAATTTAATGTGTGCCAACGTTTCTACCTGCCTTGCAGGTCTTCTTCAGGGCCACTAAACCAAAATGAAGAGGAGACGAACCATGACTCCATAATTCCATAAATCGTTCGTCTCTTTTCCAGTATGGTTCGGTGGCCCTGAAGAAGGAGGGTCGAAACGTTGGCTCGCATACAAGTGTTTCTACTTAGACGTGGTGTTCCTCTTTGACTGCATCCCCGAATAACATTTTAGTATTATGAGTTTTATCAAGGATAAAATAAATTGTCGTTATAATCCAAGTAAGCATTCATTATTAAGCTGGCTTGAACACGTTGAAAGGATGACGAGTGACAGAATGGTGAAGAGGATTATGGGAGAGAGCTTCCCAGGGGAAAGAAAGAGAGGACGCCCTAGAAAATCCTGGCTAAAGGATGTAAGGAGGACTTAAGAGTACCAGGGGTTACAGACTAGAGGAATAAGGCTTTGGATAGGAACGAATGTAGCAGAATTGTACGAGAGGCCAAGGTCCACCCTGGACTGTAGCGCTAAGAAAGAAGAAGAATAAGAAGCATTCATTATCCAGTCCCATATGCCCAATGAATATTACCTATAAATGTTATTTATTGAATAAAGCAAATATTTATTTTGCTATTTGTCATTGCAGTGCTGGCAATGACCAGGTTCTCTACTTAAATCCAGAGCGACTGTGCCACAGCAATTTTGTTCAGCCTCCACTGGATTCTGCGTCACTTGCAGCTGAGAAAGCAGTGCTGGAAACTCTCTGAGCTTTGTTTGCCCTCCCCAAGCTTGCTCTGAGGTTTCCCTGGTCTGCCTGTATATATTGAATTTGTAGTATGATAGTAGGATTATTTTTTTTTCTTTGTCTTTCTCTGTTTTGGTTTATTTGTTTCTAAAATTATTGCTCTAATTGATTTTATATTATCATTTATTGCATATTTTTTTATAAATTTTATTTCTTTACAGCACCCAGAGGTGGATACCCCGTTGTATAAATCATCGAAGTGTTCATTTATTGATTGTTTCATTATACAGCGGAGGAAGGTTATCCCTATGATGAATAAATAAATATTATTTAATAAAAAGTTGGAAACCCACCATCCTTACATATTTACTTAAAAGTTGTCATCGAACTTAATAAGATAGGAGATGATATAATTACTATGGAAAATAGGTAATTTGCCTTAGACGGAATTCAGATATTCTAAATAGCGGATTCAATTTAAAATTTAAACGAAAAACAAGAATTTCTATTTAACTGATATATTGATTTTTCAAGGCAGCTGAATTCAAATTTCGACGTCACAAATCCAAACGTTGATTCCATTTTTTTTTTTTATTATTCGCTAACTGTACAGTAAATAATATTCTCATAATATTTGAACTGAAAACAAAAGAGTGAAAATTGAAGTAGCTAACGGCTGGTTGGACGTAAAACTCTGGGACAGAAGGGCACTTTATCTACAGCACCCAGAAGTTGGAGGGGCGCAACAGTAATTATTGCAACAACTTTAGCCCCGGTCATTAGAAGGCTCATAGTTCCTTTGATTCTTGATTACAGCCCTTCAAGTTGTTCCGGTAAACAACAAGGATCGGCTATCACAAAGCTCGGATCATTACCTGGATAGTTTGTCATCCTATCTCAAAGGTTTAATATCTGATAACTATATCAAGGGCCTCTTACGTAGTAGTTTAGTAACCACTTCGAAGGTCACGATATCATAGCAACGATATAGTATATCATAACATTAAATAACAATTAATGCATCCAAATATTTCTTTTACGAAAATTCCTCATTATATAAAAGTTATACCGATATATCACAGTTATTATAATGCAAATCAAAATCTTAAATTCATAAATAAAGACCTAAACTATTTCATTAAGAGTGATAATTATTTGATTTTTCTATTAGATCATTTACACTTTATTAAGGTAGTAGGGGTCATAAAATATTATTTCCGATGAGTGTACGAAATGAATTCTTGTGTTTATGACGAAGCTTAAATACAACTGTCGCTTTCTAAAAACCCATTAAATTCTTCATATACTGAAGCAATAATTCTGTGTAATTAATAAAGTACTTAGGATTGATGGAATAATTGCCACTTCTAATGGAATTATTTTATTAGAATACTAGTTTCAAATGCTAAAAATTCATCTTCAGTTTTAAGACATACAAAATTTTCAACACATAAGCACTATGTTACATGGATTATATATACTAAAGTTATCAAAAAATGCAAGACAAGAAATCAAATATTGGTACTCACTTAAGGAGATCTAACAGATATCTGAAATATATCCATCGTGGAAGGAGGAAGGGGACAGGTAAGTTGAATTTTTGTGGTTTACCTAGGAATTTCTCCTAAGACTCATTGGATTGAAAATGTTTATCTTGTTATTTAAACAAAAATCTAGATCGGTTTTAAACGATTTTATCATTTCTAATGATTCATAAATATTTAATTTCAGGCTATTTTCTATTTAATGTAGTATTCTTACTCCCGAGTCTTTATTTAATTTATGATTTTTTTTTTCATTGAGATGGATAGCGAAATTGGAATTTAGGATCTAATTATTGTATGCTCGTTTATGTTCTTTCACTCTTTGGATTACCGATCGTCCAGTTTTTTTCCATGTATTTAGTCATTACATATTAGTTCGTGTCTATTGGCAATCAGTCCATCAATTATAATTATATTGATTCTTCTATACCGTCATGCGTACCTCAAAGGAGAAAAGAGTGTTTGTTTCTGATCTACAAAATTTAAATAAAAGTACAATTTCGTCTGTGGATACAAATTGATAGTTTTCTTATAAGCAAGGACTTTTATTATAACCAAGCAAATCAGGGATTTTCTTGAACGATGAGAAGAGTAATAACTGTCCCTGCCACCTTGAAGACCTCCCAAACAGCCTGCCATCCAGGACATGGTGTCCAGATACGTAAGGGATCCCTTATAGCCCAACCCACAGCCATATAAACGTATTTTCATAGGAAATGGTCCGAAGGATCGAAGACGATTCAAGGCACGGGGGATCGAGCGTAAATTATACCGACAAGGACGTTCGAGAGTAGAGTGGACCTCGAAATCTGATAGCGACTAAAAATAAGGAGCAAATATTGAGGTCTGCGATAGCGAGGCGGACACCTTGATATCTATCAGATAGCTATCTTTCTTCCCACCACCGCCCCTCAATCCAACCGTATTGCCTCTTGCAATAGGCCTTCGAACCCAGTCCTTGGGTCTCCCTACCGCAAAGGATTCCGTTAAGGTAGGTAAAATAACCTTATTGCTAAGCTGATACGAAAATAAAGAAAATTGAAAGAAAAAATTGAAAATATTATTATGATTGTAAAGAACCAGTTTATGTACCCATTATTGTATAGAAGGATGAATACAATGAGGAATTGATCAACTATTTATCACTTCTATTAAATAGGTATTCAATCATCAGACTAGTTTAAAATGTTAAACATTAATCTTAGTTCTAAACACATTTAAAGCATCAGCAATTTTCTCTATAGATCATCTATACTATTATATGTATAAAAGGACAAGCCATATTTCGATTGTGATCATTAACCGCGAAAACTACTGAACCAATCTCTACCAAACTTAAAACATATCATCCTCATAGCTCAAGGAAGGTTTATGAATAATAAAATTTAAAGATATTCAATTATATTACTATATAAAAGCGATAATTATCTGGTGAGCAGTAAAGTTTGATAATCGACCTATAGGTTGCGGGTGACATTCGAGAGAAGTTACAAAGGTACGGTGTTATAGAGAGCTAGAAATTTATGATAGAATTTACTTATTTTCAGTTCAATTATTATTAAAAAACTATAAATATATGTAGCGACAAGTGGATCTCAGTGAAGTTACAAAATCGACCGATATCTGACCTTTCTGCAAGAGTTTGCAATGATAAAACTATAGTTTTAAGTTTTAAACTACAACTATAGTTCTAGGAAGATTTATAATAATGAATTTTACTATAATAATAAGAAGAAACATTTTAACATAAGAAACGAGGTTTGCCACACTGCCATAACTTATAAGGTTAGAAAGTTAAATCTGAACAGATGAAACCAATGAAATTATTACTGCGGAATCGGGTGTTTAATTTTGCTTCTACGTACTCTTCAAACACCTAATCAATGCATTTTAAGCAAGTTAAAAATTACTTCCAAGCTTGGAAATATCATTGAAGAAACAATGCTAAATTCCATACTTCATACAAGATTGTTATCGATAAGCAAATGAAATTCAACTATTAGTCTAAACAATCTTAGTTCTTTATTTATGAGAGCGGGTGAAGCCGTGACGTGGTATACTAGTATTTACTATGTTTATGTAAAAACGTATAAAAAGAAATCAAATGCATGTCGGCCAACCGCCAAGATTCCAGGAGGATAGGAAAAAATAAGTCATAAAAAAAGGGGGTATTCAGATAAATGGAGAAACCTTAGGTTTTCTTCCATATTAGTGATCGGTTAAAAAATAATTATTATAATGATCTGTGAAGATATAATTTTTAAACATGTCGTAGCAGTTCGTATTCGGAGTCTGTGATAAATTTTTTTATACATAGATAATGTAAAAGAGATTTAGTAGGGATGATTAGAGTTAGTTAATTATAATATTGTCTATTTTAATTACTATATACCTAGCAAAAACGTTAGTTATTTATTTAATTTTTTTTTATTAATATTAACCTCCAGCTTTTAATATTAAACTTATTTATGATTCGGCTTTTAATATAAATTTATAATATTTAGTTTTGCCTATTCCCCTCGGTACGAAAGAGCCTGGTGACATAGGCTGTAAGTAGAAGAGCCGGGTGATAAAGACAAATCGCTCTTAGATAGATATTTTATCATTTTTTTTATAAATTATATTTACAAGTGCTTAAATATTACATTAAATGATCGCTGGAGATAAACAGTAGTTTGGAAAAACAAAGTAACTTTTTTATAACTATAATAAAATTCAGAAAATATTAAATCTATCCAACTCTAGAACTAGATACTCGCCAGATATGATTTTCCCACAATTCCCATCACTTAAAAATAAACATATTAAGTAAAAAATTTACTTACGAACTGCAAGAAATTCTTGGAAAATATGTTCATACCTAGAAACAAAATTTAAGCATTAAAAATTGTACACAGTTATAAGGATATAATTAAAATTGATTTATACAATTATACAGCTAGTTTATTTATTATCTTTAATTTTGAATACACACCTGGCGCTCTTCAACTAACTCAACATTTTAATTTTTTTTTTTCCATTTTAATTTTACTAGGAAATGTTTTAATTTAAAACAGCTACAAATTAATTCAATCTATCTATGCCAAATTATAAATCAGTTAATTCCTTGCTCATAATTTTTTTTTTTTAGAATATAGTAGGAACTTATTTATTTGTGCTTAATAAAATATACAGACTTTAAAATTAATAATTGTTTATAACCCAAACTGACAAGGGGACATTTTGACGTAACTCCCAGATTTTAATGCCGCTTTTTGAGTATGTAGTAGGGACCTATAATAGTACACAACTAGAGTTATAGCCGCCATTGAGCATTGGGAGCCGAGAAAAAAAATAAAATATGAAAATGACGTTTTAGTTTTTTCCTCAGATTTACAGCGGATTTCATTGAAATTTTATCATTTTTTTTGAGTTTTTGAGCACCCTAAGCCGGGTCGTGTCTTGAGCATAAAGAAAGTTTTTTTTTTTTATTTCAAATAGCCTACAAAACTACAACTTAAAGAATCATTTCTCTATCTTGGCTGTGAGCTAAGAAAAAAATAAATAAAACGTGATTCTCTTATTTTATTTATTTTTTTCTCCGTTCCCAATGCTCTTGGCGGCTATAACTCAAGTTTTGCACTATTATAGGTCCCTACTACCTACACAAAATCGGCATTAAAACCTTTGAGTTACAAATCAAAACGTCCCTTTGTGAGATTGAAGTATCAATACTTAGGCATTGAGATGTTTAAAAAAGAAAGATAATAGTTATTTCTTCTGACGACTACTAATAGATTAATAAGGCAATTTGTAACTTAGACGGAACGCACATACTGTTATAGGCTCCTTTTAAGGGGGTCATCTAAGGGACTGGGACTAACTAAAGGAAATATCGTTAGTGAACTTAGCCAATATCCTTGATTCCTCTTAACCAAACTACCAACCTAGATTTACTCAATATCAGAAGGGGAGAGGACGGAGAACCAGTTTGGCTAAAGGTAATAAATACATTTTTTAAGAATCTTTTCTTAAAATATGAAATTAAAAACCATAATTTCAATAAATATTAGCATACTAAACAACAATTGATTTTATATTATTTTTTTCTATTCTTAAGTTTTGTACAACTCTCAAAAAGAAACGGAATCAATTGCACCTAAAATACGATTTTTTAAAAATATAGCTCACAAGAACGATTCGAATTCAAAGCGTTTATTTACAAACATTTCCTTACTTAACTAAAATATTAAAAAATTTATAATTGATACTGTTTCCAGTGAGTTGAAGTTAATTTTTTTATAGAACAACGAAATAATTCTTAAACATTTCACTTTGGCTAGAATACCTTTGTAGGATGTATCATAGATGATACGCAATTCCTGTCTTTGTTGAATTGGATAAACAGGTAAAACCACTTTACACCATAAAATTAATAACAATGCAAAAAGAATAATTACTCTAAATAATTATAAATAATTATAACGATTTTCGAATTTCCTATGCATTTTTTTTATTTCACTAACTTATTAATATTATTAAATATTAACTAGTAATTAATCATTTTTTATATTTCTTTAGTCTCCTATTTTCCATTCGATATAATATTTCTATAGTTTTGAGACTGAATTACATAAAATAAGCCAATAAATTAGTACTCAATTAACTCGTCTTCAAAAACATTTACAATTAAAACATAGGATTCATATTCATAAGTTAGCAGAAATACATGAAACAGTAAATTTAAAAATTTGTCAGTGATATAGAACAACAAGGCTTTCATTAAGAAATAAGACATTTTAGTATTAACACGCGATGGTAATAAAATACTTCATTATACGTAGTAGCCTGGCTGGTTTCAGAATCACTTGAGGTACGCATGATGATATAGAAGGATCAATACAATTAGGATTGATGAATTAAGTGCCACTTCTATTGAGATTATTTTATTTGAAAACTAGTTTCGAATGCTAAACATTCATCTTTAGTTCTTCGAGGTAACTAAAACACTACAACAAATACTTCATTGTTCATTATCAAGATTTTGCGGTATATTTTTATAAATATTCATTTACTTTACTTATTATTTCAAAAATGAAATAATGTGATTTTTTTCATTGAAAAACCCTCCAAATCGAATACATAAAGTTAGTAAAAAACTCAATTTATTCTGTATTTTTAAAAATTCATCTTTTATCAAAAGTAAAATTATAAATATCAAATATAAATATTTAGGGATTTCCTGCAATATTAACACAAAACGAAAAATGAATTCTGTTTAATAATATCTGGGCAAAAATTTTAAAATATACAATAAATAAAAACGAAAATAAAATTCTTAAAAAACATATGAACGTTTAGTTGATCTATTTAATTTATTTTAATGTGGTCTAATATCTCATAGTATTTTTGCTACTACAAATAAAGAAATCCTTCAAGTTTCCTGCCATAATGGTTCAAAAATACTTAAATAGGAGACACAAAAAAAGTAAAAACTCGCATAAGTTTCTTAATCAGTTTAATAAATGTATACATGTGAAATATCCCTCCTTTTTTTTTCTTATTAAATGTTCCTCAATCAATAAGACGAAATAAGTTTTAGTATATAACGAAACTTAAAGTGAATAGAACATGTTTAGACCTATGAATATTATAAACAGATCATAAAAATATAGCTATGTAACGTAGCCAAAAAGAATTTCTTTTCTAATAAATTTTTTAAGGAGATATGATTATTCCCTTTTCATTTTCTTCATATGCAAAATAATATTCGAGATTCAGGATAACCTTGAAAGTATAAATGGAGGCATTGTAAACTGTTAGACACTATACTGTGCTTCCACTACATTACTGAAGAAAGGGAGATATTAAAGTACTATTATTCCTATTTATGGGTTTATTGATTTCCAATAAATATAATCTTTCCGACCACATAACAGGGCGCCATTCCTAAAACCCAAGACTACAGAGAACAATAACAAACAGAAATAATTTTCCTTTGCTATCATTGAAGACGACGAACACTAAAGGCGTTGACACCACTGTTTAGACTAAAGACAAACAGTTTATGGGAAGGTCTTCTAATAAATCGAGGGGGCTTTGCTCCAGTGTGCCTGGGCCGATATCTGGAAAATATATCACCCCCTAGGGGGCCTTCTTTACCAACGGCACAGCTTTCGTCAGCCTCTTAGGGCTCTATCTTAGCCCCTAACCGCCAGCGACAAATGTACATATATCATATCGACGCTTCTTTATCTAGGCAGTATTTCTGCAAGTTGTATTTCAACACAAAGAATAGGAAAATGCTCGATAGTGGTGAGGTTTAGGTAAAGAAAGAATTAGTAATTTAAAAACATTTAATGGTCGGAATCTTTTAAAACAGCCTTCGATTACTTTCATTTACTATCCGTATATTATCAATAGCACACAAATAACAACCAACGTATTATCGATTGGGTCTACAGAAGGATCAAAGAGCAGTACGTGGTTGTAAAACCTTTAGAAAGAAGGAGCTATGGTAGGCAAAGGATATATCCTAAGGGATGGGATTAATTAAGAAGGTTGAATAAAAATAATTTAATTTACAATTTACGTTCATTTAAGATACACACATAATCAATTTTTTAATTCAATTTAGTTTTTTCATATTTCAATTATTCATATGGTTATTATTGTTTTAATTTATGCGAATGGGCCACTGAAGACTACGCAAAGCATTTACTTCTTTTAAGTCTTTTTGATTTTCTTTCTATCGGACAGACATTCCATTTGCCTACCTTATGTCTGAATTTCACTCTATGTGTTATTCGAAATTCCCTGAGATCCTTCTTTACTTCAGTTACCCATCCCATATTCTTGACCTTCTCTGTATATTATCCTCTTGATGTGACCAAAGAATCTCAATCTTCTCTTCTTCATGTCCTGAATTATATTTGATATTTCTTCAGTCTCCTGTCTGCTTCTCAACCTATAATCCTCGTCCGTCTTATTCGCCCCCAAAATCTTTCTTATGATTTTTCCCTGTCTTTCTTATTTCCTCTATTTCTCCTTTCCTATTTATATTCAATGTTTTTGCCGCATAAAGGCTTTCCGGCTTCATCACAGTGTTGTAGTGTCTAATCGTGGTGTTTCTTGAGATGCATTTTTTGCTGTAGATTTTACCAGTTATCCAAAGAGCTTACTTCATCTTATAATTCCTCCACTCATTTGCTTCCCGTTCTAATCCATTAGCCAGAATGATCTCCCTAAGATATTTAAATTTATATGCCCTATCGATTTTGTCATTATTGATCTATGTGCTATTTTCTAATTTAAAATAAGTTTTCTCAAAAGATATCTGCAGTCCAACTAGCTGCTGACTCTTTCAGAATTTCTACGTGTTTCTGCGCAGTTTCTATATTTCTTGCAGGAATCGCTAGATCATCCGCAAAGGCCACACATATGACTTCCACTTCCAAGTTTTTACTTCCTATTCTAATAGCGTTAAACACTTCTATCTTCTTTAATTCCCTTATCCATTCCTCCATCACCTTGTTCAGAACTAGATTAAATAATAACGGCGATAGGCCATCACCTTGTCTCACTCCCGTTTTTATCTCAAATTCACTTGACAATTCTCCCATAAACTTCACCTTCGAAATCGTATTCGTCAGTGTCTGTTTAATAATCTCTGCTGTTCTTCTGCCCAAACCTAAATCATCTTCTCCAAACCTATTATTATTTTATTACTAATTATTTCTGTTATTTCTTACAAAAGTAAATGAAGACATTTACAATAAATCGGTTAGAAATTAGATGAGATAATGAAGGGTAGTCAGTTTATTTACCTATGAGGGTATTTCTGCTTATTTCATTCACAAAAAATAATGTATTTATATCAGCAAACATCATTATATACATTTGATAATTCTAGTAAACAATCTTAGAGAACAAGCTAGCCTAGATAAGGCTGAACTATGAGACCATACCGATTCACTGCTGCTACAAGCAGGGAGACAGTTGACCCTATCAGCCAACAACGATAAATTGAATTTATTGCAGCTATTAGGGCAATCATCGATATTAATATCTTATGTTGACGATAAAACCTTATGAAATAGTACCTATAGCATGTATATTGCTGTACTGTTATCTATATTATTATTTTTATTATAAATATAATATAGAAAAATAAAAATATTATCACTAAATGGAAATATACTTTTTCTGATAATACAATAATAATAATGAGACCTAATAATCACGAAGGGCGATGTCGTTAACGTTAACCCTTTTCTTAACATGGTGTCCCTTGAAATACCATCCATTTGTAAGTGTTTTTCACAAATTTCAGGCACTCTGAGTGATTATGCACCTTAATCTTGGTTTAATATCCCAAGAGTTATCAATTTTTAATTTATAAAAAAAAAAAATGTTGGTCGAATGTTTTTATATGTCTTATTTGATCTCTTGCAAGCAATTTTACTGGGAATTTTTTTTTCTTTTAAAAATTATTTTGCAAAGAAAAGGGTCAACACCAAAAAATGCTGCTATAGCTCCTTTCATTGAATCTATATCTACAAGGTTAGAGCTATCCACCCATCTACGTTTCGGTATACTTCTAGGGCTCTCATACGTCGATGAACGAATGAAACTGTAGAGGAAATGAAACTGTTAAATATAAAATTCATATTTTAATAAACTTCGCCAATTCCTTCCATCTACACATTTCCTCATCCTCCGTTCCTACCTTTCTGATAGAGTATTTAAAGTTAATCACAACTCTAAATACTCATCTATCTTTCCCCAGACCGCTGGTACAGCTGATATCCCAACCCATCCTAATACTATTCTCACAACCTATGCTGATGACACCAGCGTGTTATCAGTCAATGAAGATCCATTTGCTACATCCCAGACACTCCAGTCACATATCTCTTCGCTTGAAGAATGGTTTCATAACTGGAGAGTTAAGATAAATCCTAGCAAATCCCAGCAAATAACCTTTACTCTCCGTCGAAAACCTACCTCATCCTGTCCTCCTGTTTCCTTTAATGGTGTACCGCTAAATAATGTGGAACAAATACGATACCTGGGATTTTATCTGGACAAGAGACTTACCTGGAACCCTCATACAAGATTGAAAAGACAAGAAGCTGCACGTCGATTTCGACTGTTACAACACTTACTTGACAAACATTCAAATCTCCCGATTCACTACAAAAAACTCATCTATATGACAATTATCAGACCTATTTGGACTTAAGGTATAGAGTTATGGGGATCCACCAAACCATAGAATTCTTCCCACATCCAATCACTCCAATCCAAAATCCTTAATGCTCCTTACTTTGTCACAAATGAAATTATCCACAAAGACCTTAATATCCCATACGTCGCTGATTTGGCACGAACCAGATACCTCTCCTTTCATAATAAACTCCCTCCTCATCCAAATCCACTTGTCGCACAACTTGCTTCCCATTCCATTCCTGGCAATCCTCTGAGGCGCCTGAAAAGAAGATGGCCTCGGGATCTTCTTTTGTAAATAGTCATTAGAGTACTACCAATGGGTAGTTCCTCTTCAAGTTTTATTCATGTCATTTTATCTTATATACACCGCATATTTACTAGATGTATTTTGTAATACAGTTGTAAATTTTAAATAATAAAAGATAAAAAAAAAATATTTTAATAATACATGTTGGATTTACAAAAAAAAAAAAAATAATATTTTTCACCTTTTTGTTTTTGTTCTCATTTTTCAATAATAAAACTGACAGTCAGTGAATTTTATGAGATATGAAAATAAATAGCATGATGGAAAGCAGAATTCTGCACATTCTCTTGTCATGAGTTTCTTAAATTAGACCAGAAGATACCTAATTCAGCTTATTTTCAGCCACTTCTGTGTAAACTGATGCATTGCGGTCAATGTATTTATTCTTTAACGGTAGGGACGCGAAAGCCAGTAGGTACATTCCAAACGCGCGAGGATATTTTTATTATATTCCTTTAATGTTTTATCCTGAAAAATTATGAGTTTGCCTTTAAGGATATCTGCGAAGCGTATGTCCAAATATTTTAAAATAAATAAGTAATAAGTTCATTTTATATCTGAGCTGTAAAGTTGATGTTTTGAGTGAAGTGTGTGCAGAAGTAATTTAGCGTTAAGGATTATACTGATTAAATCGAGTGTTTATATAGCAATTTATCATAAATAAATCTTTTAATTTGATATTGTATTATTAATATAAACGTTGCAATCATTTAACCGAAAAATATAGAGGATATTTCATCAGAATATTTTCAGTAAAAAAAAAAAAAAAAATTAATGATTGATAACTTGATTAGATGTTCCCACAACTTATCGTAATCAATGTAAAAATGGTTCAGGCAATAATTAATTCATTGAAGTTCTTATTGAGACATTACATTTAAATTTTGACTTCATACTGATATTATCATTATCATGTATTCTTTGTCTGAGAGAGCGAGAGAGGGAGAGAGAGAGAGAGAGAGAGAGAGAGAGAGAGAGAGAGAGAGAGAGAGAGAGAGAGAGAGAGAGAGAGAGAGAGAGAGAGAGAGAGAGAGAGAGAGAGAGAGAGAGAGAGAGAGAGAGAGAGAGAGAGAGCGATGGAGGAGGTGAAGGGGGGGGAGAATGAAATAAAGAGTATCATATTTTAAATTCATGCCAAGCCCTTGAGATTATTTGCCAAGCCACCGAATATCAACTGATGATGAATGAATTTTTCATGTAATTTAGGGCTTTTTTTTCAACACAAGGTAAAACGTTTTTTGAATTACTTCAAAGTTTATTCAAAGGAAGGTGAAGGGATCGAAAAGTGTTGGTGATGTACCTTATAGATTTCCCAACAGATTTTAAACCAACTTTAAAAATTCAGAGCGATAAATAACCTTGGACAACTGACAACTTGTTGGCAAGTACATTTATAGGTATACAACCATCTTACTGAATTCGGTACAATTTAGCGTTGGCACGGATCATGTTTCAACTATCTGATTAGGTCATGTGGTTGTTCCCAACTACCTTTAACATGACAACTCTTAGCACTCAACTCTCAGCGTTTCTATAATAATAACCATAATAATATAGCGTCAAATTTATACATTCAACCAGCTCGTGGAGGTGGGATTATTTTTGGTTTTAAATAAAGGTTTTCCCAACATAAAAAAGGTAAAGAAACAGAGCCTACCTTTCATTACTAGTACCTTTCATTCCCACAACTTTCTGAGTCCTGAACAAAAAGTAAAGAACGTAAAGGATAGATGAGGGCACTGGGAAAGAAGTGGACTTGCGAAAAGTGGAAGGTAGAATGAGAGTAACAAGATTTGGAACTGGGATAAAGGTACAGTTTTGGTGAGAACCTCTTACCATAATAAAGGAATTCCAACTGAGATGGTTTGGCCATCTTCCTAGATGGCGATACAACCAATTTCGCCGGAGAGAATTTTGAGGCTAAGGTAGAGGAGATGCGGACAAGAAAACCCAGAATCACATGGGAACACACCATCGAGGAAACCTTCAGTAAGAAATGATTTTCTATTCTTGGAGATAGAAAAGAAAATTGGTAGAAATGAGTAAGGAACAAATGGTTGCAATGGAGTTGGCAGCATCAGCCAAAACCTAATAAATTTGTATGTGAAGGAGGGAACTTAATGATTATGTAATCTCCAAAACTGAAGGGCTGTTTTAATTTGTTCTAATTAAATAATTTGTTTATTTATTTTGTATTTTTTTATCTAACCCTTCTCGGACAAGTAAACTACAGTTTAGTACTTTAGTCAAAATATATAAAGTCACTAGTTGGATGGGGACCTCGCAAATAGTGTTCTTTTTGTGAAGACCCATGAGAACATTAAGTTAGCAGCCCTGCAAGGTGGGAGAATCAGCTATTCGACGATATTCGTTTTGTGCTGTTAAACACTGTTGGTTTGGTGAGTTAGGGATGTTAAAAGCAATTTTTTTGTATGTTTTTCATTGTTTCTCAGAACAGATATTGTTCGCGCCACCGGCTCTCTTGTGAAAAAGGAAAAAAAATGTATAGTTACACCCTCTACCGAATTTCTTAATGCAATTGGCCCTTTAGTGTTACAATAACTACCTAGAGGGCAGTTGATAACTGACTTTCCGACTCTCGCAGTGTTTAATACACCTTCTTATCTCGACCACAAATCCCAGTGGGACTAGACATCTTTCTGTCTTTAGAAGCTGAGCCAATCTGACTTACCTTTTTGCCCAAGGTATTCCTTTGTTTCTTTCATGCCCAAGGCCTTAGCCTTTTAGTTTTCCTTCCGAAGTTTTCTTTAAAAGTGTTCTCTTTATGAATTCCAAAGACATTATATTTTCCCCTGCAAATTAGTGGTGATCTAATTGGAGGATTTCTCAGCCGATTATCTCAGTATCCAGGAACAAATCAGCCACCTGTGAGTCTTTTACAGCGTCTCCTGCACATGGATGAGTGATTTTCAATTTTATGATTGGTTTAGATATCTTTTATTACAAGTTTCCCCAAAGTTGCGAGAATTTATTTTAATAAAATTATATACAGTCCATTCCCCATAGGCTGCTGCGATTTGTGAGGAACTCACCCTTCCTTTTAAGTTGCAACAGGAAAAATAACGATATTTGATCAAACAGATATATATATTGATATACTTATATATATATATATATATATATATATATATATATATATATATATATTTTATTTTTGAAGAGAAAAGATTTGACCCAGTCGGGATTCGAACCCGAGTTTCCACCTCTCTAGCGTGGCGCCTTATCCAACTAGGCCACCGGGGTCGTATCCGAACCAGGCAAATCTTCCATCTTCAGTGATCCATAACCCCCGGGCACTCGCAAATTGCGATGTGATTCCGGGGATGAATGTTCATATTGAACATTACATTTAACTTGGATCTATTGACAATCCGTCACCGGTATATATATATATGTAATTTTTCTTGATATAATTCAATATTATTAAATATATTATTTTATTTTTGAAGAGAAAAGATTTGACCCAGTCGGGATTCGAACCCGAGTTTCCACCTCTCTAGCGTGGCGCCTTATCCAACTAGGCCACCGGGGTCGTATCCGAACCAGGCAAATCTTCCCTCTTCAGTGATCCATAACCCCCGGGCACTCGCAAATTGCGATGTGATTCCAGGGATGAATGTTCATATTGAACATTACATTTAACTTGGATCTATTGACAATCCGTCACCGGTATATATATATATGTAATTTTTCTTGATATAATTCAATATTATTAAATATATTATTTTATTTTTGAAGAGAAAAGATTTGACCCAGTCGGGATTCGAACCCGAGTTTCCACCTCTCTAGCGTGGCGCCTTATCCAACTAGGCCACCGGGGTCGTATCCGAACCAGGCAAATCTTCCCTCTTCAGTGATCCATAACCCCCGGGCACTCGCAAATCGCGATGTGATTCCGGGGATGAATGTTCATATTGAACATTACATTTAACTTGGATCTATTGACAATCCGTCACCGGTATATATATATGTAATTTTTCTTGATATAATTCAATATTATTAAATATATTATTTTATTTTTGAAGAGAAAAGATTTGACCCAGTCGGGATTCGAACCCGAGTTTCCACCTCTCTAGCGTGGCGCCTTATCCAACTAGGCCACCGGGGTCGTATCCGAACCAGGCAAATCTTCCCTCTTCAGTGATCCATAACCCCCGGGCACTCGCAAATCGCGATGTGATTCCGGGGATGAATGTTCATATTGAACATTACATTTAACTTGGATCTATTGACAATCCGTCACCGGTATATATATATGTAATTTTTCTTGATATAATTTAATATTATTAAATATATTATTTTATTTTTTGAATATAAAAGATTTGACCCCGTCGGGATTCGAACCCAAGTTTCCACCTCTCTAGCGTGGCGCCTTATCCAACTAGGCCACCGGGGTCGTATCCCCGGGGTTCGGATGAATAATATTGAATTATATCAAGAAAAATTACATATATATATATATATATATATATATATATATATATATATATTTTATTTTTGAAGAGAAAAGATTTGACCCAGTCGGGATTCGAACCCGAGTTTCCACCTCTCTAGCGTGGCGCCTTATCCAACTAGGCCACCGGGGTCGTATCCGAACCAGGCAAATCTTCCCTCTTCAGTGATCCATAACCCCCGGGCACTCGCAAATTGCGATGTGATTCCGGGGATGAATGTTCATATTGAACATTACATTTAACTTGGATCTATTGACAATCCGTCACCGGTATATATATATATATATGTAATTTTTCTTGATATAATTCAATATTATTAAATATATTATTTTATTTTTGAAGAGAAAAGATTTGACCCAGTCGGGATTCGAACCCGAGTTTCCACCTCTCTAGCGTGGCGCCTTATCCAACTAGGCCACCGGGGTCGTATCCGAACCAGGCAAATCTTCCCTCTTCAGTGATCCATAACCCCCGGGCACTCGCAAATTGCGATGTGATTCCGGGGATGAATGTTCATATTGAACATTACATTTAACTTGGATCTATTGACAATCCGTCACCGGTATATATATATATATATGTAATTTTTCTTGATATAATTCAATATTATTAAATATATTATTTTATTTTTGAAGAGAAAAGATTTGACCCAGTCGGGATTCGAACTCGAGTTTCCACCTCTCTAGCGTGGCGCCTTATCCAACTAGGCCACCGGGGTCGTATCCGAACCAGGCAAATCTTCCCTCTTCAGTGATCCATAACCCCCGGGCACTCGCAAATCGCGATGTGATTCCGGGGATGAATGTTCATATTGAACATTACATTTAACTTGGATCTATTGACAATCCGTCACCGGTATATATATATGTAATTTTTCTTGATATAATTCAATATTATTAAATATATTATTTTATTTTTGAAGAGAAAAGATTTGACCCAGTCGGGATTCGAACCCGAGTTTCCACCTCTCTAGCGTGGCGCCTTATCCAACTAGGCCACCGGGGTCGTATCCGAACCATGCAAATCTTCCCTCTTCAGTGATCCATAACCCCCGGGCACTCGCAAATCGCGATGTGATTCCGGGGATGAATGTTCATATTGAACATTACATTTAACTTGGATCTATTGACAATCCGTCACCGGTATATATATATGTAATTTTTCTTGATATAATTCAATATTATTAAATATATTATTTTATTTTTGAAGAGAAAAGATTTGACCCAGTCGGGATTCGAACCCGAGTTTCCACCTCTTTAGCGTGGCGCCTTATCCAACTAGGCCACCGGGGTCGTATCCCCGGGGTTCGGATGAATAATATTGAATCATATCAAGAAAAATTACATATATATATATATATATATATATATATATATATATATATATATATATATATATATATATATATATATATATATATAGATTGAGTTGTTTACGATGCCAGGTTACCAGACGAAAATTCTTCAATTTAAATAACAAAAAAACATGAATGATAACCTAAGAAAGGTCCAGTGCTTTAGAAAGGATGTTCTGTAACTAGGCCAACGGTTGCGAAAGTGGAAGAAAAAACTGACGTCTGAAATCACTTCCAAACGTCAGTTTTTTTTCTTCAAATAAGGATGCCCAATTTATAGAGGTGAAGTGGGACTAAGGATTGTTTCCTCAAAGTCGATCTACGGCCATAATAACAAAAAATAAATGTATTTCCTCAACCCCAAATTAGAACCGGTAGCATAAAGTTCTAGTACCCACTAAACCAACTAAAGTTACTAAAGGATACTTTAACATTACATACACGACAGCCAACGGAGCCTACTCAGTGATATCATAAATTGTTCATTTGGTAAGTGTAATATCTTCGACATATCAAATTGTTATGTAAGGAACTTTTTACAGAATGCTTATAGTTCCACTAAACTACATATCTGTGACACCTGTGCATAGTGGGCTAAGTCGAATTTTGTAAATTTCGAACTATCTACATCACCAGAATCGTAATTTTTTTCTCTTTTCTTTTGTCTAACGGGCTAAGTGTTCCGCCCATTGCAATGGAGGATATTCCTTTGTCAATCGTAGGCTGATACTCCAATCTTGAACTTTCACTTTTGAAAAGCGAGTCAATTTTATTAAGCCCCACAATTTTTCATAATTAAAATTTTTCTTCTCTTTTAAAAACCACCTTAGTTCATAGAAAAAAAGATAATGAAAAAGACACTATGCATTGGGGGAAGGTATGATCGCTTAACTATAACAAAGATAGCTGCGGTGTTCTCTACTACAAGTCGACTCTCGATATAAATGTTAATTTTAAGACTTTAAGTTTTTTGAAAAAGGGCAGGCTACAAAAATTAGAGCCACCAATCAGATATGTTGAATCACTTCCGATAGCGGCAGAAAAGAAGAATGATCTGTAGGATCTTCCCTGCATAAGTCCAACATTTAGACGATTCTATGAAGAGCAGAAATCTACATCTAAGCAGGATCTGTACCCAGATTTAGGTGATGAAGAAGACGAATGAAAGAAAATTATAAGTGATTTTTTTTTCATTGTTTCAAATACTACCAATAAAATAATTATTGTTTCTTTAGGCATGCTGTGTATGTTATTTTATTTTATAATATTTTCTTGTAAAAAAAAATATGTAAATATTAATGTAAAAAAAATATATAAAAAATTGAAAAATAACTTTTTGAAAAAGGGAAAGTATTATTTAATGTACACCTAATTTTTCCCAACTCTGAAAATTAGTTAAGCACTTGGCATTAATGGGTCAATCACATTAACATTAATCAATTAGCCCATAATACACAAAATCGATTAGAGTAATGTTGGCTAAGAGCTCGATTTTTTTGGAACGATTAGTATTAAATCTTAGAATATTAACAAGAGTTGAAACATACCTTACTAACATAAATAGAAATGTACTATCAAGAGTTTAAGCCCCATAAATTTGATTTTTTTTTAACTGGAAGATTTTGGAAAATATCTCAAACATCAATTCAGTTATCCTAAAATCGCAATTTTCGAACTTAGCCCACTATGCACAGGTGCCACAGATATGTAACTCAAGTAGCTAATGAGAAAAGTGACAAAATCTAGGCTACAGAGAAATGTTTTTAAAACCAAAGTTCCACAGAAAAAATCTTCACAGAGTATATCTTAATATATATTTATTAATTGAAGAGTAGAATTCCAAAACCAGCCGTGTCCATTTTTCACAGCTGGTCAATAAAGGTAAAAGTCTACCTGGATTAGGAAGAGGAATTATTTTTTGTATGGCCATTTTAAATTCAACTAAATTGATTCAACTACTTTTTTAAGTAATTATATGGAAGTGAAAGAAAGTCTTATTAGACTAAAGTCTAGTAAAAACACTATTTAATTAAAATCCTTCACCAGAAAATCAATAAAATATTATATTTCAGTTATTTAAAATCAGGTTTTTGATTTATTGTTAACAAATTCATCAATATTCGCACATTCATACCAGTATAGTAGCAATTAGTTATTAAATATAACTCGTTTATGCTGAGTATTATTCAATGATATGAGTAGGCTGGAAACCCGAGGCAAAGAGTTATTTCGCCATTTTACTTTATTATTTTTTGTATTCCTTCTTTCTTTTTTTTTTAATTTAGCAAAAAAAAATTATGGGGACTTTATTCTAATGCGGTGTATATCGCGGGCCTGGGGTTCCTTCCACTAATTCAACCTTTCCCCCCCCCCCCCCCCGCCGTATCTTTCCCTCTCCTTCTTTAATCCCTTTTCTCTTTTACCTGAGAAAACAGCTCTTCCCTTATCGCAAACCTTCTATTTTTATTCTCGCTTTAATAAAATTTAATAAACGTAATCCGTTATTCGCTCCAGAGTTTATCCCGATTACACTTTTTCAACAGCAATGTAATATAAGTATTTTGGTTTTTATTTGTAAGGAAAAAATGCCGAAATAATGTCTCCACCATCTGGATTGGCTTTAAAATTTAACTGTGAAAAGAAATATTAAAAACATTTCTGTGTTATCCTATAAAAGAAATCTTAACCCCTTTCATTATTCTTTTATTTTTAAACAGAACAGTATACCTATAAACTGTGAAACTTTAGATTAACAATAAATAAATTTGAACTTACTTTTTAAAATTTATATTATTACACAGTGCTACCAATAGGTAATTCTTCTACAAATATTTATCATGTTATTGCTTTGCATTGTAACTACCGCTTTAGATGCATTTTTGTAAAAGTTCTATTAACAAATGAATAAGAAAAAATTATATTACGCGTCAAAACAGAGAGAAACACTTAATTGAGTGATACTTCCCATTTCAAATGGGTTGCTACATTTAGCATTGTATAATTCTGTACCATTTGGGAAATACTAGATAAGTTCATTTTTATCCACAATAAGATAAATACTTTGGGCAACCTATATTGGTGTCCTACACATCTTGTAAAAGTAGGGAAATTGTAATGTCAATTGTATAAAAGGATGCCATCCTATTACAACTTCCCTACTTTTATAAGATGTTTACGGCTTCGATATGGGTTGCTCAAAAGATTTCCCAAATGGTACAGAATTATTAATATTATAAGCAAAGATATAGTAACATATACATTCCAACAAGAACCAATAACATATTATAACTTAACTATTATGTTGTCGACATTTATATTTATTTTCTTTATCACTATGTTTTTAAATTTATAAATCTTCATTATCTCTCTTAATAGTATAAGTGTATTATATATCTATAATACCGGATAGAAAACAAATAAAAAATAAAATGAATGAATCAAAACCCGTAGCAGGTATGAATATAAAATTAAAAATCAAAAAAAATATCACATGCTGGTTACAATAAAAAAAAAAAAAAAAATTGATATTTTATAATGGCCATAGCAATACTTTTATGTGAAAATTAACAATGCCGTTGGTCTATTTGGTGAAGAATTATCTTTAAAGAATCATCATAATGAACTATTTCTGCTATCATAGATATGTGGTAAATAAATAAGCAATACCAAAGTATTATTAGTTCTACTATTAAAAAAGGAAAAGAAAGAAATATTTTTGTGGTTAAAAAAATTATAGTCAGCAAATACTACCCAATATTTAATTTTCTCATATCAACAACAGTATAAAATTAAGCTTAAAAATTACAGGAAGATAATAACATAATCTTTTTATATTAATATTATTTTTGAACACAATTTTATCTTGATTTATGAATTATTAGCAGGCTATTGTGCTTGCTTTTATATAATTCAATTTAACTTCACGTCCATATTAATTAATATTCAGTCTTATTTGATTTTTTATTATTATTATTTTTATTTTTTATTCTTTTTTTTCATAAAATCGTTTAAAAAGTCTCACCTTAAAATCAATACCAGAATAAATGTTTTTGTTTTTTTAAATCACGATAATAACCAATTTCTCCAAAATATATCTCTAATATACTTCTCGAACCTCAAACTTTCGAATACTTAACCTTCTTGAATGCCAAGACTATTAGGAAAATTATAGAATTAGACTGATCCTATATAAGATACTTTTTAAAAGTATCTAATAAAACGCCTAGCAAATCTATTTTAATGGGTTATTACGGATTTTGAGGGACTTTTAACTTCACAAAGCACGTCAGGAATTGGAGATTAGAAGGATCAGCATTAACTGTACACATTCTTTATTCGAAACGTTGCGAACCGGGTAATTCCAAAAAGAGGTCAATGTTTGGAAAGGTTATTGGCTTCTCCTGACAGAGTATCGGCCAGAGAACAATGGGCCTCGCCTTTAAAACAGTAGGGCTTTAATGCCTGGCATAAAAAATAAAAAAACCTTTAAATTATTACTGAATGAAAATAGCTAAATCCTATATAGATTTAAAGCTAACACTACATCTATTTTTTGAATTAAAAAAAATATGGTGCTCTTAAAAAGAGGTAACCGTTACTGATGTTGATTCCGAATGAAAACTCAATGCTAGAAAACAATATGTTAGAAGAAAGTAGTTCAGGGATTTTTCTAAGCCATTGATACTAAACCTAAAATATTGCTCAGCCATGATTATTATTTTTTATTCAATGGGAAAACGTTCTGTGTGGTCTAGGAGTACCATAAGCACGGTTACCTAGCCAATTCCCCTCCAGGTAATGCGCTATCTAACGAAATGCATCTTAAAGTTGATCTCATTACTATGAAATAACGTTGTACGTTGTCGGAGGTTCCTAACCTGCTTTGTTTCAATAGCGTTGTGTTATTGCTGATGTGGTGGGAAACCGTTTTATGTTGCACTCAAATTTATGTATAGGTGCCGCAATAATGCTTATTACAGCTTTCCCCTCTCCTTTAAAGTTACGCAAAGTGATATAAGCCGTTATTCCCGCCACCCATCAAATTATAAATCTTCAATAGCTCCAGTATTTCACATCAACTAAACAAATATAATTCAATAAAAAATATATAAAAAAATGATTTTACCAACCTTTGAATGTCATGACACGTGTCCTGTCCAAAACCTCGAGGCAAAATATTGCTGGTGAAGAGTAAACAAAGGCTTGACAGCCAGTGTTTTATCGGAATTTTTTTCCCTAGTTTTATCGTTTTTTAGTAAGCGGAGGTACACGTGCATTAGGTCCCGTATCAGGAATTCGTAATATTATTCTAAAAGCCAAGCGCAGACGAACAGTATTTTACTTTTCGGGAAAATTCATACTGCAAACTAATTAAATAAAGATGATTAGAGAAATTATTGAAATTTATTGGCGATTCCTTGAGCCTGCCAAACTGTTTAAAAGAGATTTCGAAAAACAGTCGTGGCTTCGAACACAAGTGTAAATTTCCGAAAATGCAAATGTAAAATATTTTCCGAATCGGAAAATTTCTGAACGTGCCGAAGTCAATTATATGAACTAAACTAAATGCACCAACGTAACCTTTACCCTCCGCCGAAAATCCTGTCCTCCGATCAATTTCAATGGTATTCCACTACCTAAAGCTGACACAGTTCGGTATCTTGGTTTCTACCTAGACAAAAGACTTACGTGGAACCCTCATACTCGACTCAAAAGGCAAGAACTCAACAGACGCTTCAGCCAACTGTATAGACTATTAAACAGGACATCTCATCTTTCCGTTGAAAACAAACTTCTCATATACAAAACAATATCAAAAATATTTGGACTTATGGACTTGAACTGTGGGGCACAGCTAAAAAGTCGAATATCAAACGCATTCAATCCTTTCAGTCCAAAGTCCTCCGAACTATAGTTAATGCTCCTTACTACGTATCCAATAAAACCCTCCACAATGATCTCAACATACCATACGTCCTCGACCTCATACCTCTTAAATTTTTAAAATTCCATCACAACCTTTCTTTCCATCCTAACCCTCTGGCTCAATCACTATCCAGTTCAACACACCCTGATAACCCACCTCGCAGATTAAAACGGCAGTGGCCCCGAGATCTATTGTAAAAATGTATTTATGTTGGAGTTCTGGCACTGGCCAGCTTCTCCACTCACGCCCTGAATGAGTGTACATTGCGCTCTCACTCAGCCTCCACTGGGTTTTCTTTAACACCAGTGACGCAGCTGAGAGAGAAGAGCTGGGACATCTCTGTGCCGGGCCTGTCATTCCATGAGTGGAGGGGCAGGGTTGGTTGGGTGATCCCTAGCATGAGTGTGTATTGTAAATAAGTGTGAATGTAGTTTTAACTTTTAATTTAATTTATCTTGATTTTTATTTTTAATATTTATTTATTTTTACTCACTCAATGTTTTATTTTATTGTCATTGTTTTTTATTTTATTAATATGTATATTGTATATGTATAGGAAATTCTGTCTGCTATCTTTTAATTTATTTTATTTTATATATATAATTTTTTTTTCTTTCTCTCTCTCTTTGTACATACTGTGTGAATGTAATCATATGTCATCTATATTACTTATTGCCCATATTTGTGGCAGATTGTAATAATCACTCAATAAAAGTTCTAAAAAAAAAATATGAACTAAAATGACTCGACTTTTATCCAAAATTATTCGTAGGTTATTCTTTCGGAGCTACTATTATTTATTCTTATTTATAAGTAGAGACCGGATTTCTGTGTTATTGCACATTTAGTTCGATTTGATTTAGCGCTCTCTAACCCAAGTAGTTATCTCATTTATAACCTAAGGATTCTTATTCTTAAATTTTATTTTGCACGGAATTGCACAAATTTGACTTCTTGAACTTAATTGCACGAATTCGGGTTTTACTGCACGAAATTGCACAATTGAACCAAATTCATCTAATTTTATTCACTTAACCAGTTATTTTTTGAAAATTTTACTTACGATTATTAGGCAAAAATTATTTATATTGAATAGGTTAATTAGTTTTAAAGTAGTAGTTGAAAAAGTCGCTTACATATATATATATATATATATATATATATATATATATACTATCCGGAATCCTGTATATATATATATATATATATATATATATATATGCATCAGCCAATATATATATATACCCAACACACGGACAGTTTTTTCTTGTCTTTTTTGTCTTTGATGTGGATTAACCAAGTAAGACGTTTGTCCAAGTAGAGTCATAGGTAATTTTATTGTATAGCGGATCTGTTTCCAAGAGAGATTTTGTCCAAGTAGAGTCATAGGTAGCGGATCTGTTCAAGAGAGATAAACTGTAATTATAACTAATTGTTTTTATAATTAAGTAAAGTTACAATAAAAAACTAATATTATGTAATATATTATAATTATATTATATTATTTATAATATATATAATATAAAAAATAAAATTTATTGTACATTTTTTCATGTTGAGAAAGTCGTCGAATATTTCAAAAGAGTGTCCTTATAAGAACAACAATAGCGGAATATCCTCCCGCCATCTTAAAACCGTTAAAACAGCATTCCTTAAGGATAAAAAACTAATAAAATTCCTCCATCTTAAAACAGCAATCCTTAAGGACGAAAAAGCTAATTCTAATTGTGGATGGAGAGAGTGGCAAAGGATGTCCTTCGGCCTCGAAAAAACGTCAGATCCTGGCAGATCTGTAAAACAGAGTCCTTAAAAACAGGAGCCATCTGTTAATCCCGCCCCGAACTCCCACTGCCACTCTTCTATATCGTACCTTTTTAGCAAAAAGAGTAAACGGGAAGGAGTCGTTAGCGTTGAATGGATTGCAGATTGCAAATCAAATGTATGTATGTGACGTACGGCTAAATTCGTTTAAAAAAAATTAAATTACTGTATCAACGGAAAGGAAATAGAAGCTGATAATCTGGATCCATCCACAATCGCATGCTACAAAAATTGTCCTGTTACGTCTATAGATGTAGAACGTTCCTTTTCTTTGCTAAAGAACATTTTATTAAGTGACAGGCGGCATAATTTTACTAAGAAATATTTTGAAATTTATAATGTACATTTTCACAAAACTTTTAAAAACTAATTTATTTTAAAAAAAACATTCAATTATATTTTGTTTCCACGTAAAAGGAAATTTTAATAAAGATATTTTTATTTTTTTAAACCGAATTCTACAACCCGCGCACGAGTCCTGATTTCCTCCAAAAACAAGCGCCATGCGTCCCTGACCTGTGCTACGACCATCCAGTTCCTGACGCCGAGGAACGCAGTCCGTCCATCGCAGTCTGGGCCTTCCAACTCTTCTCTCTCCATGAATAGGTTCGGTTAGGACACTCTTGGGAACGTCTCCTTCAGAAATACGTGCCACGTGTCCAGCCCACCAGAGTCTTCCGACCATAATGACTGAGACCACATCAAGATCACCTCCGCCTTTGTGCGTCGTCTCCATTCATTCTCGACACATACCGCTCCAAGGATTCGACGAAGAATTTTCCTTTCAAAAATCCTCAATGTCATATCATCAGACCTTGCTGTCGTCCATGTCTCAGAGCCATATGTAAGGACAGGCCTGATCAAGGTCTCTATATAGAGTGAACTTGGTTTTCCTGGACACTAGCCTACTGGTCAGCTGCTTCCAGAGGGCAAAGTAGCATCTATTAGCTGCCAGGATCCTTCTCTTAATTTCATCACCTATGCGGTTTTCCACGTTGACCTGTGAGCCAAGGTAGGTAAATTCAGACACCTGCTCGAATTCGTAAGGTCCAAATGGTATTTTTGTTCTGATCAACAGTACAGCTTGGCTAGTATCCACGTACTTTGTTTTCTCTTGATTAATTTCCAGACCAAAGCGGCGATTAGCTGTCTCAAGGGCAAGAAATGCCTCGGTCACAGCTCTGCGAGAGCGTCCCACAATATCTATGTCGTCCGCATATGCCAGTATTTGAACAAGTCTGTTGAACAAGTTTCCCGTGGTCCGCAATCCTGCATCCCTTATGGCTTTCTCGAGGACGAGGTTAAATAACAAACATGCTTTTGTTTGTTATTTAGACTTTTCTCTATTTACTCGGACTGCACACTCTATACCGGCCATAGTCAATGTAATAATACGCACTAGCTTACTTGGCAATACCCAGTTCAACGAGGGCTTCATAGAGTGCTTTCCTATTGATGGAGTCATAGGCTGATTTCAAATCTTTGAAAAGATAGTGGGTGATCAGCATGTGTTCTCTTCCACGTTCAAGCAGCATTCGAAGTGTGAAAATTTGGTCTGTAGTTGATTTCCCACATCGAAATCCACACTGATATGGCCCTATAATTCCATCAGCTATGGGTAAAAGACGATTAAACAGCACATTGGAAAGAACCTTATACGCAGACGGGAGCAGCGCTATTCCACGGTAGTTGGAACATATGAGTGGGTCTCCCTTCTTATATATGGAACATAACACTGTTTTGTTCCAGGAGAATGGGAACTTCTCTTCAGTCCATATTGTAATAATCATTTGATGGATTGCCATAACAACTTCGCCAGTTTCTGATTCTTTAACAAATCACAGTTTTTAAAAAGTTCGGCGGGTATTTTATATTTTTATATTTTATATTTCTTTTAATTAACAATTTTTTTCATCTCCTTTTTTTTCCAAAATATTAAAGTATTTCAGATTGAATTAACATTAAAACGAAACGTTTGTCGAAATGTCCTTAAGTTTATTCAAGGCTGGTTAAGTTTTGCATATTTGTTTAAATAAATGGATTGCTGCATGTATTAAGTTTTTAGATTCACGTTTTGTGTTTCTTACTGCACGATTTTGCATATTTTGAGTTTTTTACTGCACGATTTTGCATGTTTCGAATTTTTTACTGCACATTTTTTTTTTTTTACTGCACAAAAATCCGGTCTCTATTTATAAGTATTTAGACTTCAGGTTTGAAGAATTAACTTGTTAATACATGCGAATCTCTTATAAGCCTTCAATGACCGAAGATACGTAGGAAATAATGAAAAATAAGGTTTAACTTAATAAATATTACAATCAGCCTCATTCAAGGGTAATAAATATGGATGAAAATATATTCCGTTTTACAATGAGTAAAATGAAAATTAAAAAAAATAAAAATAGCACAAACAAATTTAAAAACCTTCTAATTATTCAAAATATCGTAAATAATAATATAAAATATTTTTTTTTTACAATAACAGTATAGAGATATAAACTGAAATGGAGAAAAACAAATTTAAATAGAATCACACAATATATACCATACATACAAGCATCACCAAAATACTCGAACCAACCTCCTGCATCTCTAGTTATGAAAGAGCCAGGCTCTCTCAGCTGCGTCAAAAGTGTAAAAGCTAAGAACAGGCTGAGTGGGAACGCAACGGCAAAGTTACTCAAGACTTGAGCAGAGAAAGTGGCTATTGCCAAAAAAAAATAAAACAATATTTACTATAAGATTCAGAGCCACTGACGTTTTACTCTGCGAGGTGGACTAGAAGGATGCGTGGATTAATGCGCCAGATGGTTCGAATGGATGGAGTGTCATTTTAAGAGTGTCCTTTTAAAAATCGAAACAATTTAATTAATTTTAAAAGAACAACAATTGCTGAACATCCTGCGACCATTAAAAATTGTTAAATCCTGGCAGATCTTAAAATATCATTATTTGATGTCCTATGAAAAAGATTAACGATAAGACATAGTGTTCTCTAGAAAAACGAAAAAATTAAATCATTTTTCAAAAGGACGAAAACTAATTTGTTGGGAAGAACAAATGACCTACGGCTGTCAAAAATCGTCAGATCCTATCAGATCTGAAACCAATTTCCTTGTGGTTAGTCGCAAAGAAAAGGTATTTATCGATTATCATGGGTTTCAGAATGGTTTTGTAAATGAGAATTTCATAACCAATAGAAAGGTGGAATGTCTATTATAGCAGTCTATATAATTGACTGTATTATGTTTATTTTTTTTATTTTTAGGACACAAGATACCAAAATGTGCCAGCGAAGAGTGATAGAATATCATAGAAATCAATAGTAGGGTCAGATGTGTGCCGGAAAGGTTTGAAAGGTTGGATTTAGATTCATTTACCATTAGATTCAACATTTGTTGTAACAAACTTCATTTTGGGATATTCCCATTAAAAATGAAATGTAGACAGATCTATTCAAATAATAGAAGTTTAGCCGAGTCTTCTTTTTTAATATTGTTAACAAATCTATACTAGTCTGTTTTATGACCTATAAAATGAAGGATTAAACAAAAAAAAAATATGGGAGTGAAATCTTGACAGAGATCCATATTGGTGGCAGACAGAGAAGCCGGTAGGATATGAGGACTGGTAGAGCTATCGACCTGAACCAGATTGAGACGGGCAAATATCCTCGGATGTTGACGGGAGGTGGGAGCTGCTCGGCCCACAAAGCCCCCTCCCAATAACATGTAAAATAACTTCTGTCCTTCCTTTGTAGCCCTCCAGATTAAAGACTTGTCGCGTCTAGTCCTTACACGCTCTTATTCAGGGTCCTATTCAAACAAACTCCTCTGTCACATATAAAATTCTTTTTAATTTGAATAATATAAAAGGGAGAATAAATATATGTTGATGTAAAGGAATAAGTTATACAAATAGAAGGTGTGTAAGAAAAACGAATGTACCGAGTAGTAGAGGAAATTTTATATATATTATGACCAGTACATAAATTTATGTATTATTTTAGAGGATGCAGGATACATCATACTTCTCCAGGAATACTTAAGCAAATGACTAGAAATTAACAAGGAAAATATGGAGTATACATGGCCTTTAATAGCCAAGGTGAATACCCTCTGATAAATTCATTTTCCTCATACGAATTTCGAAATTAAGCCCGAAAAAGAAACGAAAGAAAGGTCTCCAGAAGAGGCGTTGGGTTGAGAGCGTAACAGTGGGAATGGTGAAGAGAGGAATGCGTGAAGTAGATAGTATGGAAAGAAGAAGATAGGACAAACTTATTTTTGAAGAACACACATTATTTCGTTGTAATAATACGTCAGTAATAACAAAATATATTCCTGAAATTAATGCAGAAAACTACAAAAAACTCAAAAGTGCAAAAAAGTAAACTGATTTTTTATCCAAATAATGGCCATTTTCCGAAAATAAACTGTTAAAACTACAATTATGGAATAAAGAAATTTCAAAATATACAATAAAGAAAACAAAATAACAGATCTACAGGAATCGACATATATTTTTTGTGTTTTTTTTTGTTTTGTTGTTTCTTATTTACATGGATATGTATTTTGGCTGGGGTCTATAGTTTGTTTGGTGTAACGTTATTTCCACAATCAAAAATGTAAATTTTAACAAGCTCTAGCTCTGTTTGTGTTGCTCGGATAGAAAATTAGTAGGAAAATTTCTGATCATAAAATTAATGGAGAATATTTTTAGTTATATAACATTTGTCGCTAGAACCTACCGTTCAGGAGTTATATTGCTTTGAATTAAGAAAATCATGTATGCCTAATATGTTTAATTGTTGGGGCTTTTATGAAACGCTCTAGCTCTGTTGAGGTTGCTCGGATCGAGAGTTAGACGACAGTTCCCTTGTCAGAAATTTAAAAGAGGATATTTTTTGTTTTATATCATTTATTGCTAGGGCCTACCTTTAGAAACTGTGATGATTTGAATGAATAGAAATCGCAAATAACGTTTTATTCACATTAAAATGTATAACGTTTTTTTACCCTCAAAAATGTAACATTATGACACGCTATAATAGCTCTGTTAATGCAGCTCAGATCGAAAATTTGGGGAATTTTCTCATCAGAAATTTAATGGAAAATGTTTTTTGTTATTTGACATTTGTCTCTAGGACACACAGTTTAGGAGCTATATTGCTTTGAATGAAAAAAGTCACTTTTTGCCCACATATTTTAAGTGTTGGGGCTTTTTGAAACGATCTAGCTGTGTCGGTGTTGCTCTGATCCAAAATTTGACGACAGTTTCCTTAAAATTAAACTTAATGGAGAAAAGTTTTAGTTATATTGTATTTGTCACTAAAGGCCTATCGATTAGAAGATTTATTGATTTAAATGGAAAAAAAGTCACGATTAAAAACCCTATTTTCTCTCAACTTATTTTATTTCGAATCATCAATGATTATTAATTTAAGTAATGAGATCTTTTTATTTCTGAAATGCAAACTGAGAAAAAGAGTAGATTATAGACAGAAAATAGTTTTTATAGGTCTATAGTTTTTCCCATCCCTCCAATCAGGGAGATATTGAGTTTTGTAAGATTTTGTTTTGTAATTTTTAAGGGATTTTATACATTTAAAAAATAAATTGTGTTTGTTTTTCTTTTGCTTTTGTTGTGGAAATGTTGTAATCATCTCATATTAATTAAATGAGTATAATTTTATAAATAGTAAAGCACCAATTAATTACCAAGTTTATAAATATATTATTAAAAAGACCCTTTTATAAACAGTATAAATATTTTTTGAGATCGACCAAACAAAATTTTGATTTTGATAAATATATCTCCTATAATATCCTTGCATCACATCCCAGTGTAAATCAATAAAAATGAAAGAGAAAATTACGGATATTCCGAGTTTTACTTACTAATGCCTATTGATATAGCGTAACTATCTATATTTAACATAAATAAATAAAGTTAACCAAGTATAAGGAAAATATAGAATTCTAATTGAAATTCACTCAGCTCTTACGATACACCACTGAACACGAAAATTAACAATATATAATTTTTGAAAAATCAAAAATAAGACAACACTTGAATCACTATACATATAATCGTAAAAAATTTAATTAATAGAGTTTTGTGCAATTGAGAGAAAAATACAAAAAAATATCAGAAGCATTTCTATTGCACTAGCCCTCTTTGTTTGCGAGGGGCAGATAGGGTCATCCAATGATCGAATAATCTTATCGCAGATGATCCCACAATCGATTGCTCCAATCTTGCGCAAGTGCTTCGCAAAATAGACCTACCATTGTGCGCCGCAAATGGGACCTCAATGCCTTCAATCCCCGTCTCCTCCTAAATAGGAACTGGACTCGACTATAATTTGTGGAGTGCACCGATTACAAATTCCTGTATTCGATGTATCTCTTTATTAGTTACTGGAGGTTTTTAATAATTTAAATACGTTTTTCAAACATTCATAAGGAAAAGAGATATAACATTTTCAATTTAATGCAATTCAGTAATACATGTATTAATAAACACACATGAAACGAACAAAAACGGAAATTTACATTCGTAATTTAGGTAGCTTTGTGTTCAGTAAACATATTCAGTTACATTTTCATTGACGTTCACATAATTAATGACGGTATCAGAATAAGCGCATTAAATAAATCAATAATACACGCGGCCATTAACGATAATGTTACAAATATGTGTCGACTAAGAGGAAAACAACACAACAGAAAACCTACTACAGAGCACAGATACGAAGTATAAACCATATCTGGACATTATTAATTCATAAATAATGAATAACAACTAAATTTACTGAACAGATTTGAGCTTTAGGAAATAATTTTATTAGAGTGTGTGGTTTGAGAAAAAATTAAAAAAAACTTTAATGACATAGCGAAGAAGTTCAGTTGCTAAATTCCAAATTGAAAATATCCAGAAAAATGTTGCGATGGTCTAACTTACTTTTTTCATGTAAGTTAGAAAATAAATGTATATATTTATATTGTTTGTTTGTTTTTAACAGTAATAATAAAGGTGTTTCTGATTGATAATTAGGAAATAATAAAACATTAAAATTAATAATAAATTTATTGTCTTATTTTTTTTTTATTATAGACAATAAACTGACGAATAAGTTATCTTAATTATATATATATATATATATATATATATATATATATATATATATATATATATATATATATATATATAAACCATCTAGGAATCTTTAAAATGCTAGAAAACAGTAAGAGGAGGATGTGGAAAAGAACAACTTTATATATGATTAATACAATAAAAATATATATATATATATATATATATATATATATATATATATATTATATATATATATATCCTCCTCTTACTGTTTTCTAGCATTTTAAAGAGTCCTAGATATATATATCCTAGATATAAATATAGAAGTATATAGATATACTTATCTAAATATCCTAGATACGAGTCCTAGATATATATATATATATATATATATATATATATATATATATATATATATATATATATATATATATATATATATATATATATATATATATATATATATATATATATATATATATATATATATATATTAATTGTATTAATCATATATAAAGTTGTAATTTTCCACATCCTCCTCTCACTGTTTTCTAGCATTTTAGAGTCCTAGATGGTTTATCATAATTTTGTTATCAATTAATTTAATTAAATTTATAATTAACTGATGGGGCTAACCATTTATTTTTGTGTATACGCCTTACACACTAAAATAACATATATCTATAATTTCAAATTCAAAATAATTTTTGCTATCGCTTTGGATCTCCTGCGGGTGAAATTTTGCTGTAGAGAGGATTTGAAATATTTTTTAAAGTATCGAAAAATGTTTCTCTTCTATCGGCCAAAAACTCCTTAATTTATTTAACTTTTACTTTCCCATATATCTTCGGTAGTTTTGACTCTTTGCATTGAAGTACCTTTTACAATTTTTCTCATTATACCATTTTGGAATGATTAAAGTTTTGTGTTTGTACTTTTTCCAATGGATGAAAATATTGGTGCCCTATACAGCAAGGTTGGTCGGATTACACATTTATATATAATTAATTTTAAGCGTATAGCTAAATTTATTGCAGATAATAAATGGTTCAGTTTGTAAGATTTTAATCTCGCTTCTATATAGAACCAAACTGGGCATGTATCCTTATTATTCATATAGTTTATATTGTATTGGTTTGAAAAAAAAATTGAAAATATTGTTAGACCGATTTTTAATAACAGAAAATATTAATTAAAATTTGGAATAAATTAACCATAGAACCTTTAGAATATTTATATTCTTAAATAATAATTAATGCTATGAATAATTTTTTGTACGTTGTTTGAACTACAATTAATATATATGTTGATAATATATACTGTTTGCTTATTATTGTTTTTTTTTTTTTAATAAGATTTGGTATGTCTTTTTAGCTCTCATATTGATTATTTTAAAAAATAATAATTTATTTATACCCGAGGTACCGGTACAGAGAATCGAAAAATTTTGTACCGACACATCACTGATATATATATACACATATATGATCTCGCTATCAGTAATATTGGAACATTAAGAGTTGACTTTATTAAAATAATTATTTGTTAATATGAAATTTCTTTAAGTCATTTAGATGCGATGGTTCATTTGACGAGCAAAATGGTAAACTCTCTGAAATGAGGGCAACCGCCAATATTTCGACGTCCTCTTGTGCTAACGTCAGTGACCCAAAAACAATCCCCTTCCGATTCATGTTCACGACTCAACGATCCTAAAAAGTACAAATCACGCCGACATTGTTGTTTCTGCTCGCTACGCAGCGCATCAATCATGCAGGCATTACTTGATGCTAATACCCTTCAGCACCCCCCTACTCGGTCGGCCGTTCCCAATTCATCACACTTGCAAATTCCCAAGTTGATTGACCTAGATCAGTGTTGATTAAAAGCGTTTGAATGGTCTTGATAGTGGCCAGTTAGTCAACCCCAACCTTGTTATATAAGTCAATGAAATTAATTCCGTTATACCTGGTTTTAATTTATTTATTTTTTCAACAACTTTTTTTAAAGTAGTGGTAGGTATGACTGACTACAATTGTGTTCGATTGCTGAATACACAGATATGAGTCTGCGTTTTCTTTCAAGATTCTCTGAATTAAAAGAAAAACGTTGTTAGATTAAGAAAAAAAATATCTATCCTATACCAAAAGCTCAAATAGGGTTTTCCTAGAAAACTATCACCATGTTTCTTAAATTAAAAAAAAAATGCCCTAATCTATCTGAATTTATATAACAATATATGAACCTATTCAGGCAAATATCATGGAATTTTATAACCAGTTGGGCAGGGATGGTTACCCCTTTGTGCGAGATTATCAAGAAAATCAGTTTTAGTTAAAAAAAAAATTTTTATTAGCAATCCCTTATATTTTCCCTATGACTACTCGGTTTTTTTGTTCCGACTAGAGAAAAGTTTAAAAACCTACTATTGGATATATTTATCTATTTAAAATAGTTTATTATTTTTTTAAAAATTTGGATTTATTAATACGATTCAGCAGGAGGCAAATAATTCATTAATTCAAAATATTATCATGCGTATATACCTCAACTAAATGTACCTAAATACATTATTGCAACTAATTCTATTTTGTGTTCATAGATTTACACTAAACCTACCGACATTTCATGCGTACATATTTCTATCACAATTTTTCGATAAAAAACAATAATAAGAGAGAAGTGGATATTGGAAAACACTTCTGATATATTTTTTGATAAAAGTGGTTATAAGTCAAAAATAAAACTAACCAATGGCGTTCCAAGAACTTCGGCCAAAAAGTTCGAAAAGCGTCATTTTACCGGTCATGGTAGGTTTAGTGTTAAATAAGCTTGGAAAAATTAAACATTAACGCTTAATATAAATTGTTAAAACAGTATACAGGTTTATTATAAGAATATATTATTAATACCTATATGCACTATGTACTCGTGTTACTGGTTCAGGTACGATAGTTTGAAATCGTAATCTTATTAATAATTCCAATAACAAATACACATATTTATCGATTTCACTTTTGTATTGTCTACAGAAATAAATGCTTGATTTTCAAAGGCAATAATTTTAAATTCTGTAACATATATTAGACTTAAAAGGCAGGAAACATGTCGTTTCCGACTGCTCTATCAGTTACCAGACTAGCGTCCAAAGCTCCTATTAAATTTCAAAATATTTCTTTACATAACATTGATTTAACTTATTTGGACATTCTGAATTGAGCATCGGGCATCAACTAAACTAAACTTTTTAATTCTATTCGTATAAAATGCTTGCAATCCAAAATCTTTCGAAAAATACTCAATGCTTCGTCACAAATAAACGTATCGATAAAGATCTTGATGTTCCATATGTTGCTAATTTAGCTCAAACCTTTCATAGTTAACTCCATACCCACTCGAATCCACTAGTACCCCTACTTGCCCATACTCAATTCCCGATAATCCTCTTTGGGTCTGAGAAAAAAATGGTCAAGAGACCTTCTTATGTATTACTTTTATTGAAGTGATACTAGTAAGAAGTTCTTTTGCTGTTTCTTATGTCATTGTAATAATTTTCCTCAAAGTCGCTTGTTATAAATAATGTAAATTAATTTTTTAAATCTGTACCAAGCTTTTTGTATCTTATACATATATATATATATATATATATATATATATTTAACATTGAGAGAGGAGAATCTAGGTATAATAATAACATAATAATTCCTAAACCATCGTTAACATCAGCGGTACCGATCGGTTCCTTGATATCTACTTTTGGAACCGATACATCTCTAATTAACTTTTAAAGAAACCTAAACGATGAACTACAATATCTGATGAAACACAGATATAAGAAATTAAATAAATTAAATAATAGACGAAGATATATAGTGTTTTCATACTGATTTAATCTTTACAAACACGTCCTGGGAAAACGGATTTATTATATTTGGTAATTTTTACTATAATTTCTTATATGGCCATTTAGTTCACATTCAACCAGAGTTGGAATCTTTTGATCAGCGGTACAATAAGCACCGTTAAGTTATCCAAATCTGATACGGCAGATCGCAAGCTCGGCATAATCGCAGAAATATTTAATTTTACCTGATAAAACTCTTGCTATCGAGTTAGTTTTAATTGAAAGTCATAGAGCTAAAGTTTGTCGAACTTTTGGACTAACAGCCTTAGAGCGGTCTCGTTTAATGCAAGCCACAACTCATTAGCCGCGGAAATTCAACTAAGTGATCCCTTCCAAAGGGCCCCTCAAAAGCGACTGTATTTATCAAGAAATGGCTGAGAGGTAGAACACTTTATGTCCGATAAGTTTATCCGATTTAAGTTTGAAATTAACTCATAAAATAACCTACCTATAGCAGACAAAAAATCAAAATTATTTTTATATATCTTTTAATCGAAATTTACAATTGCATAGAAGAAAAAACAACTAAAAAAAAAGGAAATAAAAAAAGAAGAAGAGAAAACAAAAACCAAAAAAATTCAAAGAAAATGAAAATCAAAGTAACCATATACAAAAGGTTATAAGACCAGTAGTATCGTATGGTAGCGAAACATGGACTCTAATAAAAGAATACTAGTCTCTACTAGTATGGGAAAGAAGAGTTCTGCGAAAGAACTTGCTCAATCAAAGAACAACAAAGGTAGCATCAGAAGCAATGCAGACCTCAGATGAAACGGATAATGTCACTGTTGTGAAAAAAGCGAGGTTGGGTCATTTAAAGAGAATGGAACTTCAAAGACTGCCAAGGAAAATGTGGACTGGAACCCCAGGGGGAACAAGAAAAAGAGGCAAGCACAAATAAAGATGGATGGATGATGTGGAAGGGGACAAGCAGCGGCTAAATATCCAGAATTGAAGAAACGAGGCCGCTGACAGAGAGGAGTGGAGAAACCTGTGTGTAGAGGCCCAGGTCTTTTATGGACTGCGCCCGAAATAGAATAGTTAGAAAAAAAACATACATCCATCAAATGTGATCATAGCGTACATAATAACATGAAAATAACCAGTGAAGCAACTACCCAATGGTATCACTTCAATACACAAAATTATAAAAATGTTTTCTTTGTGGAAAAATTTGTGGATTGATAAAACACGGATTACTATTAGGTTGATGCAAAAATAATGCAGGTTTTTGATATTCAGTAAAAGCTTCTTTGTTTTTCCAATTGCCTTGAGACGGCGTACGATTGTTGACTGATCCACATCGAGTTCTTCCGCTATTTCTCGAGTAGTTTTGGTGGGGTCACCTTCAACTATTGCCTTTAACTGGTCGTTGTTAATAGCAGAGGGAAGGCAACCTCCTTCTTTTTTGAAAGGTCAAAATTTCCACTACGGAATTTTTGAAACCATCGCTGCGCTGTAGATTCATTATTATTTCGAGCCGTTTGCGCAGCACTTCGACCGAGTTTGAACTCATGCAATTTGCCGAAAATCTCTCCTAGACGTCATTTTGTCTGAAGGCACTGAATGGACTGAATTAAATGTAAAAAAAAGGATTAAGGAAAGTAAAGATAAAAGGTTTCTTTTACAGTGCGTTATCGGTCCCCGGGGACCGATTATATAGGATAAGTAAGCGAGATAAATAGGCTTTAAAATGATGTGTATAACTTAGTATTGTGGATTAGCTTTGTTTACACAATTGGAATTAATAATGGAACGGAAATAAAATTCTGCATTATTTTTGCATCAACCTAATATTAGTCCTATTTGGACGTTTACTATAACGATTTTGAATATTTAAATGTAAAACTTAAATGAGGATTTGTCTCGTGAATTTATTTAAAAAACCAAGGAGAACATTTTTTCTAACAATACGAGTTTAAAAGGTGAAACCCCTCAGGTTAAAGTTTATTACGAACATTTCCATGATGCCGTCAATTTCAGGACTAAAACATAAAGAAAAATAACATCCTTCTTAAAATTTTTAGCCAATTTATTTGTCACTTATATTTAAATGTTATGTCACTGGCTGTCGTAAAGATGTGGGTAAGTCGAAATGGGGCACTTTTTAGTAGGTGTCATTTGATTGCTATCCGAAATTCTATACTTTCTCAAAAATATCATTGGCCCCAAAATTGATACTATAAGGCCAAATTAAGAAGCGCAAATTTACCAACTTTTCACAACGCATATATTAATAATCCTGCTAGGTAGGTTAAAAGTTAACTCCTTCTAAGAGAAATTGGACCTTTTCTTCACTACAAATACCACTATATAATACAAATTTTCAAAGGTCAATGTACAACGACAAAATCTATTACACACTTATATACAGACTTCTAGGTGCCAGATTTCCGTATGCAGCTTCGGTTCACCAGCATACAAGATGAAATGTATTGTATCTCTATATATTTTATCTATATACCTATATCTATATTCAATGTATTCTATCTATTTTATCTATATACCTATATCTATATTCAATGTATCTCTATATATTTTATCTATATATATCTATATATAGAAGTCAAGAGGGACTTCTCAACGCGCGATATCGGCTGGCAGGAGAATGACTCCCACCGGATATATCTTAGCGAGGAGATGACCCCGACCAACAGGCATCTGTACTGGCTCGCCCGACAGAAGAGATCCGCCGGCAAATTGAAGTACGTGTGGTTCGCGGGAGGAAGAGTTCGCTGCCGGAAGATGATGGTCAGCCCGTGATCTACATAGACCAGCCCCTGGACCTGGATGTCTTCGGCTGACCTCATGGTACGCATCACCTATCCATGCCTCCACAGTTTTTTTCTCTTTTTGTTTCTGAATTAGATGTATTTTTTGTTGTTATTTGTTTTTCTTCTATTTTGTCTCATTTTGAAGATAACTCCTATTTTTTTACCCAAAGGTACCACAATTGTTTTATTTTTAATTACTCAACTTGCATTATTTTTATTATCTCTCTCTGTTTTTTTTTTCTTTATGAATTATTCACCAGTTTATAATTTTCTTATTTCCTATTATCACTATTCATTTACGTATTATTATCTATATTTTAAGCCTACATTATTAAATATATTTTGGTATGTATATTTCATTCTTACATTATCACATTTAGTTCATCTAATACTATCAATATTGTTCTCTTTCTCAAGGCATCTACAATCCCATCTCATCTACAGCATCATCCTTTCACTAACCGTCCTATATTTCCTTATCTTCTTACCCATATGACTAATATCCTAACCGCTTGTCACATAAACTCTCAATCCCTCTCAGCCCACTATGATGAATTCCTAGAATTCTTCACCCAAAATTTCTACCACATCATTGCAGTTTCTGAAACCTGGCTTAAACCCTACATTCCGTCTTCCTCAGTTTCCCTCCCTAACTACTCTCTCATCCGTCACGACCGGATTAATCGGACTGGCGGTGGGGTAGCGTTATATATTCACGACAGTCTGAAGTCCCGTATCCTTCAACATTCACCCCCCTCAAATCTCCCAAACACTGAATTCCTATTTGTTGAAATATCCTTTAATCTCCATTCTCTCCTGTATGTAGTGGCCTATCGCCCCCCTCATGTTCCTTTTGACCAAACCTTTGAATCAAACCTCTACACTTATGTTCCTCTCTACTCCAATATAATCATTTCTGGTGACCTGAATACCAATCTCCTTACTGACTCCTATGACAAAAAGTATTTAGAAAACCTCTTCTTTTCCCTTCACCTCTTCATTGTTCCATTTAACCCCACCCATCACTCCCGTGGATCCGACACCTGGTTGGACTTGCATGTCATAGACTCCCCAACAAAACTCCTTTCCTCATGTCAGCAGCCTGTTACGTTACTGTCCTCTCATGACCTTATACAAATTTCTTACGATATCCCAATCCCATCATTCCTCCCTAAAACAATTACTTTCCGCAACATAGAATCCCTCACACGAGACAAGATTTTACCTGACCTCGAAATCCTAGATTGGAGTCCTATCTACTCCTGTTCCTCTATTGACACTATGGTTGAATTACTAACTGCCAATCTCCTTTCCATCCTCGATATCCATGCTCCTCTCAAAACCTGTACCTTTCGTCGCCGCCGGCCTGCTCCGTGGATGAACCTAGAAATAAAAGACCTGCAAAGAAGACGAGAGGCTGCCCGAAGACGTTTTAGACGCACTAGGCTCGAGGATGATTACCAGTCTTTTAAGGTTCTCCGCAATTTAACTCAAGCTACCATCAGGCGAGCGAAATCCAATTACTTCCATGAAGCCTTCTCATCCGCCCCCGATCCCAAATCCAAATGGCACCTCCTCCGTAAACTTTCTCTTGTTCAAAATAGATCCTCTCCCTCGGAAGTCTTTCCAGTCACACCTAATGAGTTAAATTCCTATTTCGTCTCTACCTCTACATCTACACCATCTCCATCCTCTCAGTTGCCTCTCTTACCTTCTGCATTCAATGATAATTATTTTTATTTTCCTTACATCTCTCCCACAGACCTCATTTCCTCCATAATGAAATCCCACACCAATTCAACTGGATTAGACGGTATTCCTGTCAAATTGATAAAATTATGCCTTCCTGAAATCCTACCGGTTCTCCTCTTCATATATAATTTTTCCCTCCGGAATTCTGTATTTCCCACCTCCTGGAAAAAAGCCCTAATTCACCCTATAGCCAAGAACCCAAATCCTTCATCCCCAAAAGATTACCGACCGATCTCTATACTTTCTAACCTCTCTAAACCCCTAGAAAGAATAGTACAATCCCAAATCTCCAATTACCTCGAAGATTCCAATTTACTTGACCCGTTCCAATCCGGTTTCCGCCCCAGCCACTCTACTCAATCCGCTCTCACCAAAATCATCAGTGATGTCCAGACAGCAATGGATAAAAAAGAATTAACCATCCTCATACTCCTTGACTTTTCCAAAGCCTTCGATTCCTTAGACCACACCATCCTCTTTACCAAACTGAAATCTCTACACTTCTCCAATAGTGCTCTCATGTGGTTTCATTCATTCCTTGCCCACCGTTCCCAATCTGTTACCATTCCCAACCAAGGTTCATCCCCTTTCCTCACTTTGCGATCAGGCGTAGCTCAAGGATCTAGCATCTCTCCTCTCCTGTTTGATTCCTATATAAATGATCTTCCTAACTCTATTCATAATTGTTCCTACCACCTCTACGCCGATGATTCTCAAATTTATCTTTCCTTTCCTCCTGCCGAGTTATCAACTGCATTTTCCAAAATTCAGCAAGACCTGGATGAAATCTGTGCCTGGGCATTCCTGAATAAATTGACTTTAAATGCAGCTAAAACTCAAGCAATTGCAATTGGATCCCATTCCCTCCTTCGATCGAATACCAACTTCCCTACTTTATTCCTAAATGGTCATCCTATAGCTTTCCTCTCCTCTGTTAAAAACCTAGGTTTAACAATCGATCAAACCCTTTCTTGGAAACCCCACATAGCTCAAATCACCCGACGATCGATTGGCATCCTAAAATTATTCCACCGTTCCCGACACCTACTTCCTCTATCCACACGTAAACTCTTAGTATCCTCCCTCATATTCCCCCAATTCGACTATGGATGTGTGATTTATGGTGGGCTCTCGATGATACTGGAAGATAGATTAAAGCGTATCATGAACTGTTTCATAAGATTTGTTGTTGGAACCTCGAGACGCTCCCATGTGTCCCATCTCTACACCGAGTTAAATTGGCTTTCCCCTTCCTTCCGTAGAGATTACTTCCTTGGTACATTCCTCTTCCAAGTTATTAACACACATCACCCTCCGTATATTCACAATATCCTACATTTCAAGTCCTCAATCCAATCATTGCATACAAGGTCCCGTCTCTCCGATCTCTACACCCCATCCCACAGAACTACTGCTTTCCAACGTTCCTTTCTTGCCCGCTCCGCTATTCTTTAGAATTCTCTTCCTCCTTCTATTCGTAATACATCCTCCCTCGGAACATTTAAAACACTCCTCTTCCACCACTTTTTCTCCCTCCAGTCGGATGCTATCTAATTATATAGATGCTTTAATGAATTTCACCCAAGTATATCATTTATAAAAGTTTAGCTTGTTTATTTTAATGGTATAGAAAACATTATCATTTGAGGATTTTTTATTTTCATTTTTATTTTTCATCATCATTTTTTTTTTTTTTTTCATCCTTTACTCGATGTAACATCAGGAATCTATTATTTAGTCAATTTCTTACATAATATTTTTTTTTTTTCTTTTACTGATTGTAAAGATAGTTCATGTATGTAGGTAGTGTGTATGTGTTTATATATGTGTATATATTTTTTTTTTTTTTTTTCATTTTATTGTAAAATTGTATTTACTTTTAATGATCTTATGATATGTTATCTAATTTATAATCTCTAGGCCAGATATAACTTATGGTCTGTTATGTAACTATTATTCTTAAGGGACTTTGTCCCAGAATAAAATTTCTTTTTCTATTCTATTCTATTCTATTCTATATCTATATTCAATGTATCTCTATATATTTTATCTATATACCTATATCTATATTCAATGTATCTCTATATATTTTATCTATATACCTATATCTATATTCAATGTATCTCTATATATTTTATCTATATACCTATATCTATATTCAATGTATTCTATCTATTTTAAATAGAGCGCTACAGTCGATGAAGGACCTGGGCCTCTGCACACCGTTTTCTCTATTCTCTGTCAGCGGCCACGTTCCTCCAATACAATGCAATACAAGATGAACCACCACCCTCAATTTTGAGCTATCATCAAATTTTAAAATGTCCGTTCCCATATTACAATCCGGCCTCTTTTTAAATCATCTCTTGAGCAACTATAGTAGGAGAATATGATATATAATTTTCTTCACAAAAATTACTTTCAGTTGGCACGAATATCTAATAATTTAAAATTTACAACAGAAAAATTTTACTTATATTATGAAGAAAAAAAATACAAAATTATGTTTTCTGTTATTTCAGTAAACTGATGGAAAAAAAAAATGTTAATTGTTAGCTTATACTAGTCATTAAACTTAAAACTTTCATCTGATCAAATTGGTTAATGAGCCTATTTCAGTCAAACATTTTAAATGATATCCAAATGCAATTTTGTTACGTTTGCTATTAGTATGTCATGAACATGTAAAAAAAGAAGTTAAAACGAACAATTGGAGTTAACAACACATAAAAAATTCATGAGATCACTAAAATAGGTAAAAAAAAAAAAAAACGAGAGAAAATATTTAAAACTTCAGAATATCATAAACAAGTAAATAAACAGACCATGATTTATAAACCGAAGAACTTTTAGAGAAGGAGCTAGAGAAAAACTTCGTGACAAGAGATTTTGAGACTATAGCACGACCGAGAGGGACATATCGCCGCCAACTAGAGCAAAGCATTTATACTTAATGGCAGCCAGTTGGGCAAGTTAAAAGTTCTCTCGAGGCAGAAGTGAATTATCAACACGGAAGCCACAACAGAAATAACAAATGGCAGGACAAAACAGAACGGAGAGAGAATGGCGCCCATATTTTCCGATCTCCCGTCCTCTTTCTTGGCCGGTTTTTGTCCTCCCTCATAATGGCCCCTTATTATTTGTCATTGTCATTCTCACCGTATTATCCACGAAACAGGCTTTTGAGAACGGTTTTTCTTTTACAAATTTGAATTGTTGAATTATTTTGAAATCTTATTAAATTTATTACGATAATTATAATAATCTGAGAATGAAATTACTGGAGATAACATCTACAAAAATAGTTATTTCTTCTTTCGTACCTTCATATCAGGTTACTGTAAACTCTAACTACGCTATATAGTATTCGATTATTTTAATTTACTATGTATGGACTTGAACTGTGGGGGACAGCAAAAAAGTCGAATATCAATCGCATTCAATCGTTCCAAATTTACTATGTACATTAAATTATGCAAATAATGTCATATTGTTGTGTATAAAATAAAACGGTAAAAATATAGAATAAAATGGCTGGAAGGAGTTGAAAAAATAAGGCTAAACATTAAAAGAAATTATTTAATTATAATGAAGTTTCGGTCAGCTAGGCTACCCTAAAAGGAGTAAAAGGAGTTCCTGAATTAAGGTGCGGCTGAAAGGTTGAAAATTCAGTTTTAAAATAATAATAATAAAAGCTATACTTAAGAAAATAAAGACATTTTTTGACGTCTCTAATAATTGTTCAAACTTTTTTTTTTAATTGCAATCAAGTAGAACCTCACAAATCCGACCCTTAAGTGACCAAGATAGTGTAAAAAAAAGGTAGTGTACGGCTAAAAGGTCGTATTAAGCGGAGATTTCAATTAAGCACGTGTTTTTCATAATGCATTATAATTATATTGAAAGTTATATATAAACATTTTAAAAAAATGAAGGGAATAGAAAGCACGTTATACACACCAATAGATAAATATGTTTGTATAGTAATGTTTTAGCCAGTTATTTACGATTATGTATAGAAGCATTGGTCATATTAATACTCTATTGTGATAGGTTTATAGCGAATAACTGATTTTTAAAATAGTTCAACATATAAAGAGGAAAATGAATTATTATCAACTTACATTAATTTAATGTTACTGTACGCGAGGCCATTCTCAACAGATTTTTAAAATAATTTGAGTAACCTATTTTCATTTTTTTTTTTTTTTTTTGATTAATTTAATTCCAATAAAAAAAAAATAATACAACCTGTCATGTTCTTCATTCACTCAGACCAAGTGATTAATTTACCTGAAACAAAAAAAAATACTTACAATGCATGTTATTTTAAGTAAATAATTTAAACAGGCCTTGTAGTTGGAAATAATGCCTAAAAATAACAATTTCTTTTTTTTTTCTAATGGAAGGTCCTACAAGATTCCACACAAATGTCAAAAAAAGAACATATGCTTCTATTTAAAACTCTTTACTTTATTTTTATATTTATTGAATTATATTCTATATATAATATTGGAATGGTATCATGAAAATGAACTATTAACCTTCAAAGCAGGATTTTTATTATCTTCTTAATAAACAATTAGTTTAGCTTCGCATATTAATAAGATTTTAAAGCATCTATTTTGGTGTAAGTGGTATTTTTAAGTGGTAACAGAATTTAGGAAAACGATAAAAAATACCTGACTCAAAAGTGTACAGTTTTAACTTATTCACTTCTTCACGAAGGCCAGAGATGTAACCTCTATTCGATCATTAATAATCACAGTAATATTTAAATAAATTATGTCTAATTGACCTTACATGTTATGTTTCTGAATCTGGAAGTAAAAGGGAAAATTTATTTATTGTTATACATTTATAAGAATGAGATTCAATATAAATCAAAGAAATAAGGTTTTTATAGAGGTCTGATATATTTCTAAGAATGTTAAAGGAAAAAACAGAACATATCTCAACCGAAAACATGAAACTAGCATCAAGGTTCTCTCAGGGGAACAATGCCCAGCAAAATTACCCAGGAAAGAGAAAATAAAAGTTAAAAATAAGCAGGAGACGTATACATTCTTAAATGAAAGACAAGACAGCTGAAAGGAATTATTTGTGACGAGGGTAATATCCGATCCCATCTTGACATATGTCTTCTACAGGCTGCCGGGCCGGGGGGAATCCGCAGTTATTTCATCACCACCTGACAGTTATTTTTTTTTATAAAGAGAAGGTCTCAAGGGGCGGTACGTCACACGTACGGCCGGAACAATTCTATCTACAGCCGTGCTTCCGATAATATAGCACATTTGGGAACTAAAATTGCAATAATATTTATACAGCCTATAACAAAAATTACTATTGAACTGTATAGGACGTAGAAACGATGTTTAAAACTTTTTAAGAAGCTTATGTAATTGGTTACTAACCTATTATAGCCAGAAAATGGCTAGATTTACTCGTATTTTGTAGCTAAGCCAAATAAGTTGACCCTACGCCTTATTTGAACCTGCACCGCTTGCTTTAATGCATATACAATAAATACAGTTATAAATATACTGTATTTAAACCTGTTTAAGCTAACAGGTTTAAAAAAAAAATAATTAAAGTTTACAGTATATGAATATTCATATTGAAGGTTAAAATTATTTATTTTAATGAAATTAAACAAACTATATAAATTTGTTGTAAATTCATTTTTAATTAGTATATATATAAACTAGTTCCACATTTACTAGACAAACATTCAAAGCGTCAAATTAATTACAAAAGACTCATATACATGACTGTGATTAGACCTATTTGGACGTACGAAGTTTAGCTTTGGGCTCCACTAAACCATCCAATTTCATCTCGTATTCAATCCTTACAATCCAAAATCCTTCGAAAAATCCTCAATCCTCCTTACTGTGTCCCCAATAAACTTACCTATAAAGATCTTAATGTTCCATATGTTGCTGATTTAGTCCAAACCAGATACCTGTCCTTTCATAGTAAGCTCTATAACCGCTCAAATTCGATAGTTTCTCAACTTGCTTCCCACTCCATTCCCGATAATCCTCCGAGGTGCCTGAATGGCCTGATGGCCTAGAGACCTTCTAGAGTAGAATTTTTAATGAAGTGTTACTGATGAGTAGTTCTTTTCAAGTTTTGATATGTTATTGTAATCGTTGTCAATACATTTACTTGATGTATATATTTTGTACAGTTGTAAATATCAATAAATGGATATTTTTTAGTACGTTAATCCTGAGTGGTTTTATATTTTAACTTTATTGCACCTGTACCACTCCAGCCAATGAAGGCAGGGTTTTGGGTTCAATATTTGGTAAGGTTTTACTGGGTTTTTTTGCCAAAGGTTGTGTAAAGATAAGATTTGACTGCAATCACACCTGACCATCAGATTTTCCCCATCAAAGATACCCACTTATATGATACTGGATCGAGACTAGCCATCTATTAAACTAAATCCCACAAAAGCGATAAATAATTCAATAATTTCTATTTAGATTTGTTTACTACTGTTCATTTTTAAACATTTTTTTTTTGGGCAGGGACCAGGCCAGGTATAAATCAATTGGTGCCAGGGCAGTTAAATAAATTGAATGGAGAGGAAGAAAGGCCTATTCAAATTTTAGCATTTTTTGAGGGGGACTAACGAGGTGTGAGGGCCAACATTAAACCTGAAGGCTTATCCAAGCTTTTAATGATTTTCCACGTTTCGGTGTAATATATCTGTACGGCTTACTCTAAAATCACACCCATTTAATAGGATTTAGGGAATATAACCTTAACGTATCTTGACCCGAACGTTTAAACAGATATGGAAAACAAAATTACAAACTTGTTAAAAAATATTGATAATTTAGTACATCTCTAAGGCTTATTCCAATGTTGTTGATTTGTTTTTTTCATATTTTTATTGATATTTACAACTTTATAGAATGTATACATCCAGTAAATTTGTGGACAATTATTGTAACAACCTGTAAACCAACTACCTATAGGAAGCAATTCAATAACAGTTCTATATTGGATATTCCCGGTGGCCATCTTCTTTTCAGATGCCTCGGAGGTAAATCAGGAATAGAATTGGAAGTAAGTTGAGTACCAGTGGACATGAGTAGTTATGGAATTTCCTATGATATGATAAGCATCTTGTTTGCGCTTAATCAACAGCACACAAAATATCAAAATCTTTATGGATAATTATTTGAGACAAAGTAAGAAGCATTGAGGATTTTGCGAAGAGAAGGTTTAGTGAAGCCGCAAAGTTTCACATGTAAATGAATTATTTTCAAATAATTAGAGGCTTTGAACGTTTGTCTAGTAAATAGTGGAGTAGTCTATAACGACAAGCCGTTTCTTGTCGTTTGAGTCTTGTATGTGGATTCTAAAGAAGACGCTTGTCCAGCTGAATTCTGAAGTCAAATGATTGTTTCAAGATTGCCTAACATAGCTTGCAACAGGTATTGGATAATTTTATTTAAGTTAGACAGTCATCATCAGTTCAATGTTTCTAGACGGTAACGGGAGGGATAGCCGGTTCCATTACAGTTAAATCTTTAAACCATTAGATATATAATATATCAAATTAGACATTTATATAGGCATATACATATATAGACATGCTGAATGTCTAACATTTAAAACTAGTCATATAATAAACTAACCATAGACTAACTCATTCAAAAAAAGAAAAGAAAATAGTGAAAAGCAGTTCATATATTGTAAAATATTGGATAACCAAAATTACAACATAATAATATTAAACTGCATAAATAAAGCGAAATATATTCTCACGACCGGACTACACTGTAACTATTATTGAAGAATAACCTATTATTATTTCATTTATTTATTATTTTAAATCAATTTATTGAAATTTACAACTGTACAAACACATACATCAAGTAAATGTGTATTGACAACGATTACAATAACATGTCAAAACTAAAAAGAACTACTCATCAGCAGCACTCTAATAAAAATTCTACTCTAGAAAATCTCTAGGCCATATTCTTTCAGACGCCTTGGAGGATTATCGTGAATGAAGTGGGAAGCAAGCTGAGAAACTAGTGGATTTGAGACCACTCAAATAATCATAACCATATGGAGCTTACTATAGAAGGTTATCTGGTTTGGGTTAAATCAGCAACATATGGAATATTAAGATCTTTATGGATACGTTTATTGGTGACAAAGTAAGAAGCATTGAGGAGTTTTCGAAGGATTTTGGATTGTAAGGATTTGATACGAAATGAATAGGATGGTTTAGTGGGGCCCAATGCTCACCGTATTATTTAAATATTAAAAATTAAATACTAGTGTTTTCAACTCAATGTTATCAACATAACAAAAAAAAAAAAAAAAAAAAAAAAAAAAAAAAAAAAAAAAAAAAAAAAAAAAAAAAAAAAAAAAAAAAAAAAAAAAAAAAAAAAACGCTCCATATAAACCAAATTGTTGTAATTATTTCTTTATTAGCCAAGTAGTATTATATAAAATATGTTTAAATGACCATAAAAGTCACTTTGTGTCTGTTTTTTAAAGCTAAACACTTTAAACCCCTCCCCTTTATCCGGATCAATTTCGTTTTATCAAATCAGATATGGGACTACTATTGCCTAAAAAATTATAGATTTTATTAAATTATAAATTACATAATTACTTAAAACAGATCATCTACTCTTTTTTTTTTATTTTCTCCTCATTTTTATTAATATTAATGTCTAATATTTATTAATATTAATATATTATTAATGCAAATGTCTGTTTACATAATTCATAAAAGGTTGTTCAATCGTTGACCCGCTGTTGCCAAGACCACCTGACGAAAATTTGCCAAAGCACTAATTATAAATGTAACAGGATTAAAAGTAAGCCAACGTACACGTAACTTATCGTGAGATAAGGCCGTACAAACATTAGCTTCTAGATAACCACCCTACCGGCTTCCCCGATATTCTCCTATATTCGCAAACAATATTCAAGAAAATATTTGGAAAGTAAAGAGAGAATAATAAACAAAATAATCTCGGTAAAGCTGTAGGTAGTTATTACATACCTATTCCAAGTTTACTTAAACCTTTTCCAGGATAGTTTAATCATTTTCTACTTATGTTTAATCCATTTCCACGTCTATTTAATATTTTCAAGTTATATTTATTATTTTTTTTTATTTATATTTAGGCTTTTCAATTTATATTCCAACTTCCGCATTCTTATTCAAACATTTTCCAATTATGTTCAATCTCTTTCCATTTATTTTTTACTCTTCTTCATTTATTTTAGTATTTTTTCCATTTAGGTTGAACCATTTTCCAATTTTATTTAAAATTTTCTAGATTAAATCAGCCACCTAAATTTTTATAGGAAATTAGGGAAAAGAGATAATAATCATTCTGACAACCCAGCATTTATTATATAACAAACAGTACAACAATGTAAAAATAATAAAAACCATTGGTTATTTCTTATTTGATTAAGCCCGTAAATGCTTATGGGACATCATTGATAACAAGTATAAGTAATTATAAATAATAGTTAATTATATTAAGAGTTACGTTTACGACTTGATCTTCGTTACTCTTTTCTGTAAAGCCAAGGCTTGACTAGTACTGTAGCGTTCAGTATAATAATAATTATAATAATAATGAATGATTTAATTTATCTTTAAATTATTGTAATGTTAGTTATCTACTAATATAAACCCTTGATTGTCAAAATATGGCACATTAATGATAATTATCCATTTTCTCCAAATTCCCATAAAAATGTAGGGACTAGAATTGGAAAATGGAAAAAGCCTAAATTAAATACAAATTATTCTACTAAGTTGTATGAAAAAAGGGAAGTAATAAGATGCTTTTAGCTCTGGCAATTAAAACATCTGCCATAAAAATCATAAAAAATAACATAAAACAGCAAACTGTCTCCTTTTCTCTATTGCTGTAGCATAATTCATCCATTAATTAATTCATACATTAATTTTAAATGTGATTTGAAGTTATCTAATAATAAATCCTCGATTGTCAGAATACGGCGTTTTTTATCCTCTTTCTCCAATTTCCCATCAAACATTTAGGAGCCTAATTCCATTTAAAAAAAGTGTAAATAAAATTGGAAAATGGTTCAACCTAAATGGAAAAATACTAAGCAAATATGGAAAAAAAGGTAAAATATTAATGGAATAGTTTAAAATAAAATGGAAAAAATTAAACATAATTTGGAAATGTTTAAATAAGAATGTGAAAGTTGATAAATAATAAATGAGATTAAATATAATTGGAAAATATTTAAAAAAAAAAAAAAATATGTGGAAATGAACTAAGCATAAGTAGAAAACTATTCGAACTAAACTATTCTAGAAAAAGTTTAAGTAAACTTGGAAAAGGTATATAAAAATAAATGTACCATTTCTATCGAACTTGGTGAAGAATATCGATAGACATGAAATGATCGAGGTAAATAATTCTTCAAACCCTTGATCTTCGTTCACTTCATCGATCTTCTTTTTTATTTACTGGACTACTCAATTATCTTCACAAGACCGCGTTACTCGTAGCCTAACCCTGGTAAAAACCAAAAGCTCTTCTAGGAAAAATATTACAGCCTACCTCACTTTGAGAAATTAAGCAATAGTAGGGTAAACCAAACAGTTATTGACACCCTATCTTAAAAATTAGATAAAAATATATTGAGCCAAATAAAAAAAAATTATAAAATTTATTTTATTATTATTATTACTGAGTAAAATTCTTTCAATTCAGCCCGTATTTTAAAAGATATCCTTAGGGTGTCAATAACTGATTTTACATTATTTATTGTCACTATCTTGTAAAATACATTCCAGGAATAACGTTTGGTGTGAACTTTCTTGTTTAGCTGAAAGTATAGTAATTAAGGAAAAATCGCTGCAAATTTCAACTTTATTGAACTATTCTTTCTATCTTTTTAGTATGAATATTTTCGAATATATCCTTAAGAGTGTCAATAACTGTCTGGTTTACACCAACAAGGGATATATTCATCATACATCGTATTACACGTTATATGGTTGACAAAATAACTTAAGATTGAGAAAGTGAAAGTACAGATATGTAGTGACCGAGACAGTCAAAGCCCATAATAATTGTTATATGTTCAATCTATTTTCTCTTACTTGAATAAAAATATTAATTTTGAAGATAAAATTGTGAACAATTGAGTAACTGAAACATTATAAGTTAAAGTGGCATCCAAACTTTTACTTGAAATAAGTAATGAATCATTTTAAGAACGACGGAATAGCTCATGACATCAAAAGGCTCATGCAAGAAACTTGTCTTAAACTACAAATTGCGGGATCTTAATTTTAGTTTATTCTAAACTTCAACAGAAGCTTTTCCTATTGTTAACGTCTTGAAGTTTCCCGACCTAAAAATAATACCGGCCCCCCAAAACAAAGCTTTTAAATCCCCAACACAAAACTTTATCCTAAACAACTTTTTACTAAGTACAAACTTCCAGGTTTGTATAATGAAAAAAGACGTTTTAATGGCCCTGTTAATATTTACACTTCTTCTAAGGCAACACTTAGCACTTTTTTTTTTAGTGTAAAGTTCGACTGTGAAAATAAATTAAATATTTTAAGTAGGAGATGATAATACAAACCCTTTAGGAAACAAAAACAACAATTTATGAATATTATTAGGACACTTTTATGTTATAAGTTTTCTCTAAATTTCTACTCTCAACATGAAATAATTTTCAATTAAATATTCCTAGAATGTTTGATATAACGGAAATTTTTGAAGTTTTCATTTAATGATATTTTTATAAATTTAAGTAATTTTTTTTTTTTCCTGTTTTGCCTCCTTGGACCATTTGGTTCCTAACCCTGGAACTAGCTACCCTTTCCCCTTAGCCCAGTGGCCCTTCATTCTCGCACTTCACTCTCACTCCCGGTCGTAATGATTTAGAATCCCAGGAAAGGGAGAAATAGAATTTTATGTTTGTCATATTGTTAGTCAGCCAACTCTTATTGACCAATGGATTAATTGTGAAATTAAGTAAATAATCTTTTTACTAGATTTTTTCCATATATCTGAAACCTTATTTTTTGTAATTGTTTTATTTATTTGTATTTCAATTATTATTTCACTTATTATTTATCTAATGGAATATTTTTTTTTATTTACCAATCGTGTCATGTTAAAAAAAAATAACATATATTTTTGACATGGATATGTCTTTTGGCTGGGGTCTGTAGTTTTCTTGTGTAACATTTTTTACACTCTCGTAAAACTAAAGCGGAAAATATTCTTTGTTATATAACACTAGCTGAAAGTACCCTGCTCCGCTACGGTTTAATATCATTAGGATTAAGGACAACATAAATTAGTAAAAGTTAAACTTAACGTTGGTAATTTTTATTACTTAAATAAACCTAAAGAATTCCATTCTTAGAATAATTTTAATAAGTAAATTTGACAATTTGCAAAAGTTAATTTTATATTATTTTAACAGTCCTCCAGTGAAGCTTGGAGGCAGCACTACCATCTTACCGAGCTCCGAAACAGATCATCAGCTTTTCTTATGGCATACTTTAAGTGAATATAGTCTCCACTTCTCGTTTTTTTTTATCTTTTCGAATAAAGTTTAGTCTTTCTGTTTCTATTTTTGCGTACATATCAAGCATAAATTGGTTGAGGAGATTACGAAATTAAAGTAAATAAGGTTCTTCACCTCCTCGCTCCACTAACATTTAGACGTAAAAATCAGCTGCAGACACAGTTTTCTCAAGTGGTGTATTGTTGTTTGGGTCACGCTAAGGGATGTTAATACTGTAACCATCTTCTCTATGGTAGAACATGAGACGATACTGAAGAGAGCATACTTGATAGAACTCACTGATTCTTATCAGTTTTTGTCCCTACATCGAACTGGCCTTACTCTGTCATCACCAGAGAACATAAGTCTTTTAACTTCCTCTTTAACATTAATCTTTTAATAGCTTCTCTTCACGAAACAACTCAAACTTCTAAGGGTCCACCTCTGCAGCCACCATCACAGTTCACAGAAAGTACCATATTATAAGGTTTTGACATCGATCGTATTTTTGTTTGTTTACAACTATAAGGAACTTAATTTGTGGTCAAAGTGTGCGGCTTAAACATCTAACCTATTTTTTAACTTAGCTTATCTCCAAATACCATATGACAATTAATATTTTATTATTCACCCAATAAGAATTGTAATTTCATTTTTCGCGAATTAGCCGCGATCCAGGCCGATTTTTTAAAATTCCTTTCTTAGCGAGCACCTACGGCTCTAGAGGAAGCTACATACCAAATTTCATTCCAATCCGTTCGGTGGTTTCTGAGATTTCGTGTTAAATGAGTGAGTGGTATTTGACAAATATATAATAGATTTTTCACCAGGGGTTACCGTTTAAGAGGTATTTTAGAATGAACGAAAAAGGTAATGTTTTGTAAAAAGTAACCTACCATTTAGGAGCTATGTCGGTTTTAATGAAAAAATTCACTAATGCCTAAATTTTTTAATAGTTTTTTTTTTTGTTATTTATTCTTCAGTTGTGTTCTAAAAATGTTTATTACAATTATTTTTTTATTTTATATTTTCACATAGCTATATTACATTTAATATTTTCGTTGAAACTGATCAAACAAATAAGACATAATACACCGGTAACAACCTGAAAACAGAGGCATAGAGGTAGAACATGGTCGGAAGGCTAATGATGTGGCCTGGAATCGTGGGGATGAGTGGACTGTCGCAATTACCACGAGCCTCCAGTATTTCAACAACAGCGGAATTGCATTTGGAGTCCAGGTAGCTCTCCTCTGATTGGCTAGTATAAATCTACACTGGACATGTATTCCACTGGAATATAAACAACACCAGTTAGACCAATCAATAGCGACCGTTAGCTAAGCTCATTAATATCCTCCTCTCCTATTAACCGCTAAATAAATTTATGTTTTGACAATTTATTATTTACTTCTCATGTATTATTTATATTACTATTAATATTGATAGTACTATTTCGATATGTTAAGGGTCGCACTCTGGTGCATTTATATATTTAGTAAATTAATGATGTTTCACAACAGAGCGTAACATTTCCTAGTTTACATTATTGTAGGGATATGTCGATTCTCTATTCCACCGATTTTCGTAAAATAATAGATATCAAAGATAGATAAACCTAAGTCAATTCCTAGGAACCGATTGATACCACTGACGTCTGCGACAGTTTTGTGATGCTTTATTGTGTAATCAATACACATTCACTTCTTCTTAAAAATAAAAACGAAGACACTTTTTCATATTTTATAAAAAAGCATTTCTTCAAATATTGTTCTACACTGCTTAGCACAACATTTAAAACTATTCTCTACAAAAATCAATTATTGCTATTACAATTCAAACGTCAAATTAGGATTGATGAGTTATATTCCACTTCTATTGGATTTTTTTTATTCGAGGACTGGTTTGGAAAACATTCATCATCATTTCTAAGAAGGAAAATGCGAGAGCTTCTAAATGATATCAGATTCGAAACTAGTCTTCAAATAAAAAAACTATCCAGTAGAAGTATAGAAGGATCAAATTACTTTAATTAATAATTAAATTAAATTAACAATTGAAGGGTGTTTGGCTAAAAGTGGGAATGTCCAAAAAAATCGTAACTGAGATTTCATCGTCACATGTTTGCTTAGCGAATGTACTACCACTTAAGCTGGTCTCATGGAGTGTTTTAACATCTTTTGGAGTTTAAGAACCCGTTCTAAATAAGAAAGAATATAGACTGTTTACTTTTGCGATTTACTCAGATCTATGGTTACAAAATATCCTTCCTTCCATCCTAACACCCTTCAATTATTGATTACTCGAAATAAGCAAATTTGAGAGACAATATGGATTTGAACGGTGACTTTTTTTATTCAAACCAATATTGTTCCTAAACGGTAGATCCTAGCGACAAATGTTATATAATAAAAAATATTCTCCATAAAATTTCTGATCAGAAAGCTGTCGACAAGTTTTCGATCTGAGCAACGCCAATAGAGATATAGAAAAAAACATCACAACAAAAACTATAAACCCCAGTCAAAAGAAATGTCCTTATCAAAAAGATAACCCGAAAGACCTGCTTAAGATGTTTTTAGTTAAGTTGAAGCATAACCTTACTCGCATCTGAAAGGTGATCTAGTTTCACATCTATATCTGATGTGGCGTTTGGTCTTACAATGATAATGGTGAGTGGTTTTCTTTGATGTCACTAATCAGAAGCGAAAACTATTTTCTTTTCTATAATTGTTTTCAAATATTTTACAATTAATCTATAATTTATTTTCATAGTCTAATAAATAAAAATGTATTAGGTCACTCCATTTTTGATAACTACTTTTTCATTAGCATAGTATTATAAAAATGCTTTATTTTAAAGAAAAAAAAATGTTTTTTTGTTTTTTTTTCAGTAGGGACTTCCTTCCCTTTGCTATGGTATGATGCCAACAAAGCCATTGTTTTCTCTTTATATTCCCTGCGGGCCGTCAGATTGCCAAATATTCTCATTCTTGTTTTCTTTTTGAAGTTTAAAGTTTTTGACTGCATGAAGGGGAATAATAGTCGAGTAACTTAATTGGTATTTCGGTAAATAAAAAATCAGAACTTCTCAATTGATTTTTATGTATTTGGGGTTTCTAATTCGTGTTGAAACTTAGCCCTCTCAAACATCTTGTGCGTCTGAAAAGAATTAAAACATGCAAAATTTTCAGTATTTCTTATAAATTAAAAATTGCCGATCATAATAATAAACTAATTATTCAAAAATAAAATACATTGAATCCCTTCATTTTTTTCTTAGAAGACTTTTTTTTTTTTTTTTATCAAATCAACTATTCATGACGAAAAATGGAAATTTTAAGAAATATAATGATATTAACAAAAAATAAAAAACATACGTAACCTACAAAATCACAGTTTAGGTTTTGTGTCGTAATTAACACATAATGATTATTAAATTATGTTATATATAGGTTTGAAACATGAAAAGGAAACAACTATTTTAGCAATTAACATAATTTTTATTCACAATAACATGTATGATATTTTTATGTTACATATATAAATCCATAAAGAAGATATCTTTTTCGGCAAGATAAAGTAAATTGCTGACTTTTGCTTATTTTTCCAAAAAAAAAACACTCCGTTGCATAACGGTACTTTTTGCAAAAACAGAAGAAACAATAAAGTGTGTATAAAAACCTGAACTGACGACTATAAAGCTATAAACGAAGCGCATCGAAAATTACAGATGTCACCCAACTTCTAACCATAGCAATATTCGGCTTGGCCGTTTATTTGGCCTTTTTTTCAGCATAAACATAAGCCACAAAAAGAAGCCAAGTAATAACTAAATAAACGATTATATACTCATAGATAGGAAACACTTTATTTATTGAATACTTATAAAACGTACAAAGTTAAATATAAAATATTAAGGTAAATATTGGGTTGTCCGGAAATTAATGCAGGTTAATGTTTAAAAAAAAAAATAAAAGATTATAAAATATTTTCATCAACCAAAATCTCCCAACATGTTGGCTACGATGGATATGGTTTTCAATGGACACTGTTTTACAGATCTTCCAGGATCTGACGTTTTTTCGAGGCCGAAGGACATCCTTGGCCACTCTCTCCATCCACAATTAGAATTAGCTTTTTCGTCCTTAAGGATTGCTGTTTTAACGGTTTTTTTTTAAGTTATCCGAAGGATAACTTCCTCCATTGTTGTCCTCCAGGATACTGTTTTAAAATATTTAACGATTTTAAGATGGCGGACCTTAAAAGTACACTGTTTTACAGATCTGCCAGGATCTGACCTTTTTTAGAGGCCGAAGGACATCCTTGGCCACTCTCTCCATCCACAATTAAAATTAGCTTTTTCGTCCTTAAGGATTGCTGTTTTAACTGTTTTTAAGGACACTGTTTTACAGATCTACCACGTTCTGACGTTTTTTCGAGGCTAACCTAATTAACCTTTTTATTTTATATCAACTTTTGATCCAGTATTCCAGGTTCAAAAAAAAAAAGGTAGTTGGTTAGCTAGAGGTCTGGAGAGAAGGGTTGAATTAGAGACTCATACCTGAGTTCCAACAGTTTGATACAGATGATTTTTTTTGGTGCCGTTCTATCTAATCCAAAAGAAAATAAATTTAAGTCCAACAGATGGAGACATGTATTAAGAATAAAAAAAATCTTATGTATTAAGAATAACTAAGTAAATAAAAGATTATGATTTTTTACTGTAATTGTTTTTATTGTTTTATTTGCTTAATATACGCATTATGATATGGAAGTATAATTAGGAATCTATAAATGATTGCCAACTTCCATGAATTCATTAGAAAACTAATTTCGAATTGTAAACATTCAGCTAAGTTTTTGGAGGCATACACAAACATTAAATATTAGCAATTTAAAAAAAAAAAAAAAAAATATATATATATATATATATATATATATATATATATATATATATATATATATGTATATCATTAAATGCATGTAGATACTTACCAAGGCTTTGGTAGTTAAAAGAATAAGTAATAGTTACTTAACATATATTCGAACATACTTATGTAATAACATAAACCTTATAGTGGTAAAAGTTTTGTCAATCCCTATTTTTTTTTAATGTATGACGAACAAGAAAAAATTGAAATATTATTAAAAACAATTTTTTATGTTAACCCATGTAGCCTAGCCTAAAATTCGGGAAAAGAAATTTGAAAACGAGTAGATGAGAACCAGACACCTGGTCCAGACTCCGCTGATTGTTACCCAATATTGCTTAACGGTTGTATGGGGTTTAGATTATGTAGGTGTTTTTATAAAATTTTATAAAATATCTATTTATCCACAAACAATTTAAAATAAATATCAAAATAAGATGGTTAATTATGTAGAATATTTATTATGTATTTTGTCGATATGTTGCGTGATCTTGCCACAGAACGTTTCATATGTTAGTGAATTAAGTTGAAACTATTTCATCAAAAAATAAAAATAAATAATAAAGAAAGAAAGAAAATAAAGAAGTGAAAAATAAAGAAAATTATTCTAAATAATACCTTGAAGGGTAGATAGGAAAAATATAATAACAATTGAAGTTAGAGTATACTTAAGACAACTCACTCTTATAACGTTTGCAGACGACAATCATTTTTATTTCTAGCTACTATGTACAAACTAGGACAAGCTAGAAAACTTAAATCAGTTTGGAAACTGACTTGGATGGAACTGGACCACTGAAGTTCGACAAACGATCTACACGTTCAGAACAAACCTTGCAACTACTTTACAAACAATTCCTAGTCTCCATTTGGAACTGTTGTTTGAAACTATCGAGAGCACCTGACAGGCCAAGTATTCAGAAAATCCCAAGCTTTCAGTCGGAAGTTTCAAGAGGTATCTAAATCATTGGCTATGTAATCACTTGACGATTCAACTGTTAAACAAATTTCGTATTAAGTATCCTATTATATTGCACAAACACATTGGTACGCGAACAACAATCGCAAGCAATCAAAATCGCAAACAATTATTTTAATTTTAAAATAGATCTCGAAGCCACATTCGTTCAGGAGGATTATAGGTATGATGGAACAGAACAAATATCCAGCAAGAGGATTTGCATGGTTAGAGATTTTGATCAAAATTTGAAAACATGTGAGTTATATAATCGCGAGGATAAAGTTCAAACGTGATGTGTTGGACACGTATAGAGGGGCCTTAATTATAGTTCTCGTCAGAGTTGGGCAAAATTTAATCAAACTTTAATCATAGCTATTTGACAACTTGTTTCCTGGAATCAATTACCTAATTTAATAATGATTAAATCTTTCAATCAAATAATCATTAGTTCACTAAAAAATGTCTGGAAGGTTTTTTCATGATTAAATTAGGTGATTGATCCCAGAGAATTAGTAGTCAAATAGCTATTATATTTGGATTATTTTTTAGCTATGATCAAATTTCGCCCGCCTCTGGTTCTCGGAGAGTTGGATTGGATGGATTGAATATTTTTGATTTTCGAATGTTTTGCTCTACCCCACATTTCTAGCCTTAAGGTCCTGACGGGTCAAAGGATAGTTACATAAGTTTAAAACTTAGAATCTATACAAAGCTGAGAAGTACTAATTACAATTTAAAATGTTTGCCTAAATCTTCTGTTCGGAATGTTCTTTTCTTCGCGATTGGATATTCATGACCTATTAACACCCCCTTACATACAAATGCTTCCTTTAAAAAATCCTTCATCATTCATGCTATCTCCTTTTGGAATTCCTTACCCACTCCTATTCGCAAAGCTGCTTCCCTTACTTCTTTTAAAAATAATTTATTTTTTATCCTTTTACATAATCAATCTTCCGAAAATATGTAGATATTTAGAATTATTTCATATTTTTATATAGGATTGTATTTTATGTTATAATGATCATTATTTTTTTCCTGTCGACAATATATATCATTGCTGATTGCTGATGTATTTAGCTTGTAAATAATAACAGCCAGACAATATTACCTGTAATTCTTAGAGGACAGTAAGTCCCAGAATAATGTTTATTTTTCCTTTCATTTTATTTCTCTCATGCGTGTATTGAAGTTCCAAATGAGTCTTTGGTTTAGGACGAAACCAAGATAACGAAATCTGTCAGATCTGGGTAATGGAATACCATTAAATATAATTGGTGAAAAGTAATTATGGTGAAGAGTAAAAGCTCTGTATGCGCTCTTTCAATTATTTATGGCTTGATGTAACAATAGTGGTATAGAGGAATCAATAAAAACAGGATCCAAGATTTACTAGCGTCTTCTATTGGAAGTTTTTTTTAGAAGACTAGTTTCGAATGTTAAACATTCATCATCAGATACAAAAAAATTCAAAAAATCAGCACTTAGGTACAAAGTATATATTAACTTTAAAAACGCAAAAAGAAAAAGTATAAATTAAATATTTAAGAATTATTGAAAATAAAAAATCGTTTAAAATGAACCTAGTTTTCTCATTAAATGACCAAATAAATATTTCCAATAGCCCCATTTTAAAATACATTTTCAGAAGGAACAGAAATGCAAACTACTCCAAGGAAATCAAAGGATTGTCCATTTTTCTTACCAACCCTCTTTTGATCCATTACAACTCACCTTACCATAGGACCAGATAGCTAACAGAAGCCCTTCTACTCTGCCTCTTTAGGTCAGCGTGTTTCATTATGTTTGAATTATATTTAAAGTGAAAAATAATTCATAAATCCAAATGTTCTTAATTTTTTTATCCGCTATCGATAACACAATTTCACGATCAGGGAAAATGGTCTTTGGAGATCAAAAGAGCCTGTATAAGAGTGTCATAACAGCATGGTGTTTCGTCCGTAAAAGTTGACACAAACGTGTCTGGAATGTCACCAGTGCAGACATCAAGAACAGGCTGTGAGACATTGCATGGACGATTTTTAGCAAGGAATAGGTTTTTGGCAATTAAAATAAATTTCTAATAATGAAAAATTATCGAAAACAAACGGTAAGATACAGAAAATTATATACATTGATTCAAAGAAATAGAAGCATAAAACTTCCAAAATTCATAAAATTCCTGAAGTAAAATAATACAATATTTTTTCGTATTTAATGAATACATATTTTCTACCAGTATTACTACAATTATTGAACAAAAATCAATACCTGAAATATAAAACTATTATTTGGAATATTTAAATATTTTTAAAGTACAACTCTCTGCTTCCCAATGGGCTGGTCACCTGGGAAAGTGACAAGAATTTCATTTGTAAATATGATCATAATTGAGGACTTATTTGTATGTATATTAATTTTTTATTTTGTATTGTATTTATTTGAATTTAACGTTTATTTGTTGATTTGTGGAAATAATAAAAGGCTATTATTATTATAATTATTATAAAGTACAACTCAATTTACTGACCTTCGCATAGCAACTTCTAATGAACAAATACGGACTCTCTTACGGTTTTACAAAAATTACATAGACATCCCAACATACTCATAAACTACAGGCCACAACTCACATTCCAAACGACAGAGGAAGCTTAAAACGAGCTGGTTGAGGGGTCTTTTACTCTAATTAAAAAAAATAATAATAACTTTTAGTAAGAAATAATATAGGATTCTACTCTACATCGTTTCGTTTACATCAAATAATTCCGTATTTCACCAAATTCATCGATTGCTAATAACTTTGATGAACAGGTATATGAATAGAGAAAAATTTTAAAAAAACATTGAAGTATATAATTTTGATGAATTTTGGATTAAGGGCATAATCTGAAAGCTTTTTTTTTCTCTTTATTTATGATTTAGTTATAAGGCTATCTAAGAGATGAACACTAATTTGTGAATCATTTTGGAAAAAAAAGTATGACTAAAATAACGATTTTTATACTCAACCGACTTTTTACCAATAACCGACATACACATAAAAAAGGTAACCATTATCAGTAGTAATCACGTTTTCGTTTTGTTTTTCTTGTCATTAAATGCTCTATAATTTTCAAAAAAAAATAATTTAATACTGTTTATTTTATTTATATTTGAAAATATACTACTTTATCCTGTTTGTTATTAAAATTTATAGCATATTCCTCTTTTAAGGCTGATATAATGACCCTAACACAATGATACACCCACTCGCTATTTTCTCTTAGGGAAAACATCATTTTTATCTTTCGCCCACACTTTTGTATTTGTTTTTCTTCTTCCATGACGATTCCACTGGATAATGAGTATCATATTTGGATTTCATCTCAAGCAAAAATAAAAAGATTTTTCCATCCCACAGACTGAGTTCATTATATCTATTTTTTTTATTAAGGGAATAAATTAAATAATTGCCAGATCGCCTTAAAGCAAATTTATTTAATAATTTTATGCTTTAAAAAAATAATTATATTATCCAGAAAAAAAAGAACAAACAAAGAGTAGCTGAAAACAGGGATCGATTAAGGTTTCCTTGAAGTAGCAAAGGGATGAGAAGACAGAGAAAATTTAGCAGAAAGGAAATTAAAGGAAACAAGGAGAAGAGAAGGCCCCAAGGCCAGACCGAGGGAGAGAGTTAATTAAAATATATATTAAAACGGTTAGCTGGCTATTTCAGTTGCGGGGTCGCAAAATGTAGGTAAGAGATAACATTGGATCTCCATCCCCAATGGTGCCAACTTAATAACTTCTCCAAAACAGTCTCGTTTAAATTCAATGTGACTAACGAATTTAAAAAATAAAAAATACTTTCTTCTATTCGGCTCATAAATTTAAGAGGACCAAAGAAATTAAATGTTACTCTAATCAATATTAATATATATATATATATATATATATATATATATATATATATATATATATATATATATATATATATTTTAAAATTTCGTTTCTATTTCAATAAACCCACATTTTTAGTCAGACTTATCTATAAACGTTCTAAGCTTTCCCTAACGATTAATTTTAGAGTGCTAGGAGATTAAATATTCTTAAACAAAAAAATATTAATAAACTAAAAATAATAAGTTGAATAGTAAAACAAATAAATGCAATAAAATCTACAGAATCAGAAGGCTATTTTTAAAAAAATACGTAATTTGTACTTAGACCAGCATTTCCCGTTGCGGCCTCGTACGCTGTCATAAGTAAAGAACATAGTTAATTTTAACAAATATTTCAAGTTTTATTTATTTATCACTATTGTAGAAATAGTGTAGAAATCATGCAAACAGGAGAAAATTATTTTACAAGACATCCGAATGAACTACATTTGAGTTTTGTCTCCCGATATTATGAGAATGATTTAATTGTTAGTGTTTCAGTTCTAGAAAGACCAATATATTATTGAGCATGAGAGAAACAGTTAGTCCGAAAATCCACTACTACATTTTTGTAATTTTGGCCTTATGATTTGGTAATTTTAGTAGCAAAAGAAATTTTAATGGGATATTTTAATAGTTTGAATTGAAAGTGTAGATCAGTAGGAAATCATTCTCGGAACAAATGCTATTTCTCTAGCCACTGTACCAAAGAGTACTATAAACTCTATGATATTTCCACACATAGCTGTAACTTTTAACCTGGTACTAATGAACAGATGAGGAGGTTAAAGATTACGTTAAAAAAAAAAAAAAAATTGTCGTCTATTTTTTAATTAAAATGTGATTTTGATGGACAGAGAATATTTACAATATTATTAGCGAAAAATTTCAAAATTCACTTAAATCCACATGTTGCACCAAATGTTTATCTCTATTTTACTGACAATTTAATTTAAATAAGGAAATTTTATTAAATATTTTAAGGATTGTAACCTAAATTTCAGATTGCATCTCACCACCTATCGGTCAATATTCCAACTTCACATATTTATTACATTTTTATTATTAATTTAATTAAGCATCAGTAAATTTTATTATTACAAAATCTTCCTTAAAATATAAAAATTATGTAATTTAAATTTGGTACAAATTGGTTCAGTAGTTTTGTGGTTAGTGATCATAAACGAAAAAAGGATCCTTTTATAGAGTAGTATGGATTTAAAATATGGCAATATATTAGATAACTATACTCACAGTACATTCATTTAAGGCATATGTAGCACAGATTTCTTTTAAGAATTATGAAGAATGGTCACTTACCTAAAAAATAAAAACGAAAAATCATTATAATAAATATAACTGAATAAAAATCATTAAACTGGTAATGATAATATCAATTTTCAACAGGTACATTTGGTTGACATAATGTATTTATATCTTTTAGATTTATTTCTGGGATTTCAGTCGAAGAAAAGAAAAAAAAAATATTTTTTTACTATAACACATTATTTTATTGTGCCAAAGTTTCGGCCTTAATAGCGTTGAGGCCTTTATATATTTCCTTTATGTTACTATCCTTACTCTTATACATCTATTTATTTATTATTTTATTTTTACTTTTTCTCAGTCTTACTTATGTTTTGTGATGTGTGTTTTTTCATATAGTTTTACAATTTAGTCATACCGTCTTGCTTGTTTTCTTTTCTTCTAGCCCTGATGAAGACTTGCTATGCAAGTCGAAACGTTGGCTGTAACTATTAAAATAAAATTTTGATCTGCTGAGTATCTATGCCTGCCTTCCCTAACTATCTACATCTCCTAATTTGTTGATATTCGACTAAACGAATTTACCAAAAAGGTCGCTGTTTATTTATTTCCCCCTGATGATGGCCTACAATACTATGGCCGAAATGTTGGCACAACAAAACAATGTGTAATTAGTTTTAACAATTCTTATTCTCTTAATACTTTGCCTTATTCTTCTAAATATATCAACAAGATAAATATCAAATATAGTATAAGCAGCTAAACAATATCTTAAGAATTTTTAATATGTAGATATACTCTAACATTAAACGCTCAAGGGTTTCATATCAGAAAAAAGGCGCTAGAAAGGGAGGAAATAAACACGAACCAATTTAATGTGTTTTTCAAAAAAACAAATATAAGTATATCAGATAGAAGAAGAGAGATAGAAAGTGCAGAATGTCAGGTCGTAAAGAATATATTTTTGTATCGCAAAGATTTGAAACGAGGATCGGTCAGTGGTTCTGGGTTGGAGCAGGTTAAATATTAAAAATAATATATTAATACATTTAAATATAATACAGAATATTTCACGACAAAATTTATCCTTTATTTATCCACTCTAACAGAATCATCTGGAAAAAAGCCGACAATTAATGCCAATGAATAAAACGAAGTTGAATGAGGGATCAGATATTTTTTGTGAAGAACTTCATAAAAAAATATCTTTCATAATAATGGTCTTCTTTTAAAATTAAAAATTTAGCAAAAAAAAATAAAAAACAAAAAACTTTAAAAGAGGACTTTTTTAAAGGGGAAGGAAGGAAAACTTTCCTGTTTTCTACACTCTATACTATATACTTTCCCTATTGAGTTTTTTTTTTTTCAAAACAATAAATATTTAATATTTCAAAAGGAAATTAATTATTTCCTCTATTATCTCAAGTAAATTCTTCGACTAAAAATATTATTATTTATTTAAATTATTCCAATAAAATTCAAAAATCATTTACTGTTAACTTTGAAAGGGAAATGCCCCTCATGGGAACTTCATAACTGATTAGGTTGAATTGAAAATAGACATGGGAAAGTTTAGATCTATAGAACGTAAGATTTTGAGGAAAATATTTTCCAGCTTTCATCCATAAAAAAGTTCTAATTTCTTCAATTATATTTGAGGCAGTTCAAAAATTGAATTTCTTTAAAATATTCCCTAAATTAATTATTCAGTTTTAATAATTATTTTAATATATCAAATATATACACAAGGTAACATTTTAAATATACGTTTTGAAACTATCTTTTATCTTGATAATTCCATAGGAATACATTGCATTTTGGACCTGTTCAAGAAACTATACGAAGGAGGAAAATCGGTTTACTTCATCTGTTCACCAAGTCATATCTCATATCTGTAATGATATGGCTGATAAAGCAGCAAAAGAAGCACTAGCCCTCCCAGGACCTGGAAAAACCTTTCTAACGGCATCAGAACTTGCACGCCACTTAGAGAGGAGGTATCCCAAGAGTGGCAAGCATTGTGGGATACAGCTCGCCAAATAAACTCGAGGTTATTAAGAAGGACATAAAACCATGGAGCAGTTCCTACCTCAATAATCGCAAAGAAGTGATCCTAACGCGATTAAGAATTGGGCATTCGAGAACAACAAACCTTCACCTTATAATTAGAGAGGCTCCTCCAACATGTGAAATGTGCGACAATGTTTTTCCAATATCCCATATGTTTACTGAATGCCCTTACTACACGAAAAGGTTAACCTGGACATCTAAAAGGCGCTGGGAAACAATAAAAACATAATTGAAAAAGTGATAGCTCTCCTTTATTGAGAAAAGCTATATCACAAAATATAGATAATAACTTTTATATAAAGAACAGACGAGCGTTGATGACCCTTAGGTTTTACTCTAAAAAATCTCTCAAATAAATAAATCTTAATAATTCTGGCCAACACATTGTCCTCTTGAAATCACTGTATAATTAGTTATTTCTTAATTTGTATTTAATTCGACCTTCTTTTGTTATTCAACGTACTAAAACGTTTCAAGAATAAATTAGCACTTTTTTCGAAAAGATACGACCGAAGTAATCTGGCAACTAGTGCAGGAAGGACAATTAATTTTATAGGTTACCAATCTTTTCCAGCCAGAGACCATTCACTATAGTTAAAATGTACTTTGAAATGTAACGATATTATGACCGGGATATACTTTAATACTGTTCAGCCGTCATGCCTTTCATTAAAAATACCTATTGATAGTTGTTTCATTCAATATATGAAATTTTGATGCATGATTACTGACAAAGAAATTCATACGTTTGAAATTAGATGGGTACTGAAGATACAATTATGCCAAATCACCATCGAGTGGGTAATATAAAGGCATATTTCCTGAAAACGTTTCATCAGTCGAACAATTATGAAAGATAATTCAAATTAAATAATAAAGAAGCAGATTGATAGAAACTTATAATTCCAAATAATAAAACTGGCCCAGAGGAGTATTACTATACCTAACTATACACCTAGGGTATCTATATACAAGTTGTACCTTAAGATTGAACTATATATAGCAAACGTACAGGAGTTGAGATAGTTAGCAAGAGAAACACCTAAAGGTTGATGAAAGGTAAGCTGGAGGGTTAGGACAGATCTAGCCACTGATGGTGGGATAACACCAGATCCGATATAGGTTAGATTGCGTTCGGTCGGAATTTGCGGAAGCCAAAGTAGGTCTTCTTCATCGTATCAGATCGCTCAACAAAGTTATTTATCATTAGTTTAAAATAAGAAATTTATTTATTTTTTAGAAAAAAAAAATTGGAAAAATAAAATCGAAAATATTTTCTATAAAATTCATTAGTTAACTTAGATTTTCTCACGAGCTGTAACGGTTCTACACTACAAGGGAATTGAAAAAAGCTTATAATAATAACTCCAACTCTCTAAAACTTGAAATATAAACATATTTTTAAAAAAATTATAAATCGACTGAAAGTATATTCAATTTTCTGTAAGAGATCTCAAACATTCTAGTATCTCTAAAGGAGGAACAAAAAGAAAATTACGAAAAAAAGTCTTCTGTACTCAACGACCAAATAGCACCCTACCACTTATCTCTCATTAGAGCTACACTTTTTGACGAATCGAGGTTAAAAGAGTCAATTATATATGAACTGATGGCAAGAATGAAGTTGATGTAGCAGATTGTTAAATTTGTCAAAATAAAATGTTTTTTTGAACGATTCAATTGATCACAACGTAAACAATTTACATCACAATGTCCAAAACATTACTGGATAGTTATCAGAGAAAATACTACCTCATCTGTGGAATAAAGTAAGAATAACTGATAATAAATTAATTGTCTGTACTGATAATTAATTGTCTGTAAATTAATGCAGGATTTCATGTTTTCACTAAATCGCCAATCTGGATAACAGTTTACATTTAACTTATAATTTCTTGGAATGGATGTCTTCATTTGTACCCTTTCAAACAAAAATCTTTACCTCTTTACTACTTGGTTATACCCAATTTCTAGTTTGTATTATGATGTCAAAGTGTTATTTTCATCAAATTTTAAAAGTTTCAAGTCGGTCGGAAAGGGGTCCCTAACTGTCAGAAACGTTAACAAAGTCTGGGGTGATGGAATTGTGAGTGAATGCAACGTTAACGGCGATTATAAAAAAAAAAATCAGCAGGGAGATTTTATCATTAAAAACGAGGAAGGTCGTGGAAGGAAGTACTCCGTCCATGGATGAAGATATTCTGAGAGATTTTATGGAAGAAAACAGGACAACTGAAAAGAATGTCTAAAGTGACACAACTCAAAAATCTGCATTTTTTATTTTAAATCATGTTTAAGTTCAATACTCTTCAATGAAATGCCAAAAATATCAAATTAAGTACACATGATACATCTCACTTGCGGTTGGGATAAAAATATAATTCAGGTACACTATTGATATTTCATACAAGAACGAAAAATTTACAATATTTTAATTCTGGTTTTTGAGTTGTGTCACTTTTGAAATACGTGCACGATATATTGAATTAAAAAATTCAATATATTTTATTCTTATTAAGTTAAGAAAATATATAAAAATATTTTTCAATTGTTCCTTTTGATAAATCGGGTTTTTTAATTAATGAAAGATTTACTGTTTTCAATTAATTACCTCTCTAAATAATACATTTTTTTTTTTTTTTACGTATTATATCTTTGCATAGATTTCTTCATTTTCTAATCCTCTTTCAAACAAACATTTTTGTTTACTACTGTAGTATGTTACTACTTGGAGATATTCCGGTCTGTACTAAGATGTTAAAATATGATTATTGCCTAATTTCCTTTTATGAGTCTAAATAGAAACATTGAAGAAGGTGTGACTGGGGTGATGGTGGGCCCGTCATGTGTGATTTTAACTTTTCCTCTTTTAAAAAATCATTTTATTCGTTATACTTTTTTCTTTTTTTTATATATTCCAAATGCCGTTATCATCATTTAGTTAAGTTTAATTTTAGTTACTTTGTTACAAATAGAGAGCTGGAAGATTTAGTTTACAACTGAGATCCTACTTTTGTACGCTATCAGTTACATTTCTGGGTACTTTTTTATTTAAATTTAATAAAACTGCATAAAATAAAAGGGTCGTTTTGTGTGTAAATTTTCCCGACACCTTTAAGTAGAATAACGGCAATGTGATTGCACCATTCAAAGGTGTTTGAAAAAATTTCGGAAGGTTGATTTAGTGTTGAAGACAAGGAAAATGCTGCAAGGATTATGTCCCTTCATGAGAATGTTTTGAGAGCTTTTGTCGAATAAAAACTCAGAACAAACGGTTCGAAAACTTCCATAAAATCGACAGTTGCTAACCACATCAAGACAATCAGAAAGGGAGAAAGGTGGGTACCTCATGCAGTAACTGACCGCCTATATCTCAGGCATGACCTAATGAAAATTCTTTGAGATTGGTTATGAGACTTTGCCTTTTCACCATATTCTGCATGCCGCTTTTCTACCATTTTTTTTTTTTTTAAGACAACATGACCACTTAGAAAAGATAAAAAAATTTCACAATCGAAATTCGAAAGAAAGCGGTTTTAGAATTAGTTAGCTACAAAGATTCAAACAGCTATTCACTAGGTGTAGAATATATTAACTCTTTAACACAAATGTATTGAAAATAATCGAGAATATTTTGATTTATAAAAAATGTTTTAGGTCATTTCTTTCATATTATAAAACTACTAATCTGCATTGATTTCCTGTAACTCCAATGCCATCCCAGTTCAGATGCCAAGAGTCAGGAATGGACACAGAACATTTAAATTAAACTGAACAATTTTAACAAAACTGGAAAGCTAAATCTTTTGGACAAATTTGCATAGGCTAAGCAGTAAGGAGAGGTAAATGGAGAGAAGCAGAGACAATAACTAACCAGGGCGGTGATAATTTTTAACTGAGCCGGGCTGGAATTGGATGTAACGTTGTTAGGGCCATCAGTAACTGTACACTGCCGGCCTCGTCTCTCTTCTACTCGGGCCTAATCATTCCCTATATTTACATTGCCTCTCTCGTCTCTATTCTCTTTGTTATTTAATCATCTCATTCGTTACATCTACATTTTTAGCGTAGTGCAGTTTTAAAAAAAAATATTGTTTTGATTGTCGAAAGCACTACATTAGATTAACGCTAAAGAGGAAAACCAGAAAGTATTATTTTTTTTGTAGCTATTATATATATTGAAAATTTACAACTGTATACAATACATATAAAACATAACAAGTGAATGTAATGATAGTTCTAAAAATGAAAATCGCTTGAAAGCAACTACCCATTAGTAGCATTTATGAATGTTTTATATAATAAATAAATACTATATTAGCAGGTCCCCAGTCCATCTTCTTTTCAGGTACCTCAGTGTTACCTTGAATAGAGTGGGAAGCGAGTTGTGATACTAGTGGACTTGAATTTATGTTAAGTTTGACTTGAAAGGATAGGTATCTAGGTTGTGCTAAGTCAGAGTCATAAGGAATATTAAGATCTTTGTGGGTAAGATTGGCCGTGACAAAGTAAGGCGCATTAAGGATTTTTCTAAGGGTTTTTGAAGGATTTTGAATTGTAAGGATTGGATACGAGATGAATTGGATGGTTTAACGGAGCCCCAATGCTCAACTCCATACCTCCTATTAGATCTAATTACAGCTATACAAATGAGTCTTTTGTAACTAATTGAAAGGTTTGAACGAGTAAATGTTGAAGGAGTTGAAAAAGATGTGCAGTTTCTTGTCGTTGTAGTCTTGTATACGGGTTCCAGGTAAGACGTTTGTCCAGATAAGAGTCCTAAGTAGCAGATCTGTGCAACAGAGATTAACGGAATATCATAAAAGGATACTGTAGGACAGGAAGTCGAAGGTTTACGACCAAATAAAAAAATCAGTAATATAAAAAAAGCTTACCCTCAAAGAATAAGTTGGAGCGAGGGTCTAAGCGCGATTTTTAAAAAAAGTCGTGGGTCCGAATCACATCTGGACCATAAAATGAATTTTGATGTTTCCATCCTTATAATAATAGGTTGGAAACCGGTATGATAACCCGTCCATGCTCCCTGTCATAATTAAAGTACGCTAAGGACCAACAAACAACCAAACCATTTCACCCATTGGAAATGTTCGTTTTCCGAAACAATGTATTATAATTTGCACTAGTAATTGGATATATTTATATAAAATAGTATATTTTTTAGTATTTTATCAAACATAAAAAAGTTACTTCTTTACTAAACGTTAATGAGCGAGTCATTTTCAACAGTTATCCTTTAGTTTTAAATATCACTCTAAAAAATGAATATTATTTTGAGTATAATTATAATTGTATATGAAAGTTCAACTAAACACCCCTTTTCTAGGTCTTTCTGCACACGTTTCTTCTCTTCATATTTCTTCATATCTGATACATGGTAGCTATAGTACATTGTTCTTAAAACTAAGATAGAAAGTTTTGATTATTATTAAGTTGTGGTTGATTTACAGCATTCTAACTGTTGAAAAAAAAACTTCTTGAGATACAGACTAACTCCCAAAGTTCAATGGCCACAATCCAAGGCGGAAGATCGGACAATATTGACAAAAGAGGCCGACAATTGGCGGTAATTGAACGGCCGTGACTTTGGATCGGTTGCGTGCCCCAGGGCCACTAGTAGTGTGTATAGTGCCCTAGCTCTATCACGATACCATAACTCCATGTCCTCTCTCCCTCTGATAGCCTTCATTACCTGTATCAGCCATCAGGATCACCAGGCTACCGGGAGTTGTTAGCCGAGTAGTGAGGGTAATAGGGATAGGTAATGGCAACGAGGGTGAGGAAATAGTAATGGGTCAACATTAACCATGAGAAACTACTTGGAGGCCTCATCATTACTAACAAGCATTAAAATAAGAGAAAGTAAAAGTTTTCTTTTTTTAAAAGCTTTCTTACAACAGTCCAAAATAATTATTACGATGAAGTAGATAATTGGGGTGTGCAATCAAGGAAACTATTGGGTAATTTTAATTTATTGTCCCGGAATTCCGGCTCACAGTGTAAGCCTTCATTAAAGCTAGAAGAAAAAACAAAAAGCTATGATAAAAAAAATAAAAATTTGAAAGGGATGAGAGAAAACAAACTATGTGAAAATAAAAAAATATAATGTGAAAAACATGAATTAAAAAAAAAAAAAAAAAAAGTGAATGAAACAAAAGTAGAATGGATACATTTAATGAACATAAGTGGATAAATAAAGTATTACAGATAAATACTACACTTCGAAAATGCATACAGACCAATACAAAATAATAATTATTTATTTTATTCACTAACGGATGATATTAAAAATACTTTTTTTTTTTTTTTTACCATTTGCATTTATATTTACAAGTGTACAAAAACATATACATCAAGTAAATGTGTTGATAGTGAATACAATGGCATGTAAATAACTTGTGAAGAACTACTCAATAGTAGCACTTCGATAAAAATCAACACTAAAAGGTCTGTAGGTCATCTTCTTTTCAGACGCCTCGGTGGATTATCGGGAATGGAGTGGGAAGCAAGTTGGGAGACTAGTGGATTGGAATTGTTATGGAGTTTACTAAGGAAGGATAGGTATCTGGTCTGGGCTAAATCAGTAACATAAGGAAGATTGAGATCTTTATTGATAAGTCACAAAGTAAGGAGCATTGAGGATTTTTCGAAGGATATTGGATTGCAAGGATTGGATACGAGATGAAATAGATGGTTTAGTGCAGCCCCAAAGCTCAACCCCGTACGTTCAAATAGGTTTAATCGTTAAAAATACTAATTCTAAAATTCTATGTTTTTACGTAAATTCGAAAATCAATAGAACTATGATTGATGAATTATTTGCCACTTTTATTGGAATTCTTTTTATCTGAAAATTAGTTTCGAATGTTAAAAAATCGTCATTACTGCTAATGGAGGTAAAACGAGAAGAGGTTCTAAACGATATCAGGATATTCAGTCTAGTTTACCATTTAGTCCACTCCAGGTCCTGATACCGTACACAAATCATTTTCGTTTTGTTTCATTAAAACGGATGATGAATACTTAACATTCAAATACAAGTTTTAAAATAAAAATAATTTCAAAAAAAGTGGCAATTATTTTATCAACACTAATAAAATTACCTACTGGAATGGACTAAATGTACAGAGGCTTTTGGATGAATCTCCAGTCATAGGAAAAACCTGATGTGATCCTTTTATGCCTTCTAAATCCTTCAAGTGATTAAAGAACGGTTTTCACTATACTCATAAGCCCTTACCTTCTGAACATAGTTTTAAAATAATCTAAACATTTGGTCAGACAGTATAAAAATATCTAAAAGTTCTTCGTTTATTGAATTTATTAACTGCTTTTATCGTTATCGGGAAGCACTTAAGAATAAATGAAGTACTTTTCAGTACCTGTTTTGTACTTCAACAAACAAGAATGAAATATATATTGTATTTAAAAAAAACACAATAATATTTCTTAGTTTGAAGGAAGATAATAAAAACAAGTATTTTTTACATTCAAGGGACTAAATACAAGTGTTATACATAGCGACGGTTTTAATCCTAAGTTGTTAGGTCATTTTATTTTCTATTTATTTATTTTTGACAAAATAGCAATCAACCACAAAAAAGAGAAATAATTAATTGTGATGAAGAATAAAGTCATTTCTTATTTACAATAAAATGATAAAACAAAAAAAAAATTTAATTAGAATAAAAGAAAGTTTTAATGCAATTGAAAAATAAAATATCGCTTGGAGTACGCATGCTGGCATAGTAGAATCAATACAATTGGTGAATTAATTGCCACTTTTATTGGAATGATTTCATTAGAAAACTAGTTTCGAACCCTAAACATTCATCTTCAAGTTCTCAAAAACATACAAAATATTTGAAAACATCAGCACTTTGTCACATGGATGATACATACTATAGTTTTTAAAATAGACCCTTTCCAAAAAAGCGGAGAATATGAACCAAAATGTGATGACTGTGAAGCTAAATACACGGAAAAACCCATTCAGGAAAAACTAGATATGTTCATTTTTGTCCACAATAAGATAAATACTTTGGGCAACCCATATTGGGGTCCTACAGATCTTATAAAAGTAGGCAAGTTGTAATGGCAATGGTATAAAAGGATATTCAAATCACAACCTGCCTACTTATAAATAATGACTAGGACTCCAATATGGGTTGCCCAAAGTATTTATCTTATTGTGGACAAAAATGAACATATCTAGTTTTTCCCAAATGGTACAGATATAAGAGCATACAATGATAAGACCCAAATTTCCAACTTCACTATCCATCTAAATTAAAATAACCATAAATTCAATAAAGACTCGGGAGCGAACATAATACATCAATTAGAAATAGCCTAAAATTAAATATTTTATACCATTCGAAATAATAAAATCGTTCGAAACCAATCCAGATTTTTGTTTAAATGACCAGATAAACATTTCCAACAGCTGCATTTTAAATTTGTTTCCAATAGGAACGGAAAAATCCAATTAATCATTGGGAAAATCCTAAGGTAAAACCCAAAAAACTTTAACCTACCTGGCTCTTCCCCTTCCATTATGAATATACTTTCTATATCTGTTAGATCTCCTTAGGTGAGTACATAAACTTTTGATTTCTTGTCTTACATTTTTGAAAATTTTAGTATATACAATCCATGTAACAAAGTGCTAATGTTTTGAAAATTTTGTATGTTTTAGAACTGAAGATGAATGTTTAGCATTCGAAACCAGTTTTCTAATAAAATAATTCCCATAGAAGTGGCAATTAATTCATCAATCCTAATTAAAATGAATATTGTACTAGCAGCCAAGAAATTCTTAGAAACTATAGCAAAATAAATTAAAAACAATGTTTAACTGGCGAAATTGAAAATTATAACCAACTCACTCAAACTTCATTCTTTTTTTCAATACATTAACATCTGGATGGTCACCATGGTAACCATGTTAACAAACAATATATAATATTAAATTGCCAATTCACTTAAAAATCTTCTCTGATTCAGCACATCCTCCCACCTTAAGCTGGAGAAGTTATTGACAGCTTAACACTTTTCACTTAACTCACAACTTTACTAAGCTTCATATTTCTTAGGTACTTTGCTTACTCTGCCACTGCGAGTGGATATTGGCTGTACTTCTTCGGTTTTTCTTACCATAGTTTTTGAGCTGCCCTCTTCTTGATTAAGTGGTTGATCTCCCCAGTAATTTATAGGAGAATCTGCCGTGCTGTTTATTTCCAGAGGGTATATTCTCTGAACGGGTCGTATTATCTCCCCTCGTTTCGTCTTCAACTTAACAAGCCTCACTTTTCCGTCACGTCCGGGTAGTAACTGAATGACTCTTGCCATGGGCCAGTCAAGTCTCCTTTTGTCGTCACTGCCAACCAAAACTATTTCACCTTCTTGTATTCCTCGACTGATTCCTTTGATTCTATGCTTCAGTTGACCGAGATACTCTGAACGAAATCTTTTACGAAGATCCTCCTTCAATTTCTGGCGATACGCTAATCTGCTTTTCAGGTCACACTTATCTAACTTGTCTAGGTCTGGTACTCCTACTTCCTTGATATCTTGAATAAACATAGAGGGCGTGATAGGCACTAAATCCGCAGGGTCGTCTGACACATATGTTATGGGTCGCGAGTTGATAACTGATTCACAATCACATAAGGTAGTATAAAGTTCCTCGAAAGTCAAACAAACATTTCCTAATATTTTTCGCAATAATCGTTTTAATATACCAATCATCCGCTCCCACCATCCACCCCACCATGGGGATGAGACCGGCATGAATTTCCACTCGATTCTATTAAATGAAATGTAACGAGATAATTTAGAATTATCCACAAAACTCATTGCATTCGCAGCACCAACAAAGTTTGTACCGTTGTCACTATAAATGACCCTTGGACGTCCTCTTCGTGCAATAAAGCGTCTAAGGGTTTGCAAGAAGGATTCTGTTGTCATTGCTGGTAATAACTCTAAATAAGTCTCTTAGCTATCTGTCTTCTACATGTAACGCATTTACGTACTACTGACCTAATCAGTCTTCGTCCACCAATGATCCAAGTGATGCTAATAACACTTGGACTCCTAAATGGTATTCTTGATGAACTTCTATAACCAATCTTTGCACCACTGGGAGATTACCAAATAAAATTATTGGATTTCGAAATTCAAAGGTATCTTCTTTTGAAGAGATTTTAGATTTGGTCCTAATAATACCATCTCGATCCTTAATAGGACATAAGTCTATAATTTTTTTACTATTTTCATCTGTTAAACAGTCTTGTTGAACCAACATAAGTAGTACGTTCTCTGCTTTAATTATTTCTGGAGTAGTTAATTCACTTGTCAACATTCTCTCACGTTTTTCATGTTTGAGGCTATTTTCATAAAACCTATAAACCCAACCAAATCTACGAACGATACTTTCATACCTGGTGAGGTTTCTGTAGTACCAATCAGTATCGTCACTACGACCAAACATAGATGTGACTAAAGTTTTACTCCTTTCTTCAATGATAATATCTTCATCAAACTGAGGTATTGTGGATGGCCGTTCACAGGGACCCCTTTTGAGCCAGTCTGGACCCTCCCACCATTTTTCGTTTACCAACTGTTTCACTGAACACCCTCGAGAAGGAAGATCTGCTGGATTAACATTCCCAGGTACATGATGCCATTGATCTTTCGATGTGAGAGCACGTATCTCATCAACTCTACTTTTTACAAATGTTGCCCATTGATCATCTCTCTGAAATCATGCCAACAAAGTACTGCTGTCGCTCCAAAATATAGAATTGATCTTGATCCAAAATATACCCTTCCAAAGACTTCGTAATAAAAGCGTGTAGCTTGGCTCCTATTAGCGCTGCAAGAAGTTCTAATCGTGGAATTGAAATACCCTTTTTTGATGGTGCGATGCGACTCATTGCTGATAATAATTGAACATTCACAGCTCCATTACTCTCTGAACGTAAAAATATGGCAGTAGCATATGATAATTGACTGGCATCACAAAAAACGTGAACACTCCAATTGTTTGTATTGCATACTCCTAGCACCCATCTAGGAATTTGAATGTTTGCTAGAAGAGGTATTGCGTGTGCCCAACTCATAAAACGCCTCTCAATATCTGAATCTACCTCTTTATCCCATCCATACTTGCGTTCAAAACATAATTGTAACAATAGTTTGGGCTCTAAAGAAACTGGACATGTAAACCCTATTGGATCATAAATCCGGTTTACAACTTTCAAAATTAATCGCTTGGTAATTACTTCGTCCTCTGGCCTTTTCAAGAAATTTTCACACAGATGAATCATGTCACTGTCTGAATTCCAAACTAGTCCTAACACATTTGCTAGCTTTGGATTTTCGGAATCACCAGAACTATATACCCATCCTCGTAAATCAAAATTTACTTGTTTCATTACCTCAGTTGCCCCAACTACAAAGGTGTCTAGTTCGGCTTTTGACACACTCGTCACACAGTTATCAACATAAAAACTTTTCATTAATTTATTAGCAACAGATATGTACTCACTATAGCTATCTACCAATGACTTAAGGCGGTGTCTAATAACAGCTGTAAGTAAGAAAGGGCTAGTTGTCACACCAAATACGACTCTGCAATGTTGGAAAACTATAATTTTTCCATTTTTATCTTTCCAAATAAATTTCAGAAACTGGCGGTCTTGTTGACAAATACTAATCTGAAGGAAAGCTTGCTTAATATCTGATATGACACCAATCTCATTTATTCTGAAACGAAGTAAAAGTTCTGGGATTAATTCAACTAAATTTGGTCCCTTATCTAGACAGTCATTTAAAGAGGGCTTATGTTTCTTTTTGGCTGAAGCATCGAAAACTGGTCTTACTGGAGTCGTACTGCCAATTTTAATAACGTGCCTATGGGGTAAGAAATGGCCACTGTAAGGATCGCTAGCATCACTAACATCTTCAATGATTCCTTGCACCAAACAATCTTTAAATACTTTATCATAATCGTCATAATAACCTTCAGATATAAGTTTTTTAACTGTAAATTCCAATCGTTTCAAAGACAATGTATAATTACTGGCAAGATAAACTTTACTCTCATTCCAAGGTAGGTGGACCTCATAACGCCTTTCATTATTTATAGACACAGTTTTATCAAAATGATCTTGCGTAGCAGCATGTAACTGGTCTTTCGATTTGCTTTCAGCGGCATCCCTTATTCCAATCGCATCTAATGCCCATAGTTGAGAAACATCTGCTTCTTTTACAAACATTGATAAAATAGACATATCTGCATTCATTTTGCAAGCAATTTGTGGAACTTTACCCATTAGAGTCCAGCCTAAATCTGTTTCCATGGCTACTAGTCCACATTCTAATAGTAGCCTTTTCCCCGTTAGAATTTTCCCAGCAATGTCCGCTCCAATCAGTATTTCAACAGGTTCATTATTGTCGTAGACATCAGATAATTTTACTCCAGCAGCAACCAATTCATCAATCCAAGGCCCTTCCGTTATATGTGTAATATTTTCACAAATAATTGGCTGATCTAAAACATCAAAATTACACCTGTAGTTACTTTCTAAATTTTGTAAATATATCTTATAAACCATACGTTTATACTGCTCAGTACTACTGCCGCCAAAGAGAGAATGAACTAATACCTGTTCTCCTGTTGCTTGGTAACCCATTTCTGAAGCAGTACTTGTTAATATGTATGATCGTTGACTGCCTGAATCAATAATAGCTCTTGCCTCACGATCTTATGTCTTACCTCTTATTTTAACAATTAAAGTTTGAAGGAATACTCCCTTAAAATTAAGTTGACCCAAGCTAGTTAAGGTTTTATCAGTCTCGACCATTTTTTCACTTTCAGGTAAAGACGTAGTAGTCGTTTTATCAGAATCATTTTTCTTATGAAGTTCTGAACACATAATAAGAAAGTGGCCCTTTTTACAAACTATGCATTTTGGCCTTAACCTACAAAATTTTGCTTTATGGTTAGGTTTAAAACAAACATAACAACAATTGTTATCTTTTATCATTGCCAACATATCTTCTAACGAGATATCTCTAGCCTTGAAACAACCTGAAGACATGTGATTTCTACTGTCACAAAATAAAAATTTCTTCTTACCAAAAATCTTATTATTAGTTTTAATTGAACTATCTTCATTAACCAATAAGTCAGTTGCAGTTGGTATCGTGCCTTTCGGAGAGGTGGTCCATTTGTATCTCTGAAAAACAGTTATTTTCTTTTTAGTGTCATGAGAACCAAAACCAGACATTGCTAAGGTTATCTTTTCTTCAGATTCTACTTCGGATTTGATAAATTCCAACAAACCCATCAAATTACCATCTTTGATAGCAGTACCCTCATCTGTCTTTTGTAAAGCATTTTTTCTTTGCCAAACTCTCAATAATTCTTCAGGTAAACATGACTCTACGAGTGGAAATAACATACACTCGTACTTATCTGATGTAACTCCTATCGTCTCTAATGACCGCAACTGCCCTTCTAACCTATCATACAAATTTGCTAAATTCATAATTAATCTGCTCACTGATTTTTGAACTACCAGCGCAATTAGTTCTCGGATATAAACCTGAATCAATAATTTATCTTCCCCAAAGCGTGACTTTAAACTTTCAATAACTTTGGGATAATTTTCTCCTGTAGGTGGGTAGCTGTTGACTACATTCCAGGCTCTTGAGTCTTTAACCGTACATTGAATCAAATATTGATACTTATCACTATTATCTAAAGAAGAATCATCATGAATTTTACTGAATTGAGACCAAAATGGTAACCATCATTTTAAGTCTCCATCATATTTCTTCAGTTCTATGAGAGGTAGTTTATATTTTCTTATTAGATTTCAACTACTACTACTACTACTACTACTACTGGCGTCATTATTACTATGAAGTGAAATATGATCCTGTTGTTTGCCTAACCTTTTCATCAAAAAACAAATATTATAATATTTCATCTAATAATCACCTCTAGTTGTTAATTCTGTTTCTAGCAAGTCTTCATTAAAACTTTCATGATCCAACATAAAATTATAAATTTCTTGGTCAACGTCTTGCAATTCTGAAAACTTTTTCTCAAGTAGAGAGAATATAGATTGTACTTGCATTTCATATTCCGAATTTTCGAGGAATTTTTCAATTTTATGACATTGTTTCATAAAATATGATCTAATTGCAGTTCTTGATTTCTTGGCTTTCTCCATTTCTAATATGTCCTGTCACGGTCGCCAAAAGATGTACTAGCAGCCAAGAAATTCTTAGAAACTATAGCAAAATAAATTAAAAACAATATTTAACTGGCGAAATTAAAAATTATAACCAACTCACTCAAACTTTATTCTTTTTTCAATACATTAACATCTGGATGGTCACCATGGTAACCATGTTAACAAACAATATATAATATAAAATTGCCAATTCACTTAATAATCTTCTCTGATTCAGCACAAATATCATGGTCGAAATATAAATAAAATCTTATAGGTAAAGTTTTACTTCCTTTTAATAATGAAACAAGTTTATAAAAATTACAATTGGTCACAACTACAATGCCACACTATTAGGCTACAAGTAATAGTACCATTTGTTTGTTTTTTGGGACTTAAGTACTTCAACTCGGGCAGAATAGATGTGTTACCAACAGGTTACCTATTCTTGCCGAATTATGATGTTCAAGAATCATATCGTTGGTTTGCTACAAAATTAATTTTAACCCAAGAATTTCATCCCAAAACGGTTGGCTTTTGAATTCGAATTAAACAACGTTTTATTCAAAATAAGAAGAGGTAAATTTAATTCGTTTACAGTTAAATTCGTTTACAGTTGTTGGTAGGTTTCTTGGTCTGCACTGCGTGACCAGGATATATATTTGACAATGAGATGTGATACAACTGTAAGTTTATTAAATTAATTTAGGAAATCTAAAATGTGATTGTAACATCTCCCTTATTTATTTTTTGCAAAAGTTTAGTAAGCTTTGCTTTACAAACTAAGCTTGTGGTTGCTACACCATTATGGATTTTCATCTCTCACATAAAAATAATATAAGGAGATATCATAAATCATTGTGACTTTCGGGAAAACATTAGAATATATGACAGAGAGAGAAAAGAGAGGAAGGAGATAGAGCGCATCTACCCCTGATGGAACAGATCTCGCTGAGCTTTTGTCAACAGTCGGATCACGTTGCTTGGTTCAGATCAACATGTAACGTTTTTCCAAGGACATTTCAGAGAAACATTTGTTTAAAACGAGTCGATTCCACCACACTAGGGCATCATCATCTCTTCTAAATATATTTATCGGAGAACAGACTGTGCAATGATAAAACATACCTAATCTTTACAAGAAAATCAAAAGTTAACAAAACCCGAACACTTAAGATTAAAATTATTACTATTACAATTATTTATTATAACTTTTCTTTAAGGAAACTAATTGGAATAGCCTAATTAATAATAAAATAATTGTAATTGAAATTGAAAAATTACAAATAATACTTGGAAGATATTCTCTATTTATTGGTGAAATGAATAATCAACATTCCACATGTTCCGGAAGTACAATCTTTTTATCTTAAGGATTATCATTTACAGCAAAAAAAATTGTCCAAAATAGTTAAGGTTGTAAGATCCTAATAATAGTAAAAAAATAATAACAGTCCCTTTAGCCCTATGATTCATTGTTAGAAGGAGATAAATAAAGATGCTGAATAAAATTTAAGATTAAATTTAATGTGTATACCAGACTTAAAAGACAAGTAACTGCTCGTCGTTTTAGAATACTCCAACATTTACTAGACAAGCGTTTAAAGCTCACAATAAATTTTAAAAAACATATTTACATGACAGTAATTTAGGCCCTTTTGGACATACGAAGTTAAGCTTTGGGACCAAATTCCTTCTTAAAATCCTCAATGCTCCTTATTATGTCACAAACAAACTTATTCATAAAGATCTTAAAGTACCATATTTTGCTGATTTGGCCCAAAGTAGATACCTATCCTTTCATAGTAAACTTCACAACAACTCGAACCCACTTGTCTACAAACTTGCCTCTAATTGCCTCTATTTTCAGCTAATCCTCAGAGGTGCCTGAAAAGAAGGTCAAGAGACCTTCTAATGCAGAACTATTGAACTGCTAGTAAGTAGTTCTTTACATATTATTGTAACCATTTTCGTCAAATTTACTTGTTGTATATAATGTAAACAATAGTAAATATCAATAAATAGTTATGAAAATTAATGTATCCTGACAATGTTTCTATATGAAAAAATATAATTTTTAATTACTTGCAACCTGAAGGTGATTATAATGCTATGCAATTTTAATATAACATAATCAATATAATATAATAATATCGTAATAGATGTTTTAAAAGATGATCCTGAAGATGGAAATATTGTTTTCCCGATGTTAATTCATGTTATGAAGATGTTAATTCATATTAATTACCAGAAAGATTTTTGATGTACTGGATTCGTACTGCTTGGTACAGAAGTTCAAACATTAAAATTTTTTTTTTTTTTATATTCACTTATTGAAATTTAAAACTGTACAAAATATATACATCTAGAAAATGAGTTGAATATGATTACAATAACAAGCGAAGCTTGAAAAGAACTACTCATCAGTAGCACTAAAAAAAAAAATAACACTAGAAGGTCCCTGGGCTTTGTGAGGTTATGGAATTCACTATGAAAGGATAGGTATCTGGTTTTGGCTAAATCAGCAACATCTGAGTCATTAAGATCTTTATGGATAAGTATATTTTAACAAAGTAAGGAGCATTAAGGAGTTTTCGAAGGATTTTGGATTGTAAGGATTGGATACGGGAAGAATAAGGAGGTTTAGTTGAGCTCCTCAACTGTCATGTAAATGAGTCTTTTGTAATAAATCGGAAGGTTTGAACGTTTGTCTAGTAAATGTTGAAGAAGTCGAAAACGACGAGCAGTTTCCTGCCGTTTTAGTATCGTATGTGGATTCCAGGTTAAACGTTTGTCCAGTTGGAGTCCAAGATACAGGGATCAGCGGGATACCATTAAAGGATACTGTAGGACAAGAAGTCGTTGGTTTACGGCGAAGGGAAAAGGTTATTTGGTGGGATTCGCTTGGATTTCTTTTAATTCTCCAATTTCGATTCCATTCTTGAAGGTTGATGACATGAGATTGGAGTGTTTGAGAGGCAATGAAGGTATCATTATTTACTGATAACAAACATGTGTCATCAGCGTACCTTCAAACAATTTAGCTTCAAAAATTAAGCATAGGTACTGTAACGGAAAATTGTAGAAGATATGTATGCTCTATTGGAAAATGAAGAAAGAGGATTACAATTACCAATTACCAGCTTCTGAAGCTGAAGTACTAAAGAAATAAATGCAATCAGACAATAGTAACATTTTTTATACTTTTTTTATTGTCTGGAGGGGAGTTTAGTTACCACCAAACAAAGATTATTTTTCATTTCATTACACGTTTATGCTGTTTTCCTTATTACACAACACTAATGAATAATTGTTATTTTTAAATAGATTTATGTATATTTAATATACAGCCATGGTCATAGAAATTGCATCACTTACCATAAATATAATGGAGGATCTCCTTAAACAACTGTTGTTCTTAGCTTTTGATAATTTTAAATTGTTTTGCAAAAGAAAAATAGTGTGCTATTAGGCATGAAAAATGGTCAAACCCCCCCCCCCAAAAAAAAAAAAAATATATATTCATAAAATGATAAATTAATTTTTTTAGCGTTATCGAGGAATTTCAGAAAAAAATTGTTTTTTACGTACTCATATGAATTTATTAATGTATAAAAACATTAAAAACATATTTATTGAAATATTAATATAAGCTAGTATTTTGTTGAACCACCATCAGCCCTGATAACTGAGGCAATCCTGTTTGGGATTGAGTCGATCAAACTTTATATGATTTCGTCACTAATCTCCTCATTCCACACCTTTTCGATTGCCTGTTTTAGCTCATCTTTATTCTTAGGCTTTGCAATATTCATTGTTTTTTTCATGATCTTCCACAAGTTTTCTATAGGATTTAAATCAGGGCTACTGTATGGCCATGGCAGTGCGGAGATCTCGTTTTCTGCTAAAAACTGCTTTTCCTATCCAAAATCGCAATGGTAAAGGCTATAAAAAAATAATGTATCTTACAGCTAATACATTTTTAAAAATAAATAAATAATTAATTTACGAATTTGGCTCTATGGAATGGAGCAAAATCATCATGAAAAATGAAGTCTCCGCAGTGTGTTAGAAGGGAATTCATTGAGGGAATCAAACTCTCTTCCAAAATTTTGTTTATATTTTTCTGCATTATCCGTCTCATCTATGAAGTTTATTTGGCCAACTCTAAAGTAGGAAAAACATCCCCAGAACAGCTAACTTGCCGGATGTTTCACTGTTTTTATAGTACAGGATTCATCCAACCTTTCATTTGGCTGACGTCTTATGTATGGAGTACCATCGGAACTGAAGACATTGAATTTACTCCCATATGAAAACATCACTTTCCTCCAGTCATCATATGTCCAGTTTTTAAAATTCTGCGCCCAATTTAGGCGAGATTGTTTCATTTTCTTGTTAAGAAATAGTTTTTTGGCTGGTTTTCTTGCCCATAAACCTTTTTCTCTTAATCTTCTACCTACTGTTTTTCAACTTACTTCAGCTAAATTGCTATCTACAAGATCTCTAGATATTTCTTTAGCAGTTTTGAAGCGATTTTCTAAGGATAATCATCATGCCATCTAAACAATCATCTGTTTTCCTTTTCCTCCCAGTCCCTTTCTTTCGCTCGGTAGATCCCTGGGAAAGATTTTTGTTAATTATTCTTACCACAGTGGATTGGTTGCACCTCACCCTCCTTGCTATCTCACGCGCAGAAAGTCCAGCTTCAGCAGACCGTCACTATTTTAACATTTTTCTCATTAGACATTTGTTTGAAACTCAGTCTATTGGACATAATAATACAAAATACGTGCTTAACATTGGATATTCTGGGCACAACTAAACTATTGAGTCACTGATTCCGTCTCTCTCTAACAGTTGTAGGTAAACAAATACAATCCCACTATTTGTTTACACATTTAGGATCAAAATGGTAATAATCATAGGTGATGCAATTTCTATGACCACGACTGTATTTAGATTAATATATTTAATAGATTCTTTTTCACTCCCAAAGGGACTAATATTTTTGTTTATTTTTTTTTAATTTGATTTTATAACTTTTATATGCACCTGTAATAGATTATCACAGTCAGAAAATGTAAAATAACATACAATAATCATGGCATGGGTTGACATGAGGTAGACAGCCCCCAGTGGTGCATACTCTATAATTTAAATAATTTTAATTGTTACTCATGGGAATCTCTCATTCAGCTCCTCTTTAAACTCTACAATATACATTAGAGATTTCTTTTTTTGTCATATTTTGTACTAGTCTGTTTATGAGTCAATTTAATTTGTCATAAAATTGTTAGTGGTGCTTTCGAATATGATTCGTGACAGTCAGGATAAGCCTGTATGGTATGTAATACTTTGTTAGAAACGTAGAGGTTAGAGTCCGTTATCAGTCTTAACAATTTTGATAGAAATGTATGGATTTTCTGAATGTGTGTCTTATTGGCGGGTCCGTAAATTTGGCATGTGTAAGTGTAAATAATATAATAGTGAATATAATAGTCTTATTCGCGATTTACTTTTTGAATTGACATGCGGCCCAAGTCAGCCTCCTGTCAAAAAGAAAAAGGTTTATGATAAAAAAAAAAATTGAATCAAGATATCAGTATTAAGAATCGAGAATTTAAACTCTACCAATACATCACAAACATCCAAGCTTCTTTTTTTTACATACCTAACTATCACACGCAATTTATAAATTTTTCTACCCTGAGATACCAGATACAATAAGATATAATTTCAAGTTTTATTATTATCCTCAACCTTACTTATCTTTATACCTGTGTATTGTTATCGGACTCATGAACCCTGCGCAAAAACATCCTTGAGGACAACTCCATCGACCACTGTCGCGTGTTCGTGCCTCGGGGGCGGAGAAAGTGTAATTCGTAAAGCCCAGGCCATAATTTAAACTTAAATGGACAGGAAATTATTCTGGTCCTTCAGCGCATTTATATCGAGCACGCGAACTTTCTTCAAATCTGTCCTAACCCTCCTTGCGGTGGGTTTTAAACGTAGCTAAACGAGCCAAGTTCTTTTGCCTACATTTAGAAAAAATGATGGATTGTTAGAAAATAGAACTCATCATATTCATTTTTCTTCTTACATCATTCCTGTTTTCATACAAAGAGGAGACCATAAAGAGATGATAGTAAAATGCAAAAATTACCTTCGTCGTTTAAATAAAAATAATTAAATCGGAATTTTATTCAACAATATTCATTCCTATGGAAGTAAATGAACAGTCAAGAAACTAGATTCTTGATTCTTAAACATAAATATCCCGCCTCGAATAGAAAATATGTGATCGATTGTACAATATTAGGTGTAGGTCGACTCTATGGTAGGAAACACTCCTTGGCACACTCAGCTTTCTTATAGTGGGTACACGGTTTAGTATTAAGTTTTTATTTGTTTTTTTTTATTTATTTAATTGAAATTTACAACTGTATATACAATATATTATACATCAAATAAATACGATGATAATGATAAAAATGACTCGTCACTTGTTTTTAAAGCAACTACCCATTGGTAGCACTTATAAAGGTTTTATATAATGAAGTATTATATTAGAAGGTCTCGAGGCCATCTTCCTTTCAGACGCCTCGGAGGGAGTATTTAGTTAGTTTAGAAAAACCTAGTGGTTGAATATAAAAGGTAACCAAAACACATTGTTGAATAACCGTACTTAATAAAACAATACTGCCTTAAAAAGTACTAAACACAACATCCTTAAAAGATTATAATGAAATTTACATGTATATATTATATATATATATCTATGGAGATCAACAGGGTCTGGAGGAGACAGAGGCCACGACCAGAGTCTCCGGGATCATCAGGGACATCCGAGGTGTCGGATACTGAGAGAGAGGACCCAGGACTAGGGGAGCAGCGGAGACGAGGGAACTGGCAGACGGGAGCGGAGCGGCCGGAGGAGGGCGGCACAACCTGGACGGGTGGCGGCCTGAGGAGGGTGTCAGAGGAGAGGCGACCGCATCTTAGAGGTAAACAATGTGAGGGCGAGAAGCGGCGGTCTGCCTATCATCCGAGTGGAGCGAGGGGTAAGGTGTCTGGTGGACACCGGGAGCTCCAGCACCATCCTGAGTCGGCGAGCGGCGGAGCGTTTGAGTGGCTGCAATGGAGCACTCCAGGTAAGGGTATGTTCTTGTAACTTAATTACTCTGGGTGGCCCTTGTACCATTGAGGGGGGAGATCGAGATGGATTTAGGGAAATGGTCGGACAGAGGGGGAAAACTAGTGTGCCATGTAATGGGGGAAATGTCCAACTCATACAATGCCATTATAGGGTGCGATCTATTAGAAATGGTAGGGGCCAGAGTGAGGAATAAGGAGGGAAGGTGGAGCGTTAAGATTGGGAAAAAGCAGTACAGGTGTTGCTCGGTATTAAAAGGGGAGAAAGGGCAAATTGGGGTGGTAGACAGAGCGGAAGACTGGAGGGGGAAGATTTTAAGAGAGTTCGATGACATTTTCTTCAAGGAGGGCGATAGGTTGGGCGTCACGGGTAGGGCGGAGCATGAGATACCGCTGAAGGAGGAGCGGGTTACATATGTTAAAGAAAGGAGATACCCACAGGCGCTCCGCAAGCATATCCGGGAGGAGATCGAGGACCTGAAGCGACAAGGGATCGTCGTCGATAGCACTTCCCCCTACAATAGTCCGCTCTGGGCCGTGAGAAAGAAGAGTTCCCCCGGGGAGGAGAAATATAGGGTTGTCATAGACTACCGCAAACTAAACGAGAACACCCGGGACGAGAAATACCCTATCCCCAGATTCGAAGACATCTTAGATAGGTTAAGTGGGGCTAAGATATTTAGCACATTGGATTTGAAAGCCGGGTACCGCCAGATCCGAATGAACCCCAGGACCAGTGTAAGACGGCCTTCACCTTCGAGCGAGGGCACTACGAGTTCACCCGGATGCCGTTTGGGCTTAAGAACGCGCCCATTACCTTCCAGAGGATCATGGATGAGCTCCTGAGGGGTCTGGATGAAAGTATGTGCCAGATTTACATGGATGATCTCTTGGTTTTCAGTAAATCGGAGGGCGAGCATCTGGCACCATCTCAGGGCGGTATTCGGGAGAATTCGGGAATTTGGCCTGAAGCTTTCATTGGAAAAGTCGCGGCTGGGGGAAAGCGAAATTAGTTTCCTGGGGCATACGATATCGGAAGACGGTGTGAAGCCGGATAGAGGGAAAGTGGAGGCAATCGCGAGAATGGCAATTCCGCGGGACGTTAAGGGCATACGGCGGCTACTGGGTTCCCTGAATTACTACCGTAGATTTATCCCCGAGATGGCGAGGTTCCTAGTTCCGTTAAACAACTTATTGAAGAAGGGCAGGAAAATTTTTATCACTCCGGAAATGGAAAATAACATCAGGCGCTGCATGGAGGAGCTGCAGAGAGAGCCGGTATTAGCCTTCCCGGACTTCAATAAGGTGTTTACCGTAACTACGGATGCGAGCGAATACGCGTTGGGGGCGGTGTTATCGCAAGAGAACGAGAAAGGGGAGAGGCCGGTAGCGTATGCGAGCCGAAGGTTGACGGACGCGGAGACGCGGTATAGTGCGTTAGAGAGGGAACTGCTCGGGATTGTATGGGCTGTGGATCACTTCCGTCCGTATATCTTTGGAAGGAAATTTAGGGTCCACACGGACCACAGACCATTACAGTGGATTGGGAAGTTAAAAGAATCTTCCGCAAGAGTTACGCGATGGAAGGAGTTCCTCAGCCAGTACAATCTCGAGATAGTGTACAAGCCTGGGAAAGAGAACGTGGTTGCGGATTGGTTATCGCGCGCACTAATGATAAATGCCGTTGAGGGGGACGAACCGGGACCGTCGGGGGATATACGTCAGTTCCTTAGGGAGTGGACACCGGAGGGAGAAGGTGAGGATGAGACGCGCAGTGGTAGGGAGGATTCCCAAGAAGATGAAAGTTCCGCGGATGAGAGGCCCTCAGACATGGAAGAAGTAGATGAAATAGTAAACGATAGAGAGATCAGATCATCTGGAAGACCAGGACTGAGGGTCTCCCAAAGGCGGACTTTTCGAAATATGGAAAAAAGTAATGTCGTCACCATCTGGACGGAGCCTGGGATTAGGGAGGAGTCGATGGTGAAACTACTGCGCGGGGTGACTAAGGTGGGAAAGACGTATCACCTCTATATCGGGAATACCACTATATGGGATAGAGTTAAGAGGCTTTGGAAGGAGGAGAAGATCGGGATCGACCGAACTTTTATTAGGTGCTTGAGGTCGGTAGAGGTGGTACAGGACGTCGAACGGCAGAAGGAGGTAACCCTATCATACCACCAGGGGAAGACGAACCACCGTGGGACACAGGAGACTCTCCAAGCATTGAAACGGAGGTATTTCTGGTGGGGCATGAAGCGGACGACGATCCAAGAGGTCATTGGGTCGTGCGAGGTATGCCTCACCACGAAATACGACCGCCATCCCCCAGGGTGGGTACAGGAAGAGACACCTACGGTAGTGTTCCCCTTATCGGATCTCCAAGTAGATACTTTTAAGTGGCGGGGATACCAATGGGTCACCATTTTTGATGTGTTTAGCAAATTGGGCCTAGCTCATCTCGTACAGGCTAAATCGGCGGAGGCGATATTGGGGGCGTTGAGAGCCTGGTTTAGGGCGTACGGGATCCCGGATCGCATCACGTCGGACGGGGTCTTGAATTTGACAACGCGCGGGTTAGGGCGGAGGCCAAGGAGTTGGATATTATATGGCACATTAATACCCCAGGGCATTCCAAGGGCAGAGGGGGGATTGAGAGGCTTCATGGGACCCTTAGTGACCACCTGCGAATCTATCAAGTAGAGAAGGAACTAGAACCGGACATCACGATGGAAAAGGCGGTTGCCGCGTATAACGGTTCCATCCACAGCTCGACGGGATATTCGCCGGTGGAAATTATCTTTGGGCTCCGGGAGCGACGCCGAGACTTCCGCGACACCGTAGTGGGGGGAAGAACTGGTAAATTCCATCGCTAACCGTCGGTGGGCATTCGGTAAGTTATGGGGAAAAGCGCGTGAGCGCATAGTCAAGGAGAAGAAGCAACGTATTGAGAGGGAGAACGTGAGAGTACGGGATGTTGCGGGAAAAATCAAAATCGGAATGGTCGTGTATAGAAAAAAGAGTACGAACCGAGGGAAAGAGGTTTGTAGGTATGAAGGGCCATTCCGGGTAATTTGTATAAGAGAGCACAATGTGGTGACGTTGGAGAGCGTCAAAGAGCCGCGGAAGCGGAGAAACGTGCATGTGGAGCAATTAAAAATTCCTATTGAGGAACAGGTTATGCCCTGATCTGTGAGTGGTCCGTTGCCAGCAACGGAAGAAGAATTTTATTTTTTCTTTGTAATTTTTTTTTGTGTTTTGTCGTTTTGTAGAAAAATGTTTTTTTTTTGAGATTTGGAGCAAAGTTTGTTTATGTAAAATTAATTTTATTTTATGTATATTGTAGAGGTAATGTGAAATTGTAAATAAGTGAAAAGAGATATATATTATTTTTGTACATAGGAAATTTTAGTTTTATTTGTGTATGTGTGTGAGTACGTTTTATTTTATTTTCTTTTTTTTTGGATAAGTGGTTAGTTGTAAGTTAGTTTTAAGTATTGTTTTTATGATGTAAATAAAGTTTTACTGTTGTACTATGTCAGGTTAAGGATTATAGAGTAAAGTTTCTTTTGTTGTATTATCAGGTGGACTTTGTATCATAGAGAATTAAGACAGTGTATTTAAAATATGTATAGAATTAGTTGGTAGAAGTATGGACGGGATAGGATTGGGGTGGTTATGTACCGCTACCTGCTTCGGCCTTTGACCATGAGGGGATGAGTCTCTGGACTCCTTAAGGCTAAATGTCCCCTAACTCTGGTTTGTTTCTGCCTCAAGAGATCGCAGCACCTACGGGGTCAATTTTAGATTCCTCCTAATTAAGAAACCAATAGACATTTTTTAGATCGGAAAACGGATTTATTAATAAAATGGACATAGAATCTGATGAATCTATTTTAGAAGGCCATATATGTGATATTTACAATTTTAGGTTCAAAAAAACTACTTTTTATTATTTTTTAAAGAAAAGTCAACTAATAGGCAAGTGTAGAATAATAAAATATAAATATTTGCGAAAAAAAAATTTTGATTATACGAACAACATCGGCCGAAACTCATAAATACGAATTTCTATGCAAATGTTTTTGTTTTGTTTTTCAGGTAGCATCTACATCTATCATGACTATAGCAGCCTCAAACTACAAATCTAAAATAAGATTTCCATCGAAAGGTTGTTTTGGGACTCAAAATAGAATTTACACGATTCGAAATGAAAATTTCGAAAAAAATTATAAAAGTAAACAATAATTAAAACTATATAACCAAAACAACTGCATACTTATTGTAAATATATTTAAAAATGCGGGGTGCATCAAAATATAAGAAGGAATTAGGAAAAATCACGTTAGAAGTATGGTAGAGGATAAGCGATTATAAACACTGATCCCCCAACTTCCGCCGCCGGGTATAACGACGTGCTCTAGCCCTATTTTGGAGGGCCTACAACTTTTGTTCTACTTCACTTCCCCAATCATGATTTTATTGACTAGAATTATAACATTGTTCATATATAACGGGAAAAGGATATAAATAAAAACATTATTTTATTATCAATTTATATAAAACTAGTTTAAAAAAAAGGAATTCACAAACAATAAAGTATTATCTATTCCTATTACTAATTAAAAAAATTAAAATTACTTATGCTATATTACTGCACATTAAAAAAATATATATTATGAACAAATATGATATATTATTTTTTTGTATAAATGTTGCTTATTCTTAATAAGGAATAATTATATTATGAGCTGTATTCATTAAAATTATTTACTTTTTTAATACCAAAATCAAAAAGATTTAGTACTTTTACTGATTTCATATAAAAGTGATGAGTACAAAAAATTATTGAATATTTCAATTGAATTTAAGTTTAATAAAATAACACCAATATGGAACACCAACGCACAGAGAGGTAACTTGTAGGTCTAGCCGGCCAAAAATATCATCTTTTCCTATATATTCTGTTTTCCTGATTTCGAAAAAATATTGTATAAAAAATAAAGGACCTTTGGTTTTTTAAATATGATTAACCTTACAAATAACCAATACTCTCAAGTTTATCTGGGCTTTGCAGCCCAGATTAAATAATCCAATTACTTTAACAAGTTTGAATTTCAAAACAGGTCGCGGTTTTTAATGTGCTGGTATGGTTATTTTACGAAACTTGATCATAACTTTATATATAGGTTCTTATAGTAAATTTAATGAGCATTCAGATGAAAAAAAAAAAAGAAATTTCGGATTGAACAATTAGTTTCGGAACTGTAGCCAAATGAATGGTGATATAGGTGTTTTCGCAGAAAAGTGCGACCCTAGTCAAAGAGTGTTGAAATGAGGGGTGTAGATTGCATGAAATATGCGATAATTTCTGATGTCACAGCTTCGTCAGGAGCAATTAGAAGGCAAACCTACTAAAAGTCTCCGAACCTGGAGGTTGAGCTAAGGTTGGGGGGGAGAAGAGAGGTCCCAATTTCGTATTTTTCGATCTTATCCTGAAAACAATGGACTCAAGAAAAATATGCTACAAATCGGAATTAAAGCTAATTGAATTTCCTATAAAATTTATTATATACATATTTGTCGAAATTCCAACGGTTTTCGAGATATATGTTATTTAAAATCGATAATTTTAGAAATAAAAAAATGTTTACCTCACTTTTTGTTAAACATTTGCTTCAAATACCAAAAACTTATAAATTAAATTCAATGCTCTACAATTTTGATTATGTAATTTTTTCTGAGGAACGATCGGGGAAGGTACTAGAAATAAAAGTATTACAAAAAGTGAGGTAACATTTGTTTTTCCCCCGAAAATCACCGATTTTCAATAACGTATATCTCGAAAACCATTAGAATTTCGACAAATTTATACATAATCAATTTTATAGGAAATTTAATCAGCTTTAATTTAGATGTGTAACATATTTTTCTAGAGTCGACCATTTTCGAGATATAGTCAATGTCAAAAATAAAATACGAATGTTTTTTTCGGAATCAAACGTTTCAATAATGTTTTTAATAAATTTATTCATACAGCTAGCCGTTTTCTGATTGTAAGCTTGTAAATATCAATATATATTCTCTCAGCAATTTAGTCACCAAACAAAAAAAAATGAATAAAATGGAATCATAAGGGGCAAAATATGCTTATTTCGCAGTAAAGGGGTTTTAAAACGTACACACTTCCTTTTGCGATCAAATACCTTATTAGATCCATTGTAATATATTTATAAATATTTTCTTTGTCTTATAGTCAAACAAGCCTATACTGTGTGTGATATGTCGAATAAATAAGAAATGAAACTACTCTTGTGAAACAATTAAATGGATTGATTGATCAAAATGAAAAAAAAAAAAAAAAATTCAATTTCACAAAGAAATGGTTGTAAACATCTTGTCCTACCAGACCATTGTTGTTTGAACCTACGATAGTATTAGAAATGTTGATATTTCCTTTGATCCTATGCCGTCTAGGGATTTCGCGTCTTTTCTACCTTCTTCTTTTTACCCGAACCTAGCATAATCTTGACTGTGGATTCCTATGGCAAAACGTAAGATAGAAAAATGAGTTTTATATCTCAGGAATACGCGCGGCAGGAAGGGAAAGAAGGAAACTGCCTATTTAAACTCATTCAATTGAAAAATTCAATAACTTTTTGTACTCATCACTTTTATATGAAATCAAAAAAAAAAAAGAAGAAAAGTACTAAATCTTTTTGATTTTGGTATTAAAAAAGTAAATAATTTTAATGAATACAGCTCATAATATAATTATTCCTTATTAAGAATAAGCAACATTTATGCAAAAATAATATATCATATTTTTCATAATATATACATTTTTTAATGTGCAGTAATATAGCATAAGTAATTTTAATTTTTTAATTAGTAATAGGAATAGATAATACTTTATTGTTTGTGGATTCCTTTTTTTTTTTTTTTTTTTTTGTTTGTTTATTTCATTTAACGTCACTTTATGCTGCTATGGCTAATCGGACGAATTTTTTTTTTTTTTTTTTTTTTTTTTTTTTTTTTTTTTTTCCAACTAGTTTTATATAAAATAATAATAAAATAATGTTTTTATTTATATCCTTTTCCCGTTATATATGAACAATGTTACAATTCTAGTCAATAAAATCATCATTGGGAAAGTGAAATAGAACAAAAGTTGTAGGACCTCCAAAATAAAGCTTCATAGAGCGTCTTTATAGTCCAGTAAAATAAGACTCCAAAAGGCCGTTTTGAAGAAAAAACTGCGGAACTTTTATTCTCAACGGTTCTTTATGTTCTTTGGGGTGCTGAATCCGAATCTGAAGTTTGCTACCACGGCAACCATCGGCTTCACATTCAAAAACCGCCAAAAAAAACCCATTATTTTTGTTTTTCTATTTATAACAAGATAACGAACCTTTTTTCAAAGGAAGTCTTCAAATATTAATTGTAGCTGGAACTAGTACCTACATAATGAAAAAACGAAATCCGAAATCGGACTATTTTTCGCGAAGTTACGTTATTGGGAAAAAATGGAGAAATTGTCCAATTTGCCGTCAGTCCCAAAGCTCCGCGAAAACACGTTTTGTCGTACTCTTTTGGCTATAACTCTGAAACTATTTGTCCGATACAACATTACATTTTTTTCATCTTAAAGCTGATTAAATTTACTATAAGAATAAATTTTTAACCAAACTCCGTAAAATGTACATGCCAGCCTGCTAATAAAAACGTACTATTGTAAAATCCTAGTGTTTTTTGGCACGTTTGTCCCTCTAACTCCTCAAATATTTGTTCGATTCCAAATTTCTTTTATCTATCTCAAAGCTGATTAAATTCGCTATTAGATGCTATATATGTAAATTATATTAAATCCTGTAAACCACCCAAGCTAGTACGCTAAATGTGTATGTTTTGGCAAAATATGTAAATTATGACATGTTCAGTAGACTGGTGTGGGTATTTCCCGGTGTTAATTATAAGTTAGATATATAGGAGCCAATAGTACATTTAACCAGCTTTTAGATAAAAATATTAAATTTTGGATCCGACAAATGGTTTTGGTGATATAGCGATAATGTGCCAAAAAACATTTATTTTACAAAAGTAAGTGATTTTCAGCGTGATGGCTTGTGTATTTCAAGAATTTTGATAAAAATTTCATATATAAGATCTAATTGTAAATTTAATCACCTTTCAGATTTCAGATAAAAAAAAACATTTTTAATCAGACAAATACTTTCGGAGCATTTGTTAGAAGACTTTCTTCGAAAAAAGCTTTGTTATGTTGTTATAGATAAAATAACGAAAATAACGAAAATAACGTTTTTTTTTTTTTTTTTTTTGCGTTTTTGAATGTGAAGCCGATGGTTGCGGTGGTAGCAAACTTCAGATTCGGATTCAGCACCCCAAAAAACATAAAGATCCGTTGAGAATAAAAGTTCCGCAGTTTTTTCTTCGGCAAACCCTCATTTTACAGGACTATTATAGGAGGGTAGGGGATCAGTGTTTATAATCGCTTATCCTCTGCCATACTTCTAACGTGATTTTTCCTAACTCCTTCTTATATTTTGATGCACCCCGCATTTTTAAATATATTTACAATAAGTATGCAGTGTTTTTGGTTATATAGTTTAATTATTGTTTACTTTTATAATTTTTTCGAAATTTTCATTTCGGATCGTGTAAATTCTATTTTGAGTCCCAAAACAACCTTTCGATGGAAATCTTATTTTAGATTTGTAGTTTGAGGCTGCTATAGTCATGATAGATGTAGATGCTACCTGAAAAACAAAACAAAAACATTTGCATAGAAATTCGTATTTATGAGTTTCGGCCGATGTTGTTCGTATAATCAAAATTTTTTTTTCGCCAATATTTATATTTTATTATTCTACACTTGCCTATTAGTTGACTTTTCTTTAAAAAATACTAGAAAGTAGTTTTTTTGAACCTAAAATTGTAAATATCACATATATGGCCTTTTAAAATAGATACATTAGATTCTACGGAAATATGGAACAAAATGAACTTTACAGAACCAAAATCGGATGATCTGTTGAGATTTGAGGAGGAATCTAAATTTTGTTTATTTTGGCACGCTACGTGGTGGTAACATTTGGTACTACAGAGGGGACATTTAGCCTTAATACCGTATTGGTTATTACCCAATATTAGAGTTTATGAAAGATGGGCATAAACTGGAGGGGGGAAGTCAAGGACCGAAGCAGGCTAGTATTAGCCTTAATCCTATCACTAGTCATAATAAACACTGTACTTGTATAAATAAAGCTGCCTCAGAGCAATAAATCAGTTATATTCTAACAGTCATACTGCGTTGTTCTTCACCCTTTTATTTCTTTTTTTTAAGTTATTTTTCGTCAGCTTATTTAACTTATATATATATTTCTTGGCTGTTACTATTAAATGTTTAATATGGTTCTCAAGGTTCAATCAATAAATAAAAACAACTATTTTGGCGACTGTGTACTGTGTACTAGAACAGTAGTGTGTGTGTGTGTGTGTGTGTGTGTGTGTGTGTGTGTGTGTGTGTGTGTGTGTGTGTGTGTGTGTGTGTGTGTGTGTGTGTGTGTGTGTGTGTGTGTGTGTGTGTGTGTGTGTGTGTGTGTGTGCATATGTTGTTTAATACGGTTCTTTAAGTTCAGTCCATAAAATAACAATTTATTTTGGCGACGTTTCGAGACTTTATCAAACTCATAATCATGCCCTACAGTGAAAAAAAAAACAGGTTACAATAAAATTATGAAGTTACAAAGACAATTTAAAGAATAAAACTAGGAGGAATATAAAACTACATACAATGTTACTGGTGGATATATGTTATCTAAGACCAAACTATAACAGCTCTAGTATACAACTGAACCGGGGACTTTTGGAAAAAATGTAAGGGGTGAGGGTTAAGTGGATTTTTCCAGATATTGTGATGTTCTCGGGATTTTACAGGTAGATGGAATTTCAGTTTGTTGTTAATTAACTAATTGAATAAATATTTTTACAATGATGTATTACATATATATATATATATATATATATATATATATATATATATATATATATATATATATATATATATATATATAAAGATATAATGTATACTATTAATCTGAAATGTACTATTTAGAATAATATGTGCTGAGATTTAGGACATCTGAGTTTTTGTTTGTTGCACGGTTTTTACATTTTTCTATTTAATTTATGATTTATTTACACACACACACACACACACACACATATATATAAACTTGTATCACAATAACTCATGAAGGATTGAGTTCTTAGGTAAGGAGATACTGTTAGGAGGCATACTGTTGTGAAAAGATTTGCCCAAAATCAGAGACTTTTGAAGGTTTATTTATTTATTTCAATTGAATAGATCCGCCGAAACACATTCTAAGTGACAAAGTTTCCGAAGTGACGATTTCAAAGGTTTTAAAATTTATAATAGTACGTCATAGCATGATATAGTACTCCATTATGTCATTACACAAGTAAATATAACAAATTAATATGTAAATATAAAATCTAACCTACAAAACTAACAAAGACTTTAGATTATGATTTTCTTTCACTGATTACTCAAAATTTTAAGTTTGTCGCTTAGAACGTTGTTCGGCGGACCCATTTAATCTAAAACCTGTAATGAAATTGAAGGTTTAAATAATTTTTTTTTTAATTCCCGGTATACATAATATTTATTTCCATGTGAATATACATGAGTTTTCCTTAAAGCTAAAAAAATACCGGTTGTTCACTTCCTCGTTTTTCAAGTTTTTTTTATGAAGCTACGAAATTTCCTCACAACTGGTGTGTGATTAGTTTGAGGTTTTACACATGCTCATTGAAGCCAATGGGATTTAACACAGAATTTTCCTCATAGGAAACTCACCACGGAAAAATTTAATTCAAACTATGTTTTTTTTTTAAATATACATAAATTTTGAGATAACGAATGCATAATGACAAATAATTAAAAATTTATTCTAAATTTATATATATTGTTCGCGCCAATCGGCGCTTTTGTGAAGGGGGGAAAAGAGAAAAACTTTAATATACTGTTCATTAACGCACTCTATGGATCCTCTGGGCAACTAGCCCTTATCTGCGTTAATCCCTACTAGAATATTCCTCTTTCTTCTAGCATCTGTGCTCCAGTACGCACCTATTTAAATTGCCCAAGACCTCATGGTCTTCCATCACTTTTTTGACCAAGACAAAATAGTCTTCCAGGACCCTATTCCTCTTTTAAAAGTGATCTTATTTCCTGTGTCAGTCAGTAAAGATTTAGTTCTTCCCTTAATGAGTGGTGATATTAGAGGAGGAGAGCCTGAACAAATATTGCAGCCTAGGAGAAGCATTTGCCAGACCATAAGGATTCCGGAGGCCTCTGGACAGACCGTCGGCGGCAGTAACAAGGTGAGAAGTTTCTTATGTATTATTTGTTTATGCTACCTTCTCAATAATATCTCCCCAAAGGTGCGAAACCTCGTTTTCATATTTTCCCATACAGTCCATTTTCTAGAGGCCGAGGCGGGTTTTCCGTTTCGGACATTATCATTTTTTTCCTATACGTTATCAAAATATATATATATATATATATATATATATATATATATATATATATAACGTAACGTATATTTTGATACGACAAATATTTGAAAGACAAAATATACGACTGTCAAAGAAACATATCGATATTTTTTTTTATCTTAGCTCACATATGTTTCAAGTGCAAATATGTTTGCAAAAATGTTTTAAATACATCATTAGAGCATTTAGATGATCAAATATCCACCTGAATCTTGTTTAAGGTCCTAATGTAAAATCAGACAGATCGAATAACTCGCATCCACTAAATAGAATCAAATTTAATTAAAAGTTTTATAACTTCATGTTTAAAATTTGGATACTGTAAAATTTTATTTTAAGCATTTCTATGAGCTAAGGCATCGATACCCATCCCTTACTCCATTACTGCATAATGCTGAAAATAAATCGTGCGCTGTATACACAGCATTTTCAGCGTAAAACGTCTTTACAGTTCCACTCGCAGCTATAAAAACAAAAAAACGCTTTGATGAAAGTGGTTCCATCCCAAATTGAACGTGGTGAGGGGAATAAAAAATAATAAAAAAAGGCGATGTTTTGAGAAAACGGACACTAAAGGAGAAAGAACATAAAGAACAAGAAGGAGAGAGGAGAGAAGAGAGGAGGAGAAGGATTGAAGAGAAGATTGGGGAGCGAGGATGAATTGGCCTAAAGGGAGGGAGGAGTTAGCAGAGTAAATTGGAGGACCTCGTAAAACCTTGCACCTCTCCTCGGCTACTTCAAACTGTAAAAGGTTCTTCTTGCTAATTTCTCAGAGTAATCACCAACTTTTGTCCGACTGTAAGCTTCGTCTTGTGAGTATATTACACTTTTGGTTTAGGAATTAGTTAATTTTTTATAATAAAATTTACTATCCAAGCTCTGGTCATAATAAGTGAACTAAAACAAATATACCTTTTCTAGCGGTGTTTGTGTTATATCATTTTACCATATGGGTTTCTTTGTGCTGAATAAAAATCCACCATCATTTTTTTGGTTTGTGGGTATATATAATCTTCCCGTCAACACTATTGCAACACCTATAATTCTAGCGATTTTCCTGATTTTTATCAATATAAATATTATTTATTAAATGTGAGACATTAAGGATTAGAAACATCAATGGCTTTTCCTTTGAATAACAAACGATGGAATTTAAGATTATTTTTTTCAAATTTCCTTCAGTCCATGTTTATACAGAGGATTTGTTGGATTAAAGAAGATTCTTCAATATCTCGAAGAGAGAACTGATGCAATATGGTTCCATTGGATGGTTTTTAGGCAATGGAGAAATCGTGTGGCGGAAGATAGAATGAGAATACTTAAACAAAAGAAAGTTTGTGATTTTATTCAAAACAACTTTTTGATTTACATAAATAATAATGTTACTTATGTATATTATAATTGCATACATTATATGTATTATTTTGTTACTAAATAGATAGATGTGTTATGTCACTTATCCTACTTTATTTATTCTATGTGTTTCCCTTATTTGAGGTCTCGATTGTCCGAAGATTTGGTTAACTGAGCCTATCTCAGTCCCAACTACTTCGGTTGATCGAGTGTACTTATTGAAATTTACAACTGTATAAAAACAAAATCCAGTACACGTGACAATAATAACATGTCAATTGTTTATAAAGCAGCTACCCACTGGTAGCACTTCAATAAATGTTCTATATGAGAAGGTCCCGAGGCCATCTTCTTTTCAGACATCTTGAAGGGTTGCCGGAATAGAATGGGAAGCAACCTGACAGACTAGTGGATTTAATTGGTCACGGAGTTTACTACGAAAGTATATATTTCTATTTTTGGCTAACTCAGCAACATATGGAACATTAATGTATTTATGGATAAGTTTAATTGTGGCAAATTGAGAAACATTATTTTTTTTGGATTGCAAGGATACGGGATGAATTGGATGATTTAGTGGGGCGAGGCCTGCCTCAGAGGTAACACAAAGGTAAGCATAAAATAAGTGCATTACACTAGCAACCACGATAGACCTAATATCTGCCTGGCATAGGTTGGAATTAATTTCCCACCCCCACCCTTCCAGCCAGGAAACCTCCTGTAGTTGAATGCGGCAAGGAAAGTGTAAAAAACAAACAAAAAAAAACTCAACTTTTTATGTTCAAATAGGTCTACTCACTGGAATAGAAATGAATATTTTGTAATGAATCGACATCTTAGAGCGTTTGTCTGGTAAATGTTCTGGGAATGTAGATTTAAATGAGTTAAAAATAATAATAATATTTGAAAAAAAAAAGAAATATTTTGATGAAAGAACAATTAGAATATCATTTTTCGAACACAAAATGAAAAATATTTTATAAAATTATGGTTTTATTATATTTTATTTTCATCTCCTATGGAAACGGACGAAACGTAAAATTAAGTTGTTTTTTTTTGTTTTGTTTTTTTTAATGTAGTATTACCATAAACATTTTTATCAAAATCGGTAAATGATATAGGGTTATTGACAGGTTCTCCTAGCAATGATAAGACTATTAGAGATTATCTTATTCTTTAGAAGAAATGGCATTTTCTTTAGTGTTTAACATAATTTAAATATTTTCCAACAGGTTAATTAGCACCTTGTTACTTGACAGAGCTGCTCTGTGTTTGGGGAGAAATGTGGGAGCAAAATTGTAAGTGTTAGCAGAAACAGAGATACTAGACTCACATATAAAATTAAGTTACGACGCAATCCATTCAATATTTAAAAAAATGTCCAATATACTTTTATATAATTTATATATATAACAAATTAAATATCGTCTTCATTTTTTTTTTTCAAAAAAACAATTTTTTTTTTTACTTTAAATTACTTCTGGAGTGACATCAGTTTAAAAGTAGAAACGTTCCAAGAAAATTTCTTCGTCAAACTGAAGTAATCAAAGTTGTAATCAGGGTTTGCAAAAATACTTGAGGCGGTATTTGCTAAGAACAAGAAAACTTTTCAACTAAACTTTTCCACAGGTACAAACTTTCGGACCGGAAGGGCTAACTAAAGAAGAGATAAGAACCTCTTCCGTACTTTCAATTGACTACTTTCAGCCAGTCATTTCTTCACTTACCTCTGTAAGAATTGAACGGTTATGAGATAAGTCAAGTTTTATTCTGTAAAACTTATTATTAAAAAATCTTTCAATAGACATTTAATTATAAATACATTTATGCGGTTAAAAATCGATTAATGTGACGAGGTATTAAAGTTAAAAAAATCTGGGCCAATATTTCCTTGAACAAGTCACAAGTTTATTGTCAACTAACGCCTAATTATTAGCCCCATCAAATATAACAATCCCAAACTTTGTTATTTCCAATTCTACTTCCTGAAAAACAAAATAAAATAATAGAAAAATATTAAATTTTGTTTTGACATTATTAAAACGTTTTCGAATGTTTCAAACATAGATAGAGAATTTGAAATTAAATAAAATTTAATCTTTATTCTGCGACATATTATACCTAATAATACGAAAAATTGCACCCTGAGGTGATGAATTAGCTACCTAAACTGCAGATTAAAAAAAAAATTCATCATACTATTTATATATATTTTAGAAGAAATTATGCTTTAAAAAAAACTTAAAAATCACATTAGTAAAGAGACGGTATATCAGATGGTAAATAGAAGGTAAGTTGAATTTCAGAAATGTATTCTTAAATACCATTTCACAACCGACTTCTGCATCAATTCTTGAAGCATCAGTAAAAATTGTTTCATTATTTGGAAAATTTTGTCTTAATTCTGTAAAAAACATTCACTGTAACAATGAGACTGTTGTCTTGTATTTTTTTCATAAGGGATATGTCAACCTTTATATAAGTATTGTTCCATCGATAAAATAATTGATCAGCTATTGTTAGTACGATATTCGGTTTTATGTCTAAGAGTTAAGGGTGATTTGGGGTTCTACTTGAAGTGCCCACCCTTTGTGTTTTCTTGGTAAATGTTAGGGTTATGAAAAAGGTTAAAATTTGTGTGATCTGGTTTGGAAACCAGAGTTGAGGAGGAGGATAGTGTAAGGTAGGATCCTCTTAAAGTTAGGCTGAGTTCACCACATTCTACGTATAGGCTATCAACTGATGAAGATCTAAACGCACCAGTCCATATACTGTTTGCTGTGCTATGGATTGTATCAAGAATTTAAATAGTTGTTTCAGAAGCGGGAGTGTTTTTCTATCGGCTCCCCAACTCATTTCAGAAACAATCCTAAGAATGTTTATTAATTTTAAAAACCAATTTTCTGTTTATCCATATTCCTATAAATCGGATATTTTCTACAAATGATAAATATTTTCTTTAAAAACCAGTGTTAGATTGTCAGAGCACATTTTTTTCCTGCAGAAATGAATACACTTAGTCTTGCAGGTTGAGAAAGTAAAGCCAGTGATAGAAGCCCACAGTTCTAGTTTAGCTAAAATATTTTGTGCTTTTCATTGTATCAATACAATGGATGTTGTTAAAGTTTAATTTGCACATGCATATGAATTTTACGATGTTCCTATTATTTATCAGGTCTTATATGCAAGTTTTTTTTTCTAAATAATTTTTAATTATTGTTGGTTATTTTTTTAACAGCGTATTGCGTAATACAATAAAAAAAAAACAATTAGACAAAATCATTTAACTTTTTAAGATTTGTATTATTTAGATCCAGTAATCTGCCATTTTCGGTAATCCGACCTTTTCTTAGTCCCATATATGCCGGATTATCGAGGTTGTACAGTAATTGAAAAAAAAAATGATTCTAACCTGTATTACACATTTCATAAAATTTGAATTAAATATAATGTTTATTGAAATGAACATGCTTTTTAATGCTATATTATCGAAAACACCCAACGAAGTTATGAATCATTTTGTTCTGAAGTTTAATCGATAAAAGTCAATTGTCTTACGACTGTTCTGGAAATTGTTAAAACCTTTCAAGATCAAAAGAGACGACGCAATCAGTTGCCAAAGACAAGAAACAATGGACAATCAGAGGATGAGGATAGGCAGGGGCGATTATAAGGAGCTAGGAGATGAGTGGCTGAGGAGAGCAGCTGTTCTAGCACTTCACCAGATCGATCGCACCGTCCGCATCTCTCCCCCCTCGCTCTCTCTCACTCTCTCTCTCAATGTATGTATATATGTATACTTATTTTTGACAGGAGCAAAAAGTTACTTACACAGATTCAAACTAACTGACAACAGCATTTGTAACTGCGACGGAAACAGTGAAAAACATACGACCATCTTATGTATAACTATACATAATTGGAAGGATACAGACCCAAACTGATAGCCAAAGTCCTACTGAACGGAGACCAATAATCGCCTTCAAAGGAGGATCTCATATACAAATTTTTCGAAGAGTTTCATGCGTTTGTGGATCATGTTGGCAACTTAAGAGCTCAACTATTGAACAGTCTATGTAATTATACCGCCTAATTGTAAATAATTTTTATTATTCATTTATTCTATTCATTTCATTTATTCTTCTTTCCAATATATATATTTTTTTAAAACAATAACCTTATAAATCTATTCGATTATTATTTTGAACATTTGATAATAACTCAATTGTTAATGCCTGTATTAATCTAAAAATATTTTATGTATTATTATAATACTAGTTTGTACTAATACTTATTTAAATACGCGTTATACCAAGAGATGGGACTTGTAGAAATATATGCAACCATTGCAGGATTTACTGCAATGTAGAAAACAGGAAGTTAAGTCCACATACAAAACAAAAGGCTAAACACATAAAAATGTTTGTTTTAGTAACAACTTGTATCAGACAAACAGTGACCTGCACATTTATGAGTTAATGTGTTTGTGAGTTTTAAGTCACGTCTAGTTTTTTAAGATACTTGGAGATATCAATAATTTTCTACAGATAATTTAAACATAAGAGAAACTTATTTAAGAGCGTCAAGGAGAGGACACGATAAATAGCGAGTAAGATAGAATATGACGAATGTTGTAAAAAGTTGTTAATAAAAAAATAACCTTACTTGCCTATATGACAAAAGTTAAAACAAAAGACAAAAAAAAGATGAAGAATATATATAAATAAACGTTACTTTAATATATGCCTTGACAGGTACATTAAAATGTTATTTAACTTTTTTTTCCTTTTACCTCTTCATTCTATACCCAGTTCTTATATTAGTTTATTAAATTCCAACATTGTTTTCCTTTCTTATCTTTCCTCTTTTATGCTCATTATACTATTGTCTATCATCAAAAATGTTTTGTCATTACAGTATTATAATTGAAAACTGCAGGACTCAGCTGTACCATTTTAAATTACATAGTTATAATTTTTGATTTCATATAATTTAATTGGTAATTTTTTGTTACTTATCTTTGGTCAAATCCAATTTTCATATTTTTATCACTGAAGAAGATTTGTAAGGCAGGTCAAAAATCTGGCAGAACAGAAAAGGTTTATGTTTTACAAACGAAGACATAATTATGTTCTTCACTAACTTCTCTACATTAAAGAGTATTTTAGTTCTTTGATAATGTAAAATTTCTCAAAGAAATATATGCAAATTAAGGTCAATGAAAATATTTCTAGATATGGAGAGGATACGGTAAGTGAGATGTGTCAGAGGTGATTTCCAAAACTACGTGATGGATATTTCGATCTTGACTACCAATGACTTTCTGGGAAAATAGCAGCAATAGATAAAATGCATTGACAGAAAATTGCTAAAACACTATCAACATCACAGAAAAGTTTTTGAATAAATACATTTCTCAAAAGAAAAAAAAAAAAACATTCATTTCTGTACGACCCAAAATGACAAAGTGCCAACAAAAAAAGTTTGACTAATATAAATTTCCTATCATAAAATACCATTGATAATCTACAGTCTTAACTGTTTATATTTTTTAAATATGATAATTATCTATAAAGCTTCTTCTCCTCTCAATAAATATGATGAATTCTAAATATTTGATTTCAAGAATACATCGATTTATAATTTATTTTAAAAACGAAATAATTAATCGACGGCAATTTCATCTCATGATGTTGACGTTTATTTTGCCTATAACCCCCCTTAACATCTCATACAAATGTTGACAGGTTTAGTCTTTGGCAGAATTAAATATATATCGGTCGCCGAGGACCGATACCGCCCCAGAGGTAAGTACTACATCAGTCCCCCCTAAAGTTGAAGGTGATAAGTTGAATGGCATGCTTGGTTCGGAGTCCTCAAGGCTGTATAACTTAAATACGTTATGACCTTATCTTATTTTATTGTTTATTTATTAATTACATTTAAACTTTTATTTTAACTCTTGAAACTTTAGAATTTTTTGTTTGCTGTTATTTAACATAATGTTTAAATGTTTTCATTAACAACCATTTTTCGTATTGCCATTGAGTGATTGTAATTTCATGTAATTTAATATCAATAAAAGTAGTTTTTTTTTCTTATTAAAAGAATAATGAAACTAGCTTTCACTTTAATAGGAACTAATTTTATTCACGCTTAATTTTGAATGAATTGTAAAAAAGTGTAAAGTAAAACCTTTTCAAACAGAATGTATACTTTAAAATACGTAAAAAAGTGTGAATTATAACATAAACTATAGGATCGATCAACAATATGTAGTTGAAGGTGGTAACAGCCGTAGCAGTAAGTAGCAGGCAAGGAGTAGTGGAGGAGTGGATGTGGCCGGATGGACTTGGTAATCGGCTAAGTGGCAGGCCATGCTCTACCTCAGGGGGCTAACGGCTCCTTTATTTTTTGCCACTTCTATCTGTCATCTCTACTTTATGTAAATATATATGTGTTCCTAAGTAAATATATGTGTATATATATATATATATATATATATATATATATATATATATATATATATATAATCACAAACATTGGCAGGAAAAAAAAAAATTCCACTATTGATTTCTCCATACTTTAACGAGGCTAAATAATGCGCATTAGGATTATAAAAAAAAAATAATTTAATACAAGTAAGCAGTATAATAATGTAATATAAAAAGTTTTATTCAAATGAAATTTAACAGTTTACAATTGTAAAAAATTAGATATTAATGCATGTTTTGGTAATAAAACAATTTACTCTACATGAGCTTAACTATAATGGATATAATTTGGAATGTATTTTTTAACAGTAGGAAAAATAATAAAAACCAACAAAATAAGAAAAAGAAATTTCAAACTGAAACAATAACTTTTTGGATGTCTTTTATTAGCAAAATATTATTCTTGTAGTATGTGGTTTGTACGTTTGTGTATGTATCTTCTTAAGGATTGCTTGTCATAACAGCCTATTGTTTGAATTGGATTTCCTGAATTGTTTGTAAAGTGAAAATGTTCCAGGTCTGAGTGTGAATAAATTGTTTAATTCATGTAGCATGTCGGGTATTTTTGTATATCTGGGGTAGTCGTTTATTATTCTCATACATATGTTTTGCACCCTTTAGATTTTTTTATAGTTGGAGTCAAGAGGTGTACCTCCATACAGGAGAGGCGTACGTCAGTAGTGGTCTTATAACTGATAACAGAATGATTGGGTTTTTAACCGACCGTGGGGATTTTCTTCTGAAATATAGGGCCATAGGCTCATCTGCATATAAGGATCTTTCAACTGATGAGAGATAAGGTAAATCGGATATGTATAAATTAAATAGTGTTGGTGAAAGACAGAAACCTTGAGGAAGGCCTGCTGAAAAGGGATATTTAGGAGATGTGGTATTGTTAATCGTAATCTGAAAGGATCTATTGAATTATAGATTAATTAATTACAGGTAATTAAATAATTACCTAGCAATTTTAAATTAACGAAATATCAAAGTGCTAAGGATTACATCCTTCTTGCGTCTTGTATTTAATGGTGTATTTTACTATGTGAATTTTGATAAATTCTTGAGCCATAGGCACCATTTAATGCAAAACTGAACTAAAAATAATATTAAATTAATATTTCCTAACTTTATTATTATTATTTTTTTTTTACATAAGCGATCAACATTAAAAATTATGCAAAGAATGGATACTTATTTATAGTACTATGGACGTAAGCCTCAAAAATTTACGGAATAGAAAAAATCAACACACCTACAAAAAAAAACAAACCTTTCCGTCAAAAAATTAAGACTCCCTACATAAACCCACGCACAGTGGAACGAATCAACGAATTTGTTGGACATTGGACCAATTCTCTAATAACTAAATGTGTCTTTTATTTGGATCTTAAATTATACTTTATACTTCTTTTCAACAAAATCCATAGATAAATTAATGTTAAAATCAAATCTTATAGGAAAAATTCTGCATTGAAATATATATATTTTTTTTAAACTCATATTTAAAAAAAAATCCATTGTTTGAGGTAATGCTTTAAATTAACCGTGCAACTACTGGAAAACAACTTATCCATAATAAGATATTTTAGGCAAATAAAACTCGGGATTATTTCAAACGTCTGGGATTTTTCGATGAAAATTAGGAGAAAAAACTCAAATGTAAATTGCGAAAATCGCCTAAAATCGCCCAAAAAACTACCTTCACAGTAAATAACTAGAATGCTTGAAGTTTTTTTTTCCATTAGTTGGATTTTGCTCTTATGTGCTCTTTTCCGAGAAAATGATTTTTTTCTTTTCTTTTCTAGGTCTTGAGAATTAATTTTAAATGATTTCTGTTGATATTGGCGCTACTTTTCGCAAGTTTTCTTTTGTTTACCTACTTTTGTCTTTTATTTGTCTGTTTACATTCATTTGTCCTCATATAAAATGCTCAGTTTTGTGTGTGTTATTTTAACGACATAGGTGCAATGGTTCCTAAAACAAATTTTCAAGTTTTTCAATTTTTCCAATTTAATCATATAAGTTTTAAAGATTATAACCTGGCATTGGAAACATGGATTAATTCGTTTGGACTGGAACAAATTTCAAATACCGCAAAGTTCTGCTTACAGGAAAAATTAAGAAAATTCAGTAGTAGTTTGAACTCTCGCTGGATTTCGTCCCATAGGAAGATCAATAGTTTTTTGGAGAAGCATGAAAACTGGTTGAATTTGGATTTCATTGTTCCTGAAGATGTTATCCAGAACCTACCTTCATCATCATCATCAACAAGCGCAAGTATACCATCTTGTTCTCAATCATTCGAGCAATTATCTGATAGACAAAGACGGAGAAAAACGGAAAGTTTTAGAAAATGTTCAGAGGATATGTTCGCTTTAGTCATGATAAAAAGGTTCAAATCTGATGACGTAGATTACATTGTTAATTTTATTAGGGAGCATCCAGAACATGTACTAAGTGTCAAAAAATTTTGTGAAAACCTTTTAAATCCAAAGGACCAAGAGAACGAAAAGGCATTAGCATTATATACAGCTGCTGATTTTACTAAGTTTCAGTACAATGCCGTCAGAAATAATGCAAAAGCATTATACATCACTTTACCCCAGCTACTATCAGATCCAAAAATTAAAAAAAGATTGTTATCCCCCAGAAGAATCCATATCGGTTAGTGACACTGGAGCAAATATCGTATTGCAAAATTTACTTGACCATACTTCTTCTCGGATTTTACAAGTCGTGGGTGGTGAAATAGGGAATGATAACTTTCGTAGTTTAACGTTAAACATTAAGTGGGGATGTGATGGGGCGGGTAACCAATCACAATATAAACAACATTATTCTTCATCTGAAACTTTCAGCGAAGATTCGGTCGTTTTGATTGCCTGTTTAGTACCGATTAATTTGATAAATTCAGAGAATTGTCAAATAGTCTGGCAAAATGAATGTCCGTCATCGACCAGATTTTGTAGGCCTATCTCATTTAATTAAACGAAAGAAACAGATGAAACTGTAACGTCTTTAGTTCGAGACATTCAGAAACAAATTGATAATTTACTTCCCTATATAAATGACAAAATCTCTATCAATTATAGAATGTTATTAACTATGGTTGATGGCAAAATATGTAATATTTTAACTGAAACTTCTTCAGCTATGAGGTGTTTTTTGTGCAATGCAACACCTCAAGAAATGAACAATTTAAAAATTATTACAAACAAAGAAATAGGTAATGATGAGTATTACTCATTTGGCTTGTCCCCTTTGCATTGTTTGATCAGGTGTTTTGAGTGCTTAATTCACATCTCTTACCGATTAGATTTCAAGTCCTGGAGTGCAAAAACAACAGAGCAAAAGGAGTTACTAGCAAGGAAAAAAAATCAAGTTCAACATGATTTTAAAATTCAGTTAGGACTTTGTGTAGACCACGTAAGACAAGGTTTTGGTACAAGCAATGATGGAAATACTGCAAGGAAAATTTTTTGCCTCCCCAGAAACTTCATCAGCTATAACAGGGGTTGACGAAAATCTAATTAGACGCTTTGCAATAATATTACAAGCTATTTCTTCTGGGTCAATTATAAAACTTGATAACTTTGAAGCCTACACGAAAGAGACAGCACGGTTATATGTATCTCTGTATGGCTGGTATTATATGCCAGTCACCGTGCACAAACTGCTCGTGCACGGAACACTGATAGCCAAATATGCTATAATACCTATAGGACAATTGTCAGAAGATGCTCAAGAAGCGAATCACAAGTTATTCCGAAATTTCAGACTGTTTCATGCCAGAAAATCATCGAGGCAATCAAACAATCGAGATGTTTTAAATAATTTATTAATAAATTCGGATCCCTTAATTTCGACTCTTAGACCGAGAATAATAAACATTAAACGTGATTTATTACCAGAAGCACAATCACTTATTGTTACTTAGAATATAGAAAAAAGAATCTTAATTAAAATTATGTTGTTATGAGTTTAATTCTGATCGTTATTTAAATAAACAATTGTATATAGGCACCTACATATATTATAATTTTGATGTATCAATCAGTCCTAGGATATTAACTGACAAAAGTAATTATCAATTGTTATATTATTTTTTTTTAATAATTAAATATTTCAGTTTGTTACGTTTTATTTTGTAATTTTATTTAATACATATGTATTTATCATTTCATAGAATATTTTATTGCATATATTTTAGTATATAGGTACAATAAATGGTAATAAACGATGATAAATTATCCAACATCGAACATATGTGTGCATATGTATATGTGTGTGTGTGTATGTGTATGTGGTATATATACAAATAAAGGAATAGAAGGGAAAATGTAAGTCACATACAAAATAATTATGGATAACCTAAGAGCAAGGGCGTAATAACCTCAGCAGTTGATCGCCCTATAATTGATCCTAATCCCTAATCCAACATCGAAATATCAAATCAGGAATTCTTACATGTTTCCTCTTACGATCTGATCATGATTAGCATATCATTTAATAGTCCATTCAAAAAGCTTTAAAAAGGTACCAATAGCATTATTCTAGGAGAAGCAGAAGCGGAGATATTAACGAATGTCCATTCCGCCCTAACGTTCGTTCCACTGTGCCACGTCAATAACACATTACATACAAACATACGCAACATACAAACATACATGTTTATTATAGTACAGGGTAGTTAGCATTCGAAACTTAAAATCGAACCAAAAATAAAAAGGTCTAACTACTGGAAATTGTGCACTAACTTTAGCTCTAAATGTGGTAAAAAAGTTTCTTCGAAATAGCATCGGTTTTGGGCAGGGGAGGGGGAAAAGTGTTGAGAATTGTATGTTTTTAGCAGTTAGATACAATAACTCGGTTAGATACAATAGGCCATGGGTAAAACATATTTCATGTGAAATTTTTTTATTTTTTTTTATTCTAGTTTAAACACCATTATGAATTTCTACTAAAGTTGAGTGGATAATCTTAAAAACCTTTTCCAGCTTAAGTTTTCTTAAAAATTTCTATCATGAAATACTTTTGAATAAGGCACTGCTGTCATAATCTGCCTTCATTCTCCAATTAACCCTTTAACAGGTGATGTATCCTCCAGGATACTCATATTTGATGGCTTTTGCTCAATAAATGACGTAATGTCCGATGCATGTGAACATATTGTAGTTTTTCTTATTATAATAATTAAAAGTTTAATATCGCCGATACAAATGCAAAGTAATGAAAGTAAGAAATGCACTATTTTGTTCTTTATACTTACCAACTGCTTTGGGACTGATAAACGTGCCAGTGAACTCTCAGATCTGAATTCACATCATAATTAAACTTATTACGAGGGTAAGTCAATAATTATCCGCAATATAGCTATATTTTTGTTTATGTTGGCAGTACTGTTCTTTTGTGTTGATGGCGCATGCTTTGTTTATTCGTTGTTATGTTTATGTTCGTATCAAGCTGGTAGGTTAGTTTTGTTATCGCTGTCGTGCTGTTAATAATGGCCGCTCCACTTTCTATTTGCACCAAAGAAGAGCAACGTTCAGTGATCCGTTTTTTTTGTGGTCGGAAGGTGTATCAGGGGCCGAAATTCATCGAAGACTTTTGGTACAGTACGGGAACAATTGTTTGCCACAACGGAGTGTCTATGAATGGATTGAAAAATTCAAAAATGGTCGCACAAGTGTTACGCAAAATGAAGGAGCTGGACGACCAGTTACCGCCATAAACGAGGAAAACATTGAGCGTTCACGTGAAATGATTCTCTCAGACAGACGGATAACTGTTGACGACGTGGCAAATCGTCTGCAAATTAGCCACGATTCTGCCTACGAAATCATTTACAGCAGACTTGGGTTTCATAAAGTTTGTGCAAGATGGGTTCCAAAACAACTGACACAGTTGCATAAACAAACGCGCTTGGACGTGTGCACAAAACATTTGGATCGCTATGTTAACGAAGGGGACAACTTCTTAGACAGGATCGTTACTGGTGACGAAACATGGATCCATCATTACGAGCCGGAGAGTAAACGGCAGAGTATGGAATGGAAACATCCAAATTCGCCGTGCAAGAAAAAATTCAAAACCCAACCGTCCGCAGGAAAACTTATGCTTACGGTTTTTTGGGACTCACAAGGTCCATTACTGGAACATTATCAGGACTTACCCTCGTACAAGATCACATCCAGACTTCACATAAAAGATTTCACGACAAACTCTACGGATATATCAATAACTTAATAACACTATGGAGAATACGCCTCGTGAAGCATGTCAGAGAATAACCGAAGAAGACTAAAAAGGAGTTGGTTGAGAGACCTATTCCGTTAAAATTGATTAAATATCATATTAGGAGTAAGTACCGCAGGGTGTAGACACCAATTATCTTGCATAAAATCATCACATCTGCTTGTTGTCGAGGGATGAGTGACAGGTGTGGATATTTCATTTAACTACTTTTTTAATATACTTTATCCAGTATAGGCTAAGTGAGAGGGCTATATTAAAGTACCACAAGAAAAGAAGCTGACATTCATTTTAAGGACTTCATGTCGAATCAACAATAGATCTCGAAGCCACTGCCTTTTTAACCGGGGAGGAGGATTAATGAGATATGTGGAATAGGGGTTGTGTCAAAGGATCCAAATCAGATAATTGAATTTTTAAAATTTGACTTTTGATTCAAGGGTAAAAGATATATGATGGTCATTATGTAAGTCTTTGTTGGAGGCATAGTAAAGGGTGTGAAATATAATTCTAATGAATCTGAATATAAAATCTTCCGCCTCTTTGGTGTTTGAAGGCAGTTAAGATACACAAGCAATACTAATTTAAAATTGAAATACTAAAAGCTAATGAAAAACAGGATTCAATTTTAAAGTTTAGATCTAAACACAGTTGTGAGTCAAACATAATTATGAGTTAACCAGAAGATTTTTATGATTAAAAAGGTTCTGATAAAATTCCAAAAATTAATTTACTCATAAAGTAAATAAAATAAGTGTATAAAGTTTTTATAACAACGACAATTTACATATAAAATACTCAAAAAATCAACAGAAATAAATCTAATAAGAACTTTCTAAAGGAAAAAGTTCTTCATTTTTTTTTTTTTTTTTTTTTTTGGGGGGGGGGCGACGTTCGATTATTAAAAAAGAATAATTTAGAGGACCCTAATAGTCTTTAAGGACGTGACTGGAATCCACGATACGTCCAGTCGAAGAAAGAACTTCTTTACATCCCTGATCATTATTCTGGAAGACATCTGCCGATTACTTTTCTGAATCAGAATGCGATTTGGAATTAAAGCTTTTCAATTTTTTTTTTTTTTTTTTTTTTTTCTCTGGAGTTTTAGTAAAATATTCTTTGAGAGTGAGATTGCAAACAAAGGCATTACTATCTAGAAGAAAGGAAGGCAGGAAAAAATTTAAATTTAATAAGGTAAAACACATTTATACATACATATAACAATTATTTAGATACAATTTTATTTAAAGTTTAATTTTTACAAATAAGCATTTGCATCGCATTCCTGTTTATTTAAAGGGAAGATATAAGCGAAAACTAGATAAAAACGAACAAATGGCGGACGGTGGAATCTGCTGGATGAGAAGGAGCTATCCATTACCAAGGATAGGCCTGTCAAGGATATTTTTAGGCCCTTTAAGAACAAGCTAAGCCTTTTTCCATTTCGCATAGGAAATAAGGGAGTGAAGAACGATGAGAATGATAATAAAGTAATTTATGAGAAATAGTTGAACAGTAAAAGGATGTTTTCCATCTTCACTCGAGAGTTTATCTTTAGGACAACAAATGAAAAATGAATTTAAATATTAGTAATAAATAATATTATACAGACAACATTATCCGTTACAATGTATTAGAGGAAACAAATATTTTAAATTAAATTTGGACATTAAAATTAATTATAAACATAAATATATTTAAAACAAATAATGTTAGGTGTAATTGCATTCAAATGCACCTAACAATTTTTTCAAGAAAACAGTGCATGATGAGACCTTTACGAACCGATCTTTTTATACTTCAAGAAAACTCGAAACTTCTCTCCCATGACAATCCTGACAAACTGAAATATTTGTGTATATTGTCACAATTAATTTTAATTATCTTTTAAGACCATAATACCAGTTCTAGATTAAGCATCAAAAGATAAAATAAAAAAATATTTATAAAAATAAAAAGATACCTGTACGTCTATAATAAACTTTGTATTATGAAAAAACTAATTTGTTTATCAACCTTTTGATTTCACAAAATAAACAACAATAGTTTCAAAACTAATATATGGTTGTAAAGGGCTATATAACTTTGGGGAAAGACATTAGTTCCCTTTAAAAAAAAAAATTCAAACGAAATATTAAAGAAATTATAACCATAGAAGAATTAAAATATCGCGCAATAAACAAACAATCAGAAGTACTAAATCTCAACACCAATTTAATACATTCAAACTAATTATCAACATACATCATACAAATCATTTATTCATATATATATATTACACAGGGACACGGAAATTCCTTTTACCTGTACCAGGGAATTTCCACCAGTTTTGAAAATACAAACCCTCTCAACCCTTACCATTTTTTAAGAAATTTCTCAGTTCAGTTGTGTATTAAAATTGTTATAATTTAGTAGTAGAAACCAATAGTATAACCACCAGTAACATTGGAAGGGGTTTCATACTCCTCCTGCAAGGAAAAACCTTAATAATGATAATTATATATATATATATATATATGGATAAATTTCTTGACTGTTACTATTAAATGTTTACTAAGGTTCTTGAGGTTCAGTCATAAAATAAAAAATCAACTATTTTGGCGACGTTTCGAGACTATATTGTTCTCATAATCATGCCCTGCATCTTAGTAGGAATGTCCTAGTGTTCTTCACGCTTGCTAATTTCCTGTTGGCTTTCTGGAGTTCCTTCATCACTGTAACTGCTTCAGGACCGATTTTATTCACATATCGAGTCAATACTGGAAAATATCTATAGTGGAAAAAATGGGATTTTATGAAGATATTAAGACAACCCACGGTCCTGAAGCAGTTACAGTGATGAAGGAACTCCAGAAAGCCAACAGGAAATTAGCAAGCGTGAAGAACACTAGGACATTCCTACTAAGATGCAGGGCATGATTATGAGAACAATATAGTCTCGAAACGTCGCCAAAATAGTTGATTTTTTATTTTATGACTGAACCTCAAGAACCTTAGTAAATATATATATATATATATATATATATATATATATATATATATATATATATATATATATATATATACACACACATCCAATATGAATATATTATAATATGAAGTATACTAATTTAACCGCAATATACGCTAGATATATAATGTGAGAGAGAGAGATATTTAGATAAATATAGGAGATAGTAGATATACAGTGACGGGGCTGAGACTATACAGTGCCGCAAGACAGGGAGTACAATGACCTTTATATTGGCCAGCTAAAAGGCACCGCCACTCGACCTAATGCCCTCCCTCCCTCTAATGGCCTATACCTCTTCTCTATTTGCTACATTAAACAGGCCCATTCCGCTATGGAAATTTACCCTTTTCTCATCTCGATTCCTATAAAAAAGAAAAAAAATCAAGATCAATGGCTATAATTTGAAAAAATAATGAAAACCAACAAAAAAAAAAAAAAAAAAAAAAAAATACACAAGTACACAGAAAATGAAAATGATAAGTTAAAATTTACCTGATTATTTAGCAGTCTCCACCCCCCCCCTTTATTTGTATTAAATTCCAGTTTAGGAAGAAGCCCTGCTTCCTCAGGGTAACTATTTATTACTAAATTATTTCTTATTGATGTTTACATATATGAATGAAAAAAAAAAAATAAAAATTTATCAACCAATCAGAAACGTTATATAGTTCAAATTCATAATTAAAATCGCAATGCTAAACAAACTTTTTTATTCATTTCCATGTTTAACACATACAGTAATCTTGATACCCTTTCTTTCGATTAAAATCCCAATTTATTATACTTTTTTTTTCAATTATCCAGAAATCATAATGTACCTTACCTAATAGAATACCGTCCCTAAGAATTTCCCTTTGACTTGTTGGTTTTTCTGTTCCCAATAGAAACAAATTTGAAATAGGACTCTTGGAAATATTTCATGGATCTATCCACCTGATTATTTAGCTGACTAAATATTTTTAAGATGAACATATGAGGCTATGAGAGCAAAAGTGGCCTAACCCACAAAATATAAAAAAATCTGATTTAGTAATTTTTGGCAACTATAACGCCATCAACAAGGTGTTAATGTGTTTGAAAAATTGGTTCACATGGTGGTGCAATGTGAACCAATTTTTCAAACACATTAACACCACCAGATGGCGTTATAGTTGCAAAAAATTACTAAATTAGATTTTTTTATATTTTGTGGGTTAGGCCACTTTTGCTCTCATAGCCTCATATATAATCTGCAGTTTTAAGTTGCTGACGTTAAGAATTTTTTGTCGTTTTTTTTAAACTGATGATGAATATTTAACAATCAAAACTAGTCTTATTTTATATTAAAAACTCCAATAGAAGTGGAAAATAATATACAATAAAACACACTCTCTACAAGAGCCAATTTATCTACAATTAGGGAATAGCAATAAACATTAAACTGTCTATTATGTAAATAAACTATTAGTGCCGAAATATTAAAAGCTCAGTTTTCACTGAATTTGCTCTCCTTTTGTACTATACTTAGGAAGGACACTCTATATGAGACAATATATCTCACAGCAAGACACTAATGCAACTAATAAAATAACAATTTATTACTAGAATTTTCTAAATTTTATATTTTAAGTAAATAATAGCATTTGTAGTACCACAGAAAAAACGAGTATTATGCAATCAAAATAACTCAGTAACAAAAAATATAAATAATATTTTCTTCAAAATATCATTGATATATTTCGTACTGTTCTGTTAACTTTTTTAACTAAAATATTAACAGAAATGGGTAGTATGATAACAAAAGGATATAAATTTTAAATCGGTTCTGTTATAATCTTAGTTTTCTCAAGGGGTTAAATGAAATTTATAGTGTATTTTTTTCTAATTTGGTACAGTTCGATGTTCATTACTTCATAGTTAATTTTAAACATGAACATAAAAGGCAAGACCTAAATTATAAAATGAAAATGAGCCGATTATAAATCAAAGATGTCACCAGGAAACATTTAACGTCCAAAATCGGCAAACTCAATTCATTTCTCTTTTAAGAAGATTATTTCTCAAAGCAACAAGAGAGATCAACAAGACTTTATAGTACGAAACAAAAAAGAGGAAATTCTCAGAAATCCAAAAATCCAGTACAATGGGCTTTTACTTTTAGCTTGATGCGAATCTTATTCAACCAAATTATATATATATATATATACATACATGTACATTAATTATATGATGAAGATGTTGGAAATGAAAAGAAGATTAATTGGTATATTAACTATCGCAATTTATTATTTATTATCCTGAAATTGAAGGAGGGAGAAAAGTTTCCCTATTGATTGAAATATAATATCACCAATAAAAAGACACATATAGAGTTTAATATTATAAAAACAATGAAATAAATAGACAAAACTTAATTTGTAAAAACAAATAAAGCGTGTCAAATAAACAAGCCTTGATATTAGAGTTTACAATGAGACGAGGGGAGTTGCTTTTTTCAAAACAACCATAGCTACAGAAAATAGAAAAAACAAATTATGAAAACTATGCCATATCGATCAAAGGTACAAGAGCAAACATCAAAACAAGGTTTGAACAAACTAGTTTTAATCAGAAACGGTGGCAAGGTGCCAAATAAAAAAAAAAACCAAGGGGGAGTAATGTGGTCGGACCCAGCAACAAGATTAGACTGAAGAACTTAATCCAAGTCGAAAACAATAAACCAAATCTTGGTAATTTGTTTTTATTATATTAACTTCAATAGATTTTTTTAAAACTATTAAGCACGTAATGTTAAGCATTGCAATTTATGCATATCTATTATTTTGGACATTTTTTACTAAATGTAAGTCAGCATAAAGAGTTATTTTGTTTACATACTTAAATATTGACTAATATTAACCATTTGGACTGAAGAAATGAAGATTTGTGTCTCCTTCTTGCTGATACGTATTCTCGTAGCCGTATGTTTTAATGAGACTAAGATGATGTGGATAGAGTAAGTTATTGTTTTGGTTTCGAAGATTTTGTGGAAAGAGAGTAAGTCAATCGCCTTTTGTGTTCCGTTTCATTCAACATGACGTCCTTAAGTCATAATCCTATCGAGGATAGTTCTAAGGTGATGCAGATTGTGTGTCAGAATAATTGAAGCTAATTTTTTTAATATTTACATATTATCAGAGCTCAAGATGAGTATCTAAAATTTAAAACTAGTCTTAGTCTTGAAATTTCTAATGAATTAACTACTACAGAAGTGGTAAATCGATCATTTCTTAATTTTGTATTACTCACCCATACCATCATGCGTGCGTCAGCTGATTCTCTTCTTAGGCATTTAGTTGTAGCTGATATCAACCAGTGAGCATGCGACGTGTGTTATCATTTAATCAATTTTCCTTTAAATTTACATAAATTGAACTAGACAGTTATTGACACCCTAACTTAAATCCTATAACTCAACTGAAAATATTTTCAACGTGTGAAAATACTTTCAATAATATGGATATTTTAAAAGATATCTATTGGGTGTCAATAACTGATTCTACATTAGTACCATCTTGTAAAATACATTCCAGGAATAGTTGTTGGTGTGAACTTTCTTGTTTAGCTCCAATTATAGTAATTAAGAAAAATAGCAATTAATTTTAACTTAATTAAACAATTCTTTCAATAAAGAATGTTATATAATTATAGCATAAATGTTTCCAAATATTCTCTTAAGGGTGTCAATAACTGTCTGGTTTATAAACTTATAAGGATTATAAGATTTGGGAATCGTTTTAATTAAATTAATTGTATTGATTCGTAAAATAAATCCATAACGATTTGCAATTATAAATTCTATTTTTGAAGCAACAGTAATTTTGTCAATAACGTTTACAGCCTTTGAAAAGGGATTAGTCAAAGGGTTTTACATTAATTAGTTTTAGTCTAGATAACGTATCTGAAATAAAGTTCAAGGAAAATCTGTATTACAAACGACAATAAACAATCTTAGTTTATACGGTGACGAAAGTTAGCAGAAAGTACCGTCCTTAAGTCGTTTGCTTACTTTCCGAGAGATAATTTTGATTTGGAGGATGATCCCAGCACCGGTCGTCCTAAGAGCTCTATAAGCTTCGTCCGACCAACCAATTGAATCTAATATAAATAGTACAGAAAAAAAAAAGGCAGCTGTAGACTAAAAGCGACCGAAATTGGCTAACCGAAAGGACGTTGTTTTTCATCACGATAATGCCCGCCCGCATATTTTTTTACAAACTCGGCAATAATATTGGAGTTAGGCTGGGATGTTCTCTTGGTTCTTTCCCTTCAAGCAAAACCATCAGTAGGAACTTTGATTCGGTAACTTTTAGAATTCATGGTGAATGTTTGACATTCTAAACAAGTCATCAAATAAAAAAAAAAATCCAAAATAACTGGCAAATAACTTGTCAATCCTAATTTTATTGATTTTAACCATAGTAATTAGTAAATTAGCATGAGCATTAATGTAATATGCAATATGCAATATTTATTACAAATTAAATGCTATATCAACATACTAAAGAATCCCGTAAGATAACGTTAGACTATTGTCATTAGTTCTTCTGCCTTCATCTCCGTTATAAAAAGAATCCGGTGGCCGGGAACCATTTAGAATTATCTTGGATTCTTCCAAAAAATCCGACAGATGGAAACCACTCGAAGGGAAAAAAAAATAATAGAAGTAGCGTGATAGGATTAGATGAGGAGAGGACAAGGGTGGCAATTACTTAGCTGATGTAGGGCCCTGCCTACTGGCTCCTACTCAGCATTACTTCCAGCTCTGAGGGCAACTGGAGCGCCCAGTCATCCCCTCAACGATATAACTCGGTTCGACAACCTGGGTATAGGGGCCTACCGAGGTATCAGCTTGTGGTATCGGTATAAAAAATCTATTCCAGGCCTCGGAAGTATATAAGCAGAAAGCGATTTCACCAATAAGTAGAGTTAAACAAATAAAATAAATAATTGATTTAGCGATTTAGAACTATACTAAAATTGCTAAAACGAATCCTGCCATTCTGAACCCCTTTAAAAGCCGAATTTATAATCGTAAACCTAACACAATCTTTCGTAATAATTGACCCCAAAGATTTTGGCAATGATTATTACCTCTTCATCAACTCATTGTATTAATAATAAACTGACATGCAGATTTCAGTCACCGCGATGAGATTACTTCAATCATATATACTTATATGATAGTCTAGTGAGAGTAATGTACATAATAACAGTTCAATGATTTGAACCCTAAATGATCTTTCAATAAGAGTGTAACCTCAATTGGGAACAGCAATAAAAATATATAATTACATAATGGTAAAAGTATAGTTGACTGATATGATGAATGGAGAAGAAGATGATCAGCGATGAAGTCAAAGAGAACGCCACGTCTAAGAAGAAATTCTTTAATACGTGCCAACGTTTCGGCTCACCACGATGATGAGTCATCGTTAGTTTCCTCACAAGTGTGGTTGGGTTGTATTTTGTTCATTATAGCCCTGAAGAAGACCTGCAAGGCAGGTCGAAACGTTGGCACGTATTAAAGAATTTCTTCTTAGGCGTGGTGTTCCTCTTTGACTGCATACCTGATCATCTTCTTCTCCATATATAATTTCATTTGTCCTATTGGAGGTTTGATGAGTAATCGATATTTCACTGATAACATTATAACTAACAAAAAACAATTTTTTTTTTAATAAGAATGTATTAGAATAATACATACTTATCGACACTAAGACAACCTTATGCTATCAGTCCCATTTTAGTCAAATTAGTTAGACCTTTATTAAGTAAAATTTCGTGGAAGATCCGTTTTCGGGGAAAAATTGAGATGAGAAAAGTATGTACATTAGAAATTATTTGCTGTAACCAAAGACAAGACTGCTACAGCCAGTTTTTTCCACATTCGACAAACGGAATCCTTTGTCCAAATGCTACTAAGCTGTTTCCAATGTAAAATACCACGAAATGAAGGCACTCGTAAGTTTCTAATTTTCCATGGTATAAATTAAAGAAATAAACCTGCTATTTGCTTAATATAGTCAATAATAATAAGATGAATAAATCTATTTTGTGTAGTCCCAGTAAAATGAGTAAAAATTACTTATGGCATGTGCTTGCTTGGCTACGATATACGAGTATACTTATATTAATACATGCGTTTTAAACAGTGAGCCTATAGCTAGTGCAAAAGTTTCTTTAGAATTCAAATTCTTCCTCAGCTAGGTTATCGTGACGCAATTGATAGAATAGCACTGGGATTACCTGGAATCCTGCGTAGCCAAATTAAGGATAGTTTTTATATATATTTTAATGTATTTGTGATGTTTATTATATTATTTCTTTTTATTCTTTTCTTCATTTGAATCCTTCTTATTTTTTATTAATTAGATTGTTTTATTTTTGTATTTTTGTTCTATATTTTGTATTATTACAAATCATTTATTTAGTTTTGTTTAAATCTATTCTATTATAATAGTCTTATATGATTTAGTATAGTCTTTAAGGCTGACATTTGCTATATTATTTGCAATAATATAACAAGCCATAAATAATTTCTCAAACTAAACTTATCATCTAGCTCGTTTAATACTATCTACACTTCACAGATGTTTTCCAACTAAAAGTTCAAAATTATCTCAATGACAAAAAGCAATGAGCGTTATATCTCTCCTTATTATTTAAATATATCACTATTATTACAACCATAAAATGTGATAAGCTCTTAACTTTGACAAACTAGCTCCCTTGTTGCTGATGGATGAAGTTATAGCGTTATAACCGACAAGAAAACACATAGATCTAAGCTGGCCTTGTTGAAAACTTTCAAGAATGGTGAGTCGAGAAGACCATAAACTGTGGATGACTTATTTCCCAGGATAGCAAAACTACCCGAAGCAAAGGGGAAATTCCTTATAAATATAAGGGGAGAAGGGACATTAAAATAACTAAAAATACTATAATACAACAGCAAATATAAAAGCAGGAATATAAAATAATTTTTATGATCAAGCAATTAAATTATAATTTAATTCAAAATTTAAAATATATTATTTTATATTATATTAAAAAATTAAATTAGGAATTAATAAATTATTTGCCAATTCTATAGGTATTTTTTATTCGCAGGCTAGTTTCAAATATTGAGTATTCTTCATCAGTTAAAAAAAAAAAAAAAAACAACATAACAATTCATAACATCAACACTTTGATGTACGAAGTATAATATATATGTAATATATAAGTGCCAAATAATTCATAAAATCCAAATATTATTTATTCTCAAATATACCAAATCATCTGATTTCCTACCTCAACTGATCCTCAAGTGCCTCAACTGATTCCGAAAAATTAATTTATTAAAATTCTTGTAATCTATAAAAAATTATGCACTCATTTTCAATTCATATCTGTTATGCCGAGAAAAGAAACTAAATAAGCTATCAAATAAACATGAAACAACTAACATAATTAGTTGATATTATTTTATTATTTATTTAACACTTTACATTCCCTCTTAAAATTAGAGATACCCTCTCCGTAGGCCCATTTAAAGTTTTTCTATTCTATACTTGTTAACAATATAATCGGAGAGGTCTCCCAACAGATTTAACTAATAGTTTGAAAAAAAAATGGTACTAAGGTCTTCGTCTTAAGTAAATGCTGACATACAATACCATTTCATATTTATGGTGTTGATAATATTCCCAGAATAGCTATTTTTATTTATTTTTTTTATTTGTATACATTTTAAACTGGAAATTGCGCGAAATTTATGTGAATTTGTTTATTTCAATTTCATTAAAGAAAAACTTCAACTTATATTTGGTCAAGTTCATGGGAAAACCGAAGAATTATCCTAGAGAAAAATTCATTTTTTTCCAATTCTATTATGACAATGATCTACATTTAAAAACTCTTTTTAGTAAAATTAAATATTACCTTCATATTATAGATTTATTTTCTATTGGAAACAAGATTGTATCGCCAGAACCCTTCAAAATAAAAACAAATATTTAATTATTTCTTTATACACTTAGATCTATAGATATTCGAACAGCTGTATTTTTGAAATATATTATTTACCACCTGAGGTAGGCATGATGGAATAGAAGGATCAAAAAATAGTCTTTTAATAAAAGAATTGCAATAGAAGTGCAAATAACTCATTAATCTAATCATTTTTTTCAATTGTTCATTCTTTCTCTAAATATCGTTATTATTAAATGTAAAGATTTATGGTTATTTCCAGCTAATAATATAATAAAATATAGAAGAAGAAAATAATTTTACAGATGCGAACGATAAAAGGGACGGAGGAGAAAGTACGGAATAATGCAATGTGACGGAACTGCAAGCGATAAAGCACAGTTATGGTCGCATTATATCCGAGATATGGCCATCACATCTATTTCTATTCCAGAAACAATCTCACTCGTCGTAATAAGAATCTACGTTTTCAATTCCATTTTCAAGTCACATCTGTCAACTTTATCCAAGCCTGTATTAGAGGAACGATTCAAAAGAAAATTAATCTTGCTTCGAATATCTCAATAACTGACGTCGTTAAGAAACTAGGCTAAGCAGTTTAGAGCTAAGGCAAGTAGAAATATGCTACGTTCTTATTTATTTGTTTAATAAACTACACATTCAACTTAAAAAAACAAACAATAACTTTGTAATGGAGTGCCGACGTTTCGACCTGCCTTACAGGTGTTCTTTAGGGCTAAAATTAACAAAAACTGAATGTATTCCAAACGATACAAAATGAACAAACAAATTAAATTAAGGAATAATTATAGAGTAAATTAAAGTGTTAATTACATAATTAAATAGGAAATAGAATCAAGATCTAGTTTAATGATATAATTTGTAGTTGAGTTAAATGGCTCCGCCGAAAAACGTTCTAAGCGACAAACAAAATTTTGAGTAATCAGTAAAAGAAAATCATAATTTAAAGTTCTTGTTAGTTTTGTAAGTTAGATTTTTTTTTTTTTTTTTTTATTAACTGTGTAATTTGATTTCTATATAATACATTTAAAAAACTTAAAAATTGTTACTTCAAAATTTTGCCGCTTAGAACGTTTTTCAGCGGACCCATTCAATTATTTTTGGTTGAATGATATAATTTGAGTAGAGTGGACATATTGAATCATACAATTTTAATAACTGTTTTTTTTTTTTTAATGAAAAGAGGTATAAAAAAGTTTTTGATTAAATATAAGAAAAATATACGTAAAGGATTATGGTAAGAAAGAAAGGTAAGTCAAGTTGGTAGAATATCAAACGAAAAGAGATGTTAAGGAAAATTATGAGGTATGATAAATTATAATAAATCGAATACAGATTGTTGCCAGCCTGAAGACACACGAACAACAACAGTTAAAAAATAATATCAAGGTAAAAGCGGATAACGACTTGCAACGAATAAATTATTTATGAGGTTCAAATTATAAATAATAGATACACATAATTATAATGTTCTATAACATATTTGTTATTTTTTTTTTTGTAAATTTTATTAATTTTAAGCAATATAGATACTAATTTTTTGTCTCTAAATCTACACAGGATATTACATCCATTTTTTAAAGTATAATTTTAAATTTTATGAACCTTGTATTTCATTAACCATTAGCATGTTAAAATTAAGCTAATATATATTTATATCACACTTTTGTTAAGTATTTTATATCATCTCCATTGTTTTTTTTAAACTAAATCTCGATAACCTTAATTAATTTTTAACAATTTTCGGTAATTTTATATATATATATAAAATTACCACAGGTCCACACAGTTGTTTTTATTTATTGATTGAACATCAGACCTACGACAAATAGGTAACTTAAGCGGAAACATTATTTTTTTTTTTGCATCAACCTTCGTTTCAGAACGTCTTCCCGGAGAAAATCGTCTGATCTCTTGTTACACACAAAAAATTTGAAATTCCTACTGGTTTAAAATATTGGAGGAAAAGATAGAATTGTAAAAGTGAAGATGGTTTTTTCTGCAATTCATGAAAATACTGACTGCGTCACCTAGTAAAACATAATTGGGTTGGAGGAAAAGATAGTTTTTGATGATGTAAAAAATAACAAAATAATAAACTACAAAAAAAATGATATACTTTAATATCAACAATCATGTAAATAAAAAGAAAGTTAATTGTTACCCCGAAACCTCTATTAAGATTATTCTAAACGCAAAACTTATAACTTATTCCCGAAATAGTAAACAACGAATCATATAGATTCTATATGAACCATTGGTACACATTTTTCAAGTCAATAAAACCAATGTTTCGAGTACCGTTCACTTAATACGAGACACAAAGTCAACCCCCACACGACCGCCACACAGCCATTACGCTTCATATAACATACACGTGGCAGAATTAAATGAGCTGGGATCATCCCGGCCAACATTCATCAGAAAGCTGTCCTCGCGTTTCCTGCAAACCCGGAAGGGACACGGACCGGAAGCTGAGTGGAACGGAGTGGTGATTTATGCAGCAGAGCCTCCTGCTCCTGCTCTCTGTTCTAGGGGAACCCACTTATTCTAAGTTTTCTGATTCAGTCAGAGAGTGCTACGGGCTCTAGTTGTTGTTTTTGTTAGAGTAGTACAATTTTCGTGAAAAATGATTACAATGAAAACAGATGAAAGTATAATAATGTGAGTAGTATCTCATGAAAAGTGAATGTAAACAAAAGCAGAATGAAATGTTTAAGTTTAATTGCAAAAATAACAATTTTTCAAGGATTGAAATGCGTTGTATAGAGACTATACTGTATTAAGTTTTGTCTTATTACGATAAGGGGATCATATCTAGCTAAAAAGCTATATCCAGAACACCGGATGGAGTGAGACCTCGCGTAAGACCAAACGCTGAGCAAAGCGTTGGGTGTTTGAGCAAGCAAAGGACAGTCCAATACCTCCTTCATGTGTTCGTTGGCCTGCTTTCGCTGCTCCTCCGTCCTGACTCTTCCGGTTTTCTTTGTTCTTCTAGTGGCTTGAATCCCCTCCAAATTATTTAATATATCCCTAAAAGGAATCTCTGTCTAATAGTCTCTGTCTATCTCTCTAATAGTCTCTGTCTATCTCTGTCCAATAGTCGGTCTTCTGAGATGTTTAATCTTTCCATAGCCATTTTTACTTCCTTAATCCATGTTGCTGTGGTTTTCTTTCCTTAGAAGTAATCGAATATCCATTTGGTAAGTCTCTTTTGGTCCATTCTGTGTAGGTGTCCGAGAAATTTTAACCTCCTCTTTTTTCATAGTCTCCGAGATTTTTATAATTTCCTAATAAACTTCTTCGTTACTTCGAAATCTCCATTAACTTTCAGTTTGAAGAGCTCCCATAATTTTTCTGAGGATTCTTCTATCCAAGACTTCTAGTTTATCCAGCTTGTAGTTCATGGACAGACACTCACTGGCATATAGACATTTTGTTATCAGAAAGGTGTTGTAGAGCTTTATTTTGGTATTCCAAGATAAGCACTTCTTATTGTAAATGTTTTTTTGTCAAACCATATGCTCTCTCCATTTTTGAGATCCGATCTTCCATTGCATCTTTCTCTATCCCATTCGCTTGTATGGTCTCACCAAGATATTTGAACTTTTTGATCCTTTTGATTCGCCCTATCTCTGTTTCCAGAAATTGTGGTCTGTCTTTGGAGTTCATCATGAATTTTGTCTTCTCTATTGAGATCCTCAGTCTTGTTTGTCTTGCGATTCTTTCCACAGGGTTGATTCTAATTCTAATCGGATACTTAAATAGTTACTGTATTATATGAATATTTTACCATATTCTATAATTACATGTTCTACCCAAAAAGCCGCTCCAAAACGAAATAAGATAACATTATTATAAAATAAATCATTTTTTCACCAGAATGAGCCGAATCCTGTTTGCCCTAGAGAGATACCGGAGCTAACCAAGGAGACAAGGGAACCGACAGGAATAGAGCAGACAGAGGCGGTTACATGGTTCATTGGGCCTTCTCCTCCCAGGGCACAGTCCCCGTCTTCGATAAATATACCAACCGCGTTCTGCTTCTAACAGCAGTCGGCAATCTCTTCTACATTCGGGCAACTACTGGGCCGTGATATTATTCTATCACAGTCATCGAATATTTTTATTAAAAGAAAATCTTGCTTAGACAATTACACTTTTATTTATAAAGGCAAAAGAAAGAAATTTAATCAAATATTGCCAGAAAAAAATATATTATATATGTTACAATGTATTTGACTTATAATCGACTAAAAAACAAATAATTATTATTAAAAAGATCCCTTTGTGCTCCCGCTAAAATCCGCTGGATTCTGCTAGTAACGCACCTAAGAAAAAAAAAACCCACTGCCACCGGTTCCAAAAACCGACCAAGATGGCGGAAACAAGTAAAAGAAGGTCCCAGAAGGCCGTTTTTAGGAAAAAACTGATGTAATTGTTTTTCCACCGGATCTTAATATTGTTGGTTTAATACAACAAAGAATGTTTTTATATAGTTAATTGTAGCTGGAACCGGTACCTACGAAATGAAAGAAACAATTCCGAGATCGGACCATTTTCCGCTTAAGTTATGGTCTTGGGAAAATTTTAGAGATTGGCTAACTTGCGGTCAGTCTCACTTCTCCATGAAAAAACCGTTTATCGGTTCTCTTTTGACAATAAATCCGAATCTATTAAACCGATCTAAAGTTTCTTTTTTTTCTCTCATCTTGAAGCAGATTAAATTTACTATTAGTCTCTGTATATGAAGTTTTAATCAAGTCCCTTAAAACATCCACGCCAGCACGCTAAACACCCCGTACTGTTGTGAAATCCAAGTTTGTTTTTTTTTGGCATATTTTTTACTATACTTCCGAAAATATATGTCCCATCCAAAATTTATTTTCATCATATCAAAGCTCTTTCAATTTATTAAACTTCATAAATGAAACTTTTATTTAATCTTGTAAAATACTTACGCATCGTGTTTTACAAGATTGTGAAGTTTGAACAAACCATTTTTTTTTTTTTTTTTTTTTTTTAGTATTAAAAGTTTATTTTTAGTATAAATAATTGTTAAGCTTTAAGTATAGTATTAAATAGTTAAGCTTTAAGTATCATCTCTCTCTACATAAGTATATATATATATATATATATATATATATACAAAAGACAAATTTCATTAATACGTAATCATTATCCTATAGAATTAATTTATATAGCGGAGGTATTTTAATGAAGGAGGGACACCTCTTTAGCCCGAATGGGGGAGCTCAAAGAGGCAATGTGACACCTCCAGGAAGATCACACCCCGGCTAACTGGATTACAGGGCAGGCTCACACTGGAATTCATTATAGGGGTCGCCTCAGTCTTACTGTAGATATACGTCATCACTGTTCGAGAATATCTATATTACAAAGATTAATGTGGTAAACTAATATCTCCTTAAAAAATAAAAACACTATCCGGATTTTTGTCGAAATAATCAGATAAATATTTCCAACAGTCAGTCAACCCTTATCCTAGTGACGAGGAAAACCAAAGGGATTAATTAAAATAAATGTAGGGATCAAAATATGTTTTCCTAACTACGCAACTCCCCTATTCGCCTCTTTACACTGTCTATTCTAGGGCCTGATATCTTTTAGTAGACCTTCCGTTTTTGCCTCCTTAGGTGTGTACAAACACGTTTGATTTCTTGTCTTACATTGTCAAAATTTCATATGTATAATCTGTTTAGCCGAGTGCTCCTGTTATGAATTTTTTGTATGTTTTTATAACATTACCAGTTCTAATAGAAATCGCAAATAATCCATCAATACTAATTGTATTGATCCTTCTATACCATCATGCTTACCTCAAGGAAAAATAAATTGTTACTAGTCCAAAGTTATGAATAGCTTTCTAAATAAGTTTCAGTCCTACGAAATTTAACAGTTAAATAACTTCTTGTCATGAAGAAGAAATGTAAAAACTATTTACCATAATAATTCGAATCAATATTACGATTATATATTTTGATTTGCTCATGAGTGCAACAGCACTATTATTTAGGAATATTTATCGACCAACCAACACCTTTCCTGAAAGCATCAAATAGACCAAATGTCCAGAAAATCAATAGGAATCCAACTACTAATTAATCGTTCCCCTCATTTCTTTCACCAATCCACTCCCAAACTCCTAGTTTCCTCGCTCATCTTCTCTCAGCTTGACGATAGGTAGTGTATGTGTACCTTCGTCTAATTTGTTTTCGGAACCCCGAGGCGTTCCCATGTTTCTCACCTTTACACTGCTTTAGCGTGGCTCTACCCATCCACCCTCAGACTACATTTTCTGGGTTTATTCCTTTAACATGACATTTATAATCATCGCCCATCCTGCATTTATTATGTTTTGAAATTTTATATATACTAAATTGCTAATGTAACTGAATATTATGTTTAAACATTGTAAATAAGTGTATACACAGATATTTCTCTGGATGTTTCTGAACAGTATTAATGTAGAAAGAAAAATGCGAAAAGAATTCCCATAAGACATATATAGAGACATATCGTCCCATAAGAAAAAATGTAACAATATATAACAAAATTTTACTACAATTCGGCTGCATTTTGTTTAAATTCTTACATGTCTTTATTTTCTAACATCTTTAACAACCTGACGTTAGGCTTGCAGTAGCAGTAATTGTCTGAAGATAACAGTTTTAAATTCTGAACCAAGCAGATCATTCTCACAAACCAAACTCCTTCGTAAAATCTTCAAAACTCCTCATTTGATAACAAATACTTATTTATAATAAATTAAATGTTCCATATATTGCCGATTTTGAGAGAACCAGAAACCTATCTCATCATAATTAATACTAAGCCCACAATTCTTAAGTATAATTTCCATTTGATTGGCAACAACCCTCTAAAGTGTCTGAAAAGAAGATGACCTCATAACCTATATTAGAGTACCAATAGTCTCTTTTTTTTGGATGCAGTATAAAATTTAATTAAATAGTTAAAAAAATTAATATTTTTGGCATTGATTTCTGCTATACTGTCATGCAATCATAATTGGTAACGTTTCAGTATTACACATTGTTACCACTGGCTTACTAGAGCGGAAACATTTGAACTATAAAATAGCTGTTTCTTAAAGGGATAAAAAAAAAAAAATCACAAATAAAAAATAAGAACGTATATTAAATAAAAATATATATGTTATAAATAATATTCAAATATATCCCATTCTATATTACTACAACTGAGCCTTCCCAAGACGATAAACCCCAGAGGAGATGCAATGGCGGATGAATTGAACAAAGAATAACTACATCCTGCTCAGAGGACACTAAACCCAGCTGAGAGCGACAAAAACTCTTAATTCATCTCGAGGGCGTGGTAAAAACCCCCCTCCCCCCTCTGGGTCGGAATGAAACTTGGACCAACTTCACTCAAGCCGCTGCTTCTTATCTTACATTCGGGAGAGCCAAGTTTGATCCTGTATAATCTCTCAAGTTATATATTGTGCCGGTTCACCTTATTATTTACTTCGAACAGGAGATCCAGATGAACTCTGTAGCAATTTACAATAATGATAATTAGCAACTTAGAAAGGAACATCTCTTAAAATCCAGTGAAAATATGAACTTGCGGCCAAAAAACGAAATTTCTAGAGTTATATTAGTTTTGATTTCACATAATCCAACGAAGGAGGTTAAAAGATATCATCATGTCCTTAAAATAGTAATTCAATTATGTATCCAAACATCATACTGTCACGATAAATAATCAAACATCTTAAAAAGCAAAAAAAAAAAAAAAAAAAATTATCCTTACAAGGGACTATGGAATTAGCTTATTAAACTAAAATTACAGTAACCTATTAGAGTATCAAAAATAAAAACTCCGAATTAGGAAGCCGATTTTTTTATAGACAAATTTAAGATAATATATTCTCACTAAATTTAATATGACCAACGACGCCCAGAAATAAAACTAGTCGAAGAAATTTTTCACTGATAACGTTTCTTTTTTTGGAATTCCAATTCTTTTCGTGTAAAATTCATATAATCTATAGTTCTAAATGCTCCTTATTATTTCACAAATAAACTTATCAAATATGATTTAAAGGTTACTGAATACTAAGACCAGATACCTAAACATCCATAAAAAGGTTCATGCTCACTCTAATCCACTACTACTCTCTCAACACCCCACTCGCTTCCCAGTAACCTTCTGAGACGCCTGAATAAAACAAAACACATAGGATTTTCTGATGTAGATTTTCTTGAATTTCTACTAATAGATAGTTTTTTTAAAAGTTATTGACAGGTAATCATATTTCAACCAATTTTACTTGATGTATATATTGTATATAGTTGCAAATACCAATATAGAATAGAATAGAAAAGAAAGAAAACTTTATTCTGGGACAAAGTCCCTTAAGAATAACTTTAAATAATACAAAGTAAGATCAGAACTGAACGAGAGTTAAAAAATAAAACAACATAGGTAAAATTAAATACAAATATGTATGAAAAAAAACTACAGAGAAAAACTAGAAAAAGAAAAAACTATTAATAAAATGAGAGTGAAAAAATAAATATACAAAATAGATGTTAACATTGTAAACAAAATAGCAGAAGAGAAAAAAACAAACAGAAACTTAAAGTAAAATAAAAGATAGAAAATCAAAAATTATCATTACAAGAAATCAAAACATTATCATAGTCAAACTATAATTTTTGCTAATGTTTTATGTCTGACGGTCTTAGTAAATAAATTAGATGATTACATACATCCTTATAATTAGAGAGCTGAACCCTTGGGGAAAAAATTCTCGTGGGTCCTACGAACGGTACCTCTATGGTTCATACTCAATGCTATAATACCACTATTGGATTGTTTATTATATTTTTAATTCATTATCAGTATTGCTTTGTTGCAATTATGTTGAAGGAGTTTTGTTAATAATCAAATTTCATTATAGAGATCGGAAAGACGAGATCTTGTATGCAGTGATTTGATAGCAGACTTGAATTTCAGGTCACTGTAAATAAAGGGAGGGTGACGGGTGTTGATAACTTGGAATAGGTCGGAGCCTAGAAAGTACTTTCTGCAGAAGGAGGGAAAAGGCCAATTTAACTCAGTGTAGAGATGAGAAACATGGGAACGTCTCGAGGTTCCGAAGACAAACCTAATGAAGCAATTCATGATGTGTTTTAATATGTCATCAAGAACCGTCGAGAGCCCGCCATATATCACGCAACCATAGTCAAATTGGGGGAAGATAAGGGAGGATACTATAAGTTTGCGTGTGGGTAGTGGAAGGAGGTGCCGGGAGCGGTGAAATAGTTTTAGGATACCGATTGACCTTCGGGAGATTTGTGCAATATGGGATTTCCAGGAGAGGGTTTGATCAATGGTTAAGCCTAAATTTTTAACAGAGGAATGGAAAGTTATTGGATGAACATTAAGGAATAATGTGGGAAAGTTGGCATTTGAATAATCATTTAAGAGGATTAGGCTGTTATCGACGTAGGGGTGCATCTGATTGAAAAAGTAACCGATACAAAACAGTTTTAGAATTCGACTCACCATCAGAATCCGTCATAAAAACCAGTTACTTATGGTGAAATTTCCAGTACTAGAGCCATTCCAGCAATACTGGAGAAATTCTGGAAGAGTTGAATATCTTCAAAAGGTAACTAATATGACGCAATATAAGATCCCTGATTATCCCATTGAAATTCCATAGACTCTGGGTTTTTTTTAACCTGACACAACATTCGTGGGACACCCTATATATATATATATATATATATATATATATATATATATATATATATATATATATATGAAACTAGCGCACATGGTTATGTTTCTAAATTAACTAAACACTGACAGTAGTTATGAAGTGATAAACTTCGATCTATTGTTTTTCGAATAGTTTGGATCTTAACTATTCGCCAACTTCTATCGCCCTAACTACTCGACCACAGCGGACTACCCCCTGCCCTCCGTCCAACTTGGCCCAGAATTCCGTTGGCCTATTTGCTTAACTACTTAAAGACGTGCCCTCTCCGGTTTCGTTGAATATTTATGTTACTGTCGGAATAACCGGCTAAGCAGCTGAGGCCGGCGATGTTTGGTTAGCCCCACTTAAGGGATTCGGCTCCTAGAGCGCAAAGCTTTGGAAAAACAAGGCGTGGGAATAAATTCTCGATTGTCCTTAGAGTCTATTTATTAAACAGCGCCGCCTCCTGAATATTTAACCAGTTGTTTACTCATTCCTATTCATATTTCCAATGAAATTTTACTTTAATGGTTCCTAGGAATGGTTTCAGTTTCCCTTCTGGGAAAATATATCAGCCATTAGCTTCCTCTTGTGAAATACGTTTCCTTTGTTTTTCCGGCGCACTGATGTTTTTACTTCTCCAAGCACCTAAGCTTGATTAAGTATGGCAATATGTTATTCTTTTTTTTCTTAAAGTTATATACTTTATACTTTTGAGGAATCTCCTAAAAAGGTATAATATAAGTCTCTTCTTTAAATTTGTTTATTGGTAAACTTCCAATTATTCTAGTATCCAATTCTTCAATCCTTCTCCAATTCAAAATCCTTCGTAAAACCCTCAATGCTCCTGATTATATCACAAACAAGCTTATAGATAAAGATGTTCCATATAGATTTGGTCAAAACCTATCCTTTCATAGTAAATTTCATCTCCACTTAAATCCACTAGTATCTCAACTTGCTTCACACTCGATTCCCCATAATCTTCTGAGGTGTATTTTTCTACTTTATACCACAAAACATTTATTGACTAGTTCTTAACATGCTATTAGCATAATGTCATTGTAATCATTATTCTCAAATTTACTTTTATATAATGTGTACAGTTATAAATATCAATAAATATATATACATATAGAAAGATTGGTGCAATCCCAAATTTCCAATTTCCTAGAAGATTCCAAGTCACTCGATCCCTTCCAATCTGGTTTCAGTCCCGGCTTCTCAACACAATCCGCCCTCATTAAAATTATCACTGACATCCAAGCAGCGATGGACAAAAAAGAACTGAACTGATCCTCCTTGATTTCCTAAAGCATTCGATTCCTGATCCTCCTTGATTTCTCTAAAGCATTCTACTGTTTAATTAACCAAGGCCTACATCAATGAGGTTCGAGATTTCCCCCACTGTTTAATTCCTACATCAATGATCTTTCCCATTCAATTCACCATTCTTCTCACCATCTTTATGCCGAGGACTTCCAAATTTACTTCTCCTTTCCTCCATCCGAAATGTTAGCTGCGTATGCCAAAATTCAGGAAGACCTAGACGAAATCTATGCCTGGGCAGATCTGAACAAATTAACGTTAAACGCAGCTAAAACTCAAGCAATTGCCATAGGAGCACATTCCCTTCTCCATTCAAATGCCAACTTTCCCACATTATTCCTTAATGTTCATCCAATAACTTTCCATTCCTCTGTTAAAAATTTAGGCTTAACCATTGATCAAACCCTCTTCTGGAAATCCCATATTGCACAAATCTCCCGAAGGTCAATCGGTATCCTAAAACTATTTCACCGCTCCCGGCACCTCCTTCCCCTACCCACACGCAAACTTATAGTATCCTCCCTTATCTTCCCTCAATTTGACTATGGCTGCGTGATATATGGCGGGCTCTCGACGGTTCTTGAAGACAGATTAAAACGCATCATGAATTGCTTCATTAGGTTTGTCTTCGGAACCTCGAGACGTTCCCATGTTTCTCATTTCTACACTGAGTTAAATTGGCTTTTCCCCTCCTTCCGCAGAAAGTACTTCCTAGGCTCCTACCTATTCCAAGTTATCAACACCCGTCACCCTCCCTTTATTTACAGTGACCTGAAATTCAAGTCTGCTATCAAATCACTGCATACAAGATCTCGTCTTTCCGATCTCTATAATGAAATTTGATTATTAACAAAACTCCTTCAACATAATGGCAACAAAGCAATACTGATAATAAATTAAAAATACAATTAACAAACCAATAGTGGTAATATAGCATTGAGTATGAACCATAGAGGTACCGTTCGTAGGACCCACGAGAATTTTTTCCCCCAGGGTTCAGGTTTGCAACCACACTTAGCCCCGTGAGGATAGCTCAGCAGTGAGGCTGACCACAACGTATGGTAGCGATCCATCGTGATCACCTGTAATTTTATTATAATCAAATGAAGAAAAAAAAACTCAATTTCTCCCTGACTTGGAAAAACAATATATCATGGATTAGTCTATCTATAATCCACTGCTTTTCCCATTTAACATTTCAGAATTAAAGGACAAATTACTTAAATTATTAATTAAATTTTATTAAAAATCAATGATTATTAAAAATAAACAAAGAGAGAAAATAAGGGGTTTCAAACGTCACTTTTTTCATTACTCACAGAACTCCTAAACGGTAGGTTCTTGTGACAAATGTAAAAAAAAAAAATATTCTTCATTAAATGTTTAATAATTTCGATAAATTTTCGATTCGAGTTACACCAACAGAGCTACAGTGTGCCAAAATATTACATTATTGAGTGTGAAAAAAATTTTTTTTTTTTTATTTCAAAACATCTTTATTCAAAATAAAATAGTACATTGATGCATATATTATTAAAATATAATGTATCTAGACAATGTTTTACAAAATATCATCCTTTTGGATGTTTTAATGTGACTGAGTGTTGGTTAAAAACATAGTGTTACAGTTAAATAGCGACATTCAGTGGCGAGTGTGAAAAAAAACTTTCATTAGAAAACTATATACCCCCAGGCAATAACAGCTGTTATTTTGGTTTCCGTTAGTTACAAGTAGTTTGAAATTGTTTCCGGAACACAATTTGTGTTCACCCCGCTGAGCAGGGCTAGAGTGTGCCAAAAAAGCACCAACACAAAAAAAGTGCCTTTTTTCATTCAAACCAATACTGCTCCTAAACGGTAGGTCTCAGTGGCACATGTTATATAACAAAAAATATTCTACATTAAATTTCTGATACGAAAAATATTGATAAATTTTCGATCAGAGCAACACTAACAGAGCTCGTCAAATTGTTATCTTTTTGACTGTGAAAAATGTTACATATTTAAGGATGAAAAAAACGTTACTACGTGACTTTTTCAATTTAAACCAATATAACTCCTTTACAGTAGGTCCTAGCGACAAATGTTATATAACAAAAAATATAGAGTACAGGCTCCCCGCCAAATGAAATTACTAACAAACCTGGCGAGTCTAATGGAATATTGACCAGGCTAAATATATAAATGACAAGAGGTAAATCTTGGCAACGAGATGAGTCAAATAAATAAACTGAAATTCTAACTTCAAAGCTTCCATCCGTCACAAAGCCAGTATTGATGATAGTTCAATTATCAAAAGAACTGCAGCTTAAAGCCCCCGCCATGCGAGCAGCCAAAGCAAACAGCGAACTGTCAATAGCCAGCGAGAGGACAGAGCTCTGCAGGCCGAACGATAGTGACAAAGGAACAGGAAATACCAAACAGTGGAGATAGCAAACAGGGAGGGGAATAGCCAGCCCCCGGCAAGGAAATCTACTACCGAATCTAGTCTTCTTTATTGGCTATTGGGTCGCTTTCCCTCTAATGGCCTGGATTTTATCTGACCTAATAGACAGCATTTGTGAAAATGATAGAAAAGTAAAAGAATCATTGCTTTCAGGCATGAAACATGACAAAAAAGTATGAGTAATACTTATATTTATATGATAGGTAGATATGAATTCATTTAAACAAGAGTTTATTTCAGAGAAATGGACACAGTAACTTACTTAAATCCCCTCCCTAACATGTCGAATGATTAGGCTCTAACTTTAGTTCAGTTAAAATATTTTATATGGAAGATGATTGTATTGTTGACTGTGAGTTGTTATTAAGGAGAAGAAATGGTCAGGGGTGCAGTCAGAATGAAAAAACACGGCAAGTTTTTAAATGAAAATAAACTGTAACAAAATATAAGTTTTTCATTTTATATGGAATATTACCAGATATTCCCTAATATAACTGTACCGCTAGGAAACAATACTAATCCTTAGGTTCATAGCTGATAAAGTGTTGTTTCTTGATCAACAAAAATTTTTTTTTTTTATACTGTTTCTAAACTCCCATTCATATATCATTCTACCATGCAATCTAAGGCACACAAACAAGTATTATGATAACGAAATATATAAGACGAGTCTCACACTACATATGATATCATGTGCTATACCTAAATTTATTTTATTTTCAAGTAATGAGGTTGTTGTATTAATTTAAATAATTACATTGTTTTTAATATATTATCAACCCGACACTTGAAGAATATTCCTATTCTTCAACTGCCTCTGCTCCTTCTGTGATATGTCTGATGTAATAGCAGGTCACCGAAAGGAAGGTGGAAGTACTCGGTGACTAAACTATATGTGGAAAAAATTCTTACTTAAAACTAGTGGATTTTTAAAAGAAATTTTAATTATTTATTAACTACTTCTATTTTTTTTTTTTTTAAGTTTTTATATATACTCAAAGATCTACTTGAGGTTTCCAGATGCAGTTACCACATTCTATGTGACACCATCCTAAACTTAACCACATATTATCTTTATGAGAAATTATTGAAGCCATACTACTGCACCATCTTACTATACATTTGTATTATTCTTAAGGGTTAATATGTAAGGATTATGATTATTTTTTATTTCATTTTTTTTTTTTTTTTAAGTTTGAGCTTACCTAACTTTTTTCTTATATGAAATGATTCGGTAAGACAGATTTTTCGGTAAGAAAGATTTTTTAGAAAACAAAATTTTAAACTGCAAGTAATAAAATCAAAATTGCAACAATAAATAAGTCAGCTACATGCGCAATATTAGTGTTACTACTGGGAGAGGTGAACGACAAAAGAGGACCCAGCAAACCGAGAGAAAAGTTTTTTACAGAACGAGTTGGTGGGATGGATGTATCAGTGAGGGCGTGAAATTAGCAATGCCAACCCCCAGCCTACCTCCACTGATTTATATCCTCTGTCGGCTCTTCTCCTGTAAGGGGATATATTCTCCAATATATTCTCATAGCGAATACATACTGTACCGAATAAATAAAAATAATAATTTATTATGAATTCCAAGAATAAATATTTTTAAAAAACAACAAAGATAATGTGTTCTATAATTTCATGCATGCTGATATAGCAATTAACCCCTTACCATCCATTCCTAACAATATTTGCAATTGATAAAGCCATCTTATCATTCCACCCAAATTATAAATATCCTTCTCTTAGCCTCCGACGTCTTTAGATTTAGGAGGATATAAGCCAATGAAATCAAATGCAATAACTCATCCATTTATTTCAATGATGAACCACTACACTCCTATATAGTAAGACTCTTGTCTTCCACCTTGACAAAAGACTAACGTGTAAACCGCATAATAAACTGTAAAGACGAGAACTCAACAGAAAGTTCGGCAAAAGATACAGACTGCTAAGGTACAGGAACCCTCATATTTCAGTTGATAGTAAGCTCCTCTTATACCCATATTGAAACCTACCATACATAAACCTATGATGGACAATCTAATATAAAATTCTATCCAATCTAATGTCGTGCATACTTATGTAAATACTCAATAATATCACCAACAAAACCCCATATAACTTTCGTTCCTCAAACTCAGACCATCTAAATTTTCGAGATTTCATCAAAACCTACCCAATAACTTCCATCCTCTGGCTCAGACACCATCCAATGTTCATCATCGTTACGACCCTCCTCGAAAGATGAAGTAATAATTGCCCAGAGACCTTTTTAAATATATTAATGTACAGTAAATATAGTAATTGTCAGCTTCTGAACTCAAGTCCTGAAAGTCTGTGCCTCCAATGGATTCTCATTCCAGTGATGCGGCTCAGAACTAAGATCTCTTTGGAACCAGACTTTCCCTTTCATAAGTGAAAGAACAGACTAGGTTCGGGGTGCCCTAAGCTCAGTTAGTTAGTATTTACATTAGATATTTCATATATATATATATAAATAATTGCCATAACTTACTTATTTATTCATTTTCATCAACTTGCTTATATTTATAATCTATTAGGGCTTGCAGTCATAGAAATACAAATGAAATATAAATTTTTATTATTCATGCCAACGTTTCGGCCAACACTGTTAGTTTTCATCAGGGTTAGAAGAAAAACAAACAAAATAAATGAAAAAAGGGAAAGACATTTTAAAAAAGATAAAAGTATGAAAACAGAATTTATTTTTAAGTTTAAAAAACAAGAAAATAAATAAATTTAATATTTTGATTTTATAAAGCTAAAAAGATATTACGATAAAATACCAGTGGAAGTAGTTAATGAACAAATACATAAATAAAGTATAACAGCTAACATATGAACAATATCGTTGATAAATAAATACATAAAGTCTAACAATTAGCAAGTACATTGCAATAAAGGAATGATTTAAATAGAGGCATAGATAGCATTATAAACTTAAAAGGACTTAGTTATTAAAAAGGGGGAAAGAAAACGGGAAGCAGATGTTGAAATTCTGATTTTTGTTTCTAATCTATGTCTTTTTTTTTAATTACTATAATATTTGATATATCCTTTTTGTAGCCCTGAAGAAGACGAATGCCGGCATAAAAACTTAAATCTTTAATTTAGCAATTTTTATTTTTTTTTTCTAATTCTACCATACAGAGCCCTCAAATAACGAAACAGTGTATGTAGCCATTTTAATTCGTAATTTTAATTAAAATAGTGTTTCGGTTGTTACGTTAAACAATATTTTTTTTTAATATTTTCGTCTCAGTTGTTTTCTGTTCCTAAATAATTTTTTCGTTTGGTATCGATACGAAAAGGCATTTTAAGTCATAATGTATTGCTACTTCACAATTAAAGTATTTAAATGACAGTTAAATTATGATAGGAATCGAGAAGAAAAAAACTGCGAGGGCAATTAAAGGAAAAGAAATAGGCTGTATAATATTCGAACAGGACGGGAGTTGAGCCAATGCATATTAATAACATCGATGCATATAAATGTCCCAAAGGACAATACTTTTAATTGATTAACTTGATGGTGAAAAAAAGTCTTTATATTATTTTAGTTGCAATTAATTTTACACTACGACTCAACAAGTTATTTTTTAATTTTAAAAATTATATTGAATTGTCCTGGAAACAATTTACAAGCCACTACAACGAAAACCAAAATAAAAATTGTTATTAACTGGGGGTATATAGTTTTCTAGTGCTATATTTTTTTCACACTCAAAAATGTAACATTTAGACTAACTGTAGACATTTTGGCTGCTGTAACTCAAATTGAAAATTGACGACGGTTTCCCTATCGAACATTTAATGGAGAATAGTTTTTGTTGTATAATATTGGCCACAATGACCTACCATTGAGGGGCTATATTGGTTTGAATGGAAAATAAGTGGCCGACATTTTTTAAGTATTGGGACTTTTTTGACAAGCTCGGATCGAAAACGTTCTTACAGCTTCCTTATCAGAATCATGCGATATAAAAGCAGTATATTGTAGATAAACATATTCATGACCTATTGTATCTTAGTCAGAAAGAAATAGAGTTATTACTTTTATTTTTTTACTTCCAGTCGTTATAGGTTTAATATGCCGATGCATTAATTCCCTTAAATATGTATCCTAGGTAATGTCAAATACAATATTTTTTACTTCTCCGATCTTTCAAGACCTCACGTTATTTTTGTTTTTTTTTCTTTTAAATTTGCCATCCATTATTACTGTCATCCAAGTGAATAAGTGGTTAATTTGAATTTGACCAAAATGAGTTAAGTAACCCAAAAGAATCGTAATTGTTTTCTGGTGAATAAGTGTTTAAATAAGATGTTAATTTTAAATAACTATACTTTAAAATGAACATCAACATGAAGAAAAACCTTCACGATTCTTTTTAGTCATTTAACTCATTTTGGTTAAAATTCGACAGACCCATTTATTCACAGGATGACAGATTTATACTACGGAATTATTAACATAGTTATTGCAAGAATCATCAAGCTTCAATCATCTTTATAAGTCTTTCTTGATCAAACTACTTTTCTTTTTTATTTTCATTATACAAAAATAGTAAATTTTTCAGAGACCACGGAACACTATCTACATTTTTTTTAAAAAATTGAATATTCGTCTTATTGTCGAAGTTTTCTATTTCTTTGGCATTTCCCACGAAAATTATACTGATAACGAGTAAATAGTTCGTTTCAATATATTTATTTATTTTTTTTTTTAGTCTAAGGAAATAAATAAAAAAAATGGAAGAATCCGAATGCCAACATCACCCACCTATGACTACATATCTGCCTTTATCCACCCCATTGAAACCCGTATCCATAAGAAAGGTCTTGATAAAATCCTCCCAGAAACGTCTCGGTATCCTCCTCGGACATTGAACCAACGTTTTAATGAGGATAACCTTTTTTTTTTGAAACCCCGTTATTATTAAACCCTATGATCTTATTCCGCATTGTGGGGCCTTCTAAATTTTCAAACCTTTTTTTTTAAATATCTTGGTTTTGATCATTTTAAGATGGTGTCAAAACGCATAAAAATCTGCCAGGAAATGATGCACCCGTTTAATCAGAATTTTAAGTTTCTGGGCAAGAGGCAAGAACTATGTAGTTTTGTAAATTAAACAAATAATCAAATTCGAATAAAACAAACCAAAGGTTTTACTGAGATTGAAAAATACTGTTCACCAAAATTAATTATTACACTTGGCCATCTATATAATTGATACAGGAACACGACTAAACACGTTATTTACTTCCTGAATTATTCATTAATTTTTATATATATTATGATCATCATTCATTTTTTTACAAGCTTTTAACTCAAATAATGATCAATACCAACAAGTTAACATTAAATGTGATTTAAGAAAACAAATGACCCAGTTCTTTTATCACCAGGAAGGTAGGTGCATTGGATCGAAACCTAATTTGGTTTTTAAGTGGAATTTTATCACCTCGACACAAGGTTTGGCCAATAACACCGATAATATTAATAAAAAATAATAATAAATTTTAATCTTAAATAAATAATAATTAAAAAGTACAATTCATTATATTTTGCCAACATATAGCAGAGTTCATATCAAAATTGATTGCAAATAGATTTATTTTTTACTTGTTAAAATCCAATCCTTACAATCCAAAATCCCTCGAAAAATTCTCAATGCTCCTTACTTCGTGACTAACAAACTTATCCACAAAGATCTTAATATTCCGTATGTCCCTTACTTAGCCCAAACCAGATACATATCCTTTCACAGCAAAATCCATAAGCATTCAAATCCATTATTATCACGACTTTCTACTCTATTCCATCCGAGGCGCCTAAAAAGAAGATGGCTTCGGGAACTGCTTATATAGTGATTTATAATATAGAACCATTATAAGTACTACAAATGGGTAGTTGCTTTATAAGCAAATGTCATTTTTGATATTATCATCACATTTACTTGTATTTTATTTATATTGTAAATAAAATACACTTGTAAATTTCAAGGAATTCATCAGAAGAGCTCCTTATAAAACATATAGTAAACAATACAATAAATTAGGAATTGATGAATTATTTGACTTTTATATTGGTATTTTTTATTCGAGGACTAATTGTTAATGTTAAACATTCATGAGTTCTAAAAAAAAAATATAACGATTTGATATACATATTATTTATATAAATTTTAAAAATATAAGACAAATAATCAAATATGTCTTACTTTTTTTTAATTTATTTATACAGTTCGTTTAGTATCTTCAGTGTCTAAAGTAAAACATATAGTCTGGCTTTGTCGTGTAAGAGGTTAGGTTTCTTCTGGTTAAGCAATGCATATTGTCTTTTGGTACATTATGTAAATCAGCAATTTGATATACATAAATCTGTGACACTTGTGAATAGTCGGTGTAAGTGCAAAAATCGTACTTTAGGAAAAACGTAATTTATTATTTTTTTTATTCATAAATTAGTGTTCATCTCTGTAATGGCCTCATAACTAAGTCCATTAGACATAAATAAATAGAAAAAAATTAGCTTCCTGGTGATAACCATAACCCAAAAATCACCAAGTTCACACACAAAATGCACTTAACCGACTATTCACAACTGCTACAGACATATTAGTTCTACAATTTAAGATAATAAATCAAACATATCTTATATATTTAAAATTTTTATAAATAATCTATACAAATTGATAATGTTTTGAACTTTTGTAGAACTAATGATTAATAGTCAACATTCAAACTAGTCTTCAAATAAAAAATATCAAAATAAATTCTCATCGCATTGATCCTTTATCAACATGCGTACCTCAACTGACATAGTTGTTCACACCCTAATTTTTATTAACAATTTTATAACCAAAAATTCTTTCTAAATCATAGAAGTCAGCTAATAGCATTTAAATTATTTTTGTCTGCCTGTTAAAACGTTTTCTAAAGGATATTTTGCAAAATGATTTTAACTATTTATTCTCAATACCTAGTAAAATACTGTCTTTTTATATTTTTCCGTGTAATCTATTAATTCAGCTTTTAATAGAGCGATTCGGGAAAAGTTACTGTAAACTTCAACTTTTTTTTTCTAGAATTTTTAAAACCTCCCTTCTTTACTCTAAACACTTTACTTTTTTACCCCTAGTTGACGATGAAACTATAAGAAAACGGCGACTATGAGGGGCCTTATGAAGGGAGGGAGCGGGAAAGAAGAAGCAGAAGATCCGAAGGAGCAAGTTGGAAGGAGTGTTAATTGAAGAAATTTCGACGTCAGCTGGCGGTGGGTTATGAGACAACTTGGCCAACTCTGAGGCCTCCAGGATTTGGTTCTATTCCGCAAGATTACCTCACGTCCACCGTTACGTTTTAGGGCTCAACTTTAAATTATCGCCCAATAGTCTATAAAGATAACTGCTAAATCAGGGATTAAGTTATCAGTTTATTCTCATTTGAGAGAAGTGGAGGAATATTTTAATTTGATGATATTATGACTAATATTATAATATGACTAAACAAAACATTGTCTTCCTTAAATAATTAAAAAAACATTGTTATCAAGTGTACTTTCTTCTAAGAATTTCAATCAGAATTAATATTCATTAGAGCAAGAATAAGTTATAAGGTCATAACAGCTGAGGGTGATTAGAAAATATTATTCGTTTCATTTATATCTATAATACTACATAAAAGGCCTAGCCATTTTTCGTATGTGATCACTAACAACGAAAAATACTGAATCCCACTGTACCAAATTTTAACTACACCATCTCCGTAGTTCTAGGAAGGTTTAACAATAATATATTTACGATAAATAAAATTTAATTATAAAACATTGAGTGGAGGAAGCGGGTTTGCCACACTGTCATACTTTTATAGCTAAAAAAATTAAAATCCAATCAGATGAAATCAATAAAATGATTTCTTCTAAATAAAAATTATTATATAAAAATGTCGATCCTTTATTAAGCACTGATAATGCAGTTCATTATCTGCAAGAGTTTCTTGATAGTCTCTGTCCATCTGGATTACCGACTCATAGATTAAAATTTTAAAAATCTAATTATGCATTTACCTAATCTTCAAACACCTAATCACGGCAACAATGTTAAAAATACTGCTATGCGAGTAAATGTCATTAAAGAAATAATGCTTAATTGCAAACTTCAATACTACATTTTTATCGACAAACAAAGAAAACCACAGTCATTAGTTAAGATTATCTTACTTCTTTCCGACACGGGATGCTTGATGATTTTGATATTTTAAGTATGACAAAATCCGACACGTCAAATTTTCACTTAGACTGGAATATGACGTCAAGTGTACAGTGAATATACATTGTTACCATAGTCTCACCAAGTAAATTGAAAAGAAATGACGATTGAGAAAAGAGTGACATGAAGCCCAAATTCAAAGAACAAATGTCAAATTTTAAACCAAAGACTAAAACCATTGTTCCCACTACTCAGACGACAATCCAAGTTAAACCTAAAAGAGAAACCAGTTTGGACTCATGCTTATCAGATTTTAGATAGTGCAAAATACATAGACATACTCCTACACTGTCACATACTGCAGCCAACACAATATTTACAAGGACACATCAACCCACTACTGGAAGCAATAGCAATGACCACTGTATACCTGGAGAAAAATAATACTGAAAAGAAGGCGAATGAGGGATCTGCTTCCGTAATAACTTGAAAGTAAATTTATGTAGAGAAATAGTTACCGCTGGGTATCTTATTTTCTCATGCCTGACATGTGTCTTTTTATATATCTTTCCAATGTATTGTATTTTTGTGGAAAGGATAACTAAATAAAGTTTAAAAAAAAAAGGAAAAAAAAAGCTTAGCTGACAAAATTTTCCATATAATATATCGAAGTCTATCCCTACTAGCTCTTCTTTCTGGACTATCTTCCATACCATTTCGTTGTCTTATATCATACAATGACAAACCATGTACCACACCCCGGTCCCCTCTTAAATGTGCCTACTGCAGGCTGAGTATGCCCCAGGAGAGTCCCCGAACCCGAGGGTAGATCTTTGGCTAATATAATAGAATAAATAATTGACCGCCTCAACCATAACCTGGGACGGGAGCTACAATTCTAGTGCCTTACTCATTGAACAACAATACCTCCTTACATTTACTCGTATATGATGTAACCACCTGATTCTTTTGATTTTGGAAAAAGAAAACATATTGGGCTCTGAATTGTTAATTCCTGAGAAGAATCTATTTTCTATTTTTTTCAATAAATGCATTGATCTGCATGCTGCTTGCGTTCATACCTTAGTACCTTATATCCATCACCAAGCAAAGAAATCACTTGGAACTTCTTATTTTGAGATTGAGATATCAATTATACATAAATAATTTACTTACTAACAAGGGTTTTATTTCTCGGTAAAAAAATAAAAACAAAATAAAATAAGGCAGGATTTTATTTGAAACATTTCACTCATTATGATAGGTTTCCTAATTTCTATATTAAATTATACAAGAGACTTTACCCTCTTTTTAATCAAATGCAAAAACAGAATGATAACCTCGATTCTACATTTTTTTTTTTAAGACACGTTTAAAGAATATTAAATCAACATCTTGTATTGAAGGCAGTGATCGTGATACTTTTTCATCGGTTAAACTAGTGTTAGCATATCTTGATAAGTCTTTAATGTCTCATGTTTACGTTGTAATCGTAAAAAATCGATAAGATTCTTTTTTAGAGATATTAAAATATTATATCTAAGTCCCATTTCCTGAAAAAGGCTATCATATTTTTTTTTTTAATTAAACATAAACCGTTCCTGGAAAGTGTTACTCTCTATTCCACTGAATCGTGGACAATTAAATACAGACAATCAAAACGAATTATTAGAGGCAATTATGTCTCCGGTGTTCAAAAAATTTCAAATTTTGAAATAAGAAAACAGGTGGAACAAAAGGAAAAATTTATTTGATAATAATAATCGAAAACTAAGCATACTTCAAGAAAGGCAAAGACAAATAACATTATTGGAGAAATCAACTCTAATATATAGCAGGGCCTGTGACAAAGCGATTCAATTGACTGAAGAAGGGCAATTTAAAACCTTGTTGTCCTAGTTAAAACTCCTATTGTCATTCAATTAATTTATGTTTATAATTTAAATCTTTCATAGTCTTTAATGTATCGCGTAAGAGAGATCCCGAAATCACATCAGGGCGGAATTTTAAGCCAAAACCAAACAATTTCCTATATTTGGTGATTTCATGTCTATTTGAACGAATAGTTAGATTTTTCGATGATTTTTATTGGGTGGTTTCATGTACAATATCTGTTTTCACTGCAAACATACTTATTAAAAAACTTTTTCTAAACAAATACTTTATCAAAACATAAACCCTCATTTCCTACAGATTCTACACATCACAGCATGTTATCTAGTTTTCATTGCCAGGTGTGAAAAATTCAAAGTTTCTGAAGAAATGAAGTCATAAAAGTGACTTGAAAATCAGTTTCAAAAATTTTACGTTTAAGAAAGTCCAGATTTCTGAACAGATGGAAATCTGTTGCAGATAAATCTAATGTAAACGGGAAGGACATAGAAACACATCTCGTTTAGTTTCTTGACTGTCTGTTAAAACAAGAAGTCCGGCGTCGTTGTGCAAGAGTATAATTCCCTTCCAATTAAGCAATGTAGGTTGTTTTTTATGCATTATGCATACATTATATATGCATTTGGTGCTGTAGTATGATGTAGAAGTGATGGTTTCACCTCTGGGCAAAAAGGAAAAATGGGTTATTCCTGCCATTGACCGCTAAAAAGAAACCTATATTGTTTTTTATTTTTTTTTGGAAAAAAAATAGATTTGGAATGTGTAATGTAGCTTGTCATCACACCATTCTTGATAATGCTTCTTGCCAAACATTAACATGGACAATGCCAATGTCTAAATTTAAACTCATAAATAAAATTAATCTAAATCATTTGGAGTCATAGTAAATATTATTAAAAAATAGAGGATTAATAGCGGCTCGTTATAATCTGCAAACATAAACGTAGCAAACAAAAGTCCACTAATCCCACTTTGAATCCCTGAAATAATGAAAACGGATATTTCATAGAAACGACCTAAAATTTATCTCAATAAATGAGTGTTTTGTGATCTTCCTATTCCGTCAACAATGTATAGGTAAAATAGGTAAAATTATAGGTAAAATAGGTAAAAAAGGTATAGGTAAAATTTAAGATGAAACAAGCCCCAAGCTTACAGAGTTGGCCTAAGAAAAATAAATAACTAAAACAAAATAGCAAATAGCTTAAGATATGACGATCACACTTATTTATGTAAAATTTATTATTATATTCACAATAATAGTTAGAATTTAATCTAAAATATTTATGACCCTCAAAAATAATTGTATCGATAATTCTGTATAGATGTTCTGTAGAGCATTAATTGTTACAAATAATTCATCCGATGTTGAATAATTATTTATTGCAGTACTACACCTGTTTAGAAAAAAAAAGTTTACTTATCACACTGCAGGATGAGGCATTAAAGGTGTTCCATTTAAAGAAATTGTTTTACCTGAAAAAATAAAAAATACAATTAGTAAAGATGGAAATGAATGGGCGGATCTTAAAAATAATAAAAACTCATTTCATTGTTAACAATATACATTCTTGTGAACGTTTTTTTAAACGTTCTTGTGGAAGAAAAATTAAACTCTAGAACGTGTCCAGAAATTGAAAATCACTTTACTAACTGACATATGACACTATTAGCGACGAAAATGATAAATATATTTTAAAAACCAACCAATTTTAAGAGTTCCTATTCTGGCAAATTTAAAAACATTATTTGATACAGAAGTTATACTAAAAATACGTTTCAGTAAAAATTTGCGTAGGTCTAAAACTAAATTGTGGCTCAATTTCGCATAATAGTCTTAGATTATTAAAGTGGCTCCACTAATGTAAGGCCCGTTTTCATTGTTGCGTGTGTAGATCCGCTGCGTGCTTTGAAATATACCGATGCAACAACGCACCCTACTCGACAAGTGGAGGAGTATGTATCCACTTTTTTAGAGGACTAAAAATACATTACGCACACTAAGCTGGCGGAATAGCTACTCACTAAGAGCAGTTAATCATAATTGACTATCACATTCTTAACATGCCAAGTAACACAATTCGAGTGCTTTCAAAGACAAAGTTACAGGGCGGAAAAATGTTTGGATACTAAGCAAAAGATAAACAAAATATAATAAATAATTTTATAATAAAAAAAATGCAATATACAAGTATTATTATCATTTATAAGATAATAAATATATTATATATTTATAATATTTACTTTATGTGAATTTAATAATCACAGACAATTATAAACTTTACGCTAATTTTTATATCTGTATTACTATGTCATAGGTTAACATGAGTTTATTTTTTTTAAGTTGGCTGACACAGTAACATTTGGAAAAGTCAAACACAGGAGCGTTCAGCACTATCATTATAAGTAATATATGTTTATTTCACCTTTTTATGAATTCTTTGAGTACTAAAGACGTAAAGTCATGTATTTGCTTTACATTTTGTATTCTACAATAAGTGGTTTACTTTAAAACGATATGCAATAAATAAAAATAAAGGTTTATTATTAGCTAGTTGGTAAATGTATGTTTACAACTTCCTCGAAACGTTGAAAGAGAGATCCAGGAAAGGAGGGCAAAAACCCTACTAGAGGAAAGGTCCCTCCAGACGATCTCCATAAAACTGGAGTACAGCTACCTGAAAGAAAATAGCGACGCAACCTAGCTCACTGGACTCCCTTTTATTCTCTGGCCCAGCACATCCAACAAGCTTCGTTCCAACCCAATCCAAGATGAGCTATTAACTTAACTTTAGCTGAATAATGAAAAATATTAGAGATGTGTCTATATCAAAATCGATTAAACGCGAAAAATTCCCGATACCAATAGGAGAAAATCGATTTTCAACTATCGATAATCTATATAATATAATTTCAGATATGGAAGATCAAAAAGGCTCAAAATAAGTGAATGATTTGCGTAGTCTTCAGTTGCTCATTCGCATAAAGTAAGTAAAGTAAGTATAATATAATTTCACAAAGAATCCCACGATACCAATAAGCCATTATCTCACAATTTTTAAGTTACTATCTTTCGCCTTGGAAGGGCTTTATAATCGTCAATTGATCCGATAGTTACTACCTAACAAATGAACTGTAATTATCTTCAGATCTTTTCAATCTGTACTTCTTTAATTTTTTTTTTTTTCACTCACTTAGGTGTTTTCAACAATTATAGACACTATCTCTTACCACCTTCTGAAAAATTTAATTCTAAAGTTAAGGTGCTACTAATGAGAAGTAACATGTCATTGTAATCATATTTCAGACATTTCCTTGAAACTAATATTTTATTCAGTTGAAAATATAAATAAATAAATTTAATAAAAAAATCTACAGTTAACTAGAAACTACAGTCCTCGTTCATTATCTTTCTAATTTACTAATCACATTCCGACCTAGTTCTGCCTGTCACTCTATTATCCCCAGCTGAACGTTCGTAATCGGCTATGAGACCTACACCATCTAAATGAATAAGAAATTAGGGAGAATATTTCTAAAATTTAAAAATAGCTACCCTTGCTCACTTTAGTATATCTTTCATAAATACAATGGATGGTTGGGCTGAGTCTGTTCGCTTGCTTTGAACCTCTATTCATTGGAAACTTTTTCCTTTTTTTAATAATCTATTTATTGATATTTACAACTCTATACAAATAATATAAAAATACGTCTAGTAAATGAGATGATAATACTTATAATAACATGTCAATTCCTCGTAAAGCAACTACCCATTGGTAGCACTTCAGTAAGTACTATATTAGAAGGTCTCGAGGTCATATTCTTTTCAGACGCCTACAAGGACTATATGGAGTAGATTGGGAAGCGAGAGGATTGTTTACTAGAGGATTTGAGTGGTTAGGGCGTTTACTATGAAGATAACTGGTTTCAGTTATGGTTTTAGCTATGTCAGAAATTTGTGACATTTAAGTATGAAGTTATGAGGATTTTTTTAAGAAGTTTGGATTTTAAGAATACGAGTTGAATTGGATGGTTTAGAGGAGCCCCCAGTTCAACTCCATATGTCGCAATAAGTCTAATTACAGTTATGTAAATGAAGCTTTTGTAATTAATCGGAAGGTTTTAACTTTAATCAAGTAAATGTAGCAGGAGTCAATTAGAAACTTAAAGTTTAACAAGAACTTTATCGAACTATAAAGTCTTACACTTAAATCATTTTACAGTCTCGGTATTTATTTCATTAATTATTTTTAAATTTCCATTTTTTTAATTAGTTAATTATATATAATTTTTTAATAGATAATTTTGAACAGGGAAATGCCGGAGATCTATGACATTTACAATGAATGAAATTCCACGAATAAATTATTCCTTTTTTTTTTTTTTTTTTTTTTTTTTTTTCCTCATTTGTTGATATTTACAACTGTACAAAAACATATAAATTAAGTAAATGTGTTGATAGTGAATACAATGACATGTAAATAACTTGTGAAGAACTACTCACTAGTAGTACTTCAATAAAATCTACACTAAAGGTCTATAGGCCATCTTCTTTTCAGTCGCCTCAGAGGATTATCGGGAATGGAGTGAGAAGCAAGTTGGGAGACAGGGCTAAATCAGCAACATAAGGAACATTAAGGTCTTTATGGATAAGTTTATTGGTCACATAGTAAGGAGCGTTAAGGATTTTTCGAAGGATTTTGGATTGCAAGGATTGGATATGAGATGAATTGGATGGTTCAGTGGAGCCCCAAAACTCAACTCCGTAAGTCCAAATAGGTCTAATCACAGTCATGTAAATGAGTCTTTTATAATTGATTGGGTTTTGAAAAGTTTTGATCGTTTGTCTAGTAAATGTTGAAGTAGTCTGTAAATTATTCCTACATTATTTTAAATCATTTACATCAGAATGAAAACTTGAAAAAAAAGTTAATTCCGCAATTACCATTCCATGCGAGAAATGGTAATTTAAATATTCGATAGAATGAGAGGATATTACATAAAAAAGAAAAAGAAAAAAAGTGTAGCAGCGAAATTGGGAATGATGATGAATGGGAGGTAGGTACAGAGATTATGAATTCCTGCCACGTGAAGGCCACGTGTCGCTCTGGGCGGGGCTAAGCCGATCGAAACCACTGATTGTAATCGCAGGGGGGAGGGGAGGGGGTTGACGTTTTTATCTTTTCCCTCTTGTTTAATAAAAGGTCTTGAAGAACACACGTGCTGAGTTCAACTCATGTACAATGTCTTTATCAATGGCGATGAGGAATCCTTTCAAGGTCAGGAAAAATTAAGATATTCGGTTCGTTATAGCTTATTCACGAGATGAAAGAGGGGCCTTATCTTTTTCATAGAGGTATAAAGGGCTACGAATACGGCCATGGCTTGGAAGAGTCTGGTTGTAAAGGGTCTCATGGAGGCACGTAGAGTAGGCAGGGGGAGGGTTATGGGGGTTCAAAGCTATTTATTCAAATATTCTAACGGTATCTATTGTAAGTCGAATAGTGAATAATAAATAAAAATGGAACACATCGACAAAGGTCATGAGTATTCGCTTTATTGGGTCGTTATACGTAACGTAAAGCGTGAGATTCATTAAGCATTGGAAATGTTGGATTTTGCAACATTCTTATAGTTTTTATGAGTTCTTATTGCAAGCAGGAGATTGAAAGACTATCATCACAATTAACTAGTAAAAATTTAGTTAATGTGATTACCAAAACGCTTCTTATTCTTCGTTCTCTACTTCTAGGTTACCACAATACTACGTCATTTCTTTCGTTTTAAGAAGATAGTAGCCTCTTTGTATTCCAATTTTTGCGATATGATCAATGTAGTTCAAAATGCAAATGACTTAAACCCTTCACAACAGGTCGTGGGCACCTAAAATATTACCCATTCTCGATGTATTAAGCTTTATCCAGAATCCAGTCGACATGGAACAATTAAGCTGGAATCTATATTCTTTCAACTAATCAAAACATTTCAACATTCGATAAATGAATGTTCATATAAAAAACTGCTGAAACAAAGGAAAATATCAATTCATTTTGATATTGAAATTGAATATTCAGCCTCGAAAAAGTTTTCACAAAATAAGCTCCATTAAAATTACAATTTAGCAAGTAATATTATGAAAATGAGCCATATTGTCCAGAAATAGCCATTTTTATCTCCTAACTTAATAGTTTTGGATTATATCCTGATTTTTCATCTGCCCTCGAAGATAACAGTGGAGCTATAGAATCAGTTTTCAAATTCATATAATCAAATGATTCGTTAGCAGAAATACGACTATTGATAGGTACAAGATAAAATGTTTAAATAAAACAATATAAATAAGAATTAATGAAAAAAAATATTGACAAATGGACACATAAAAATAAGCACACATAGACCAGAGCATTTTTTTGCCAATAAACAAAAACAAACATGCTGAAACCAATCTGGACACTCTGGCTTGAACTATATGCAAAATATACGAATGTCCATCTGTTTTAATATGTTCAGACTAAAGTAGATATCTACTTCCTTCATAGAACTAGTGAAATCGAGGTTTCTTGAAATTTCTAATGCACTGGGTACTTAGAGGGACATGTTTTAAGGCCTTGCTGTGTTGAATAGGAACACATGTCGGTTAAACGTGGATGTTGATTATCAGTTTCTTTTATAACTGTTAGACACGAAACGAGACGGTAATAATATATTTTATTTTCAATGCCTAAACGTAGACTACAGTGAATAAGGTTTAGGCATATAACACTTGTCCAAATGAGTTGCTTTATAAAATTAAATGCCTTTATTCTAAATCTTTCTTGCAAGAGAAAGTTTGCAGTTGTAACTCACAGATTTGAATGCCGATTTTTGAGTGGGTAGTAGGGACCTATAATAGTGCAAATCTAGATTTATAGCCGCCAATGAGCATTAGGAGCCGAGAAAAAAAATTTGAAAATCACGTTTTATTTTTTTTCTCAGCTCTCAGTCAAGATAGAGAAATGATTCTTTCACATTTAATTGCAGTTATAAAAATACTTCCGTTATGCTCAAAACATTACCCGGTTTTAGAGTGCTCAAAAACTCCAAAAAAAATAAAAAATTACAACTTCCTTTTTTTTATGCTCAAAACGCACCATACTCGAAATTTTATCAAAATAAAAAAATATTGATTTTTTTTAGAGTAAATTTTTTGCGGTATTCTCACATATTATATATATATTCGTTTTAAAATGATCTATTTCTATTATTATTTTAGTTTTTACCGATAAATTTCAAATAATTCCGTTTAAAAAAATATACATATTTTTTAACCAAAACCTGATATTAAAGACAATCTTAAGATTTCTAATTTTAAGGTCATCTAGTAATATAAGAAAATTTTTAAACTAAAAAGTGATATTATTTTCAAATTCCTCATCTCAAAAAACTGAAACCTAATTTTGTTGAAATCAAAAATAATTTTTTTTACCTTTAAAAATACGGAGGGGGTCGCAGGATTTCCAGCGATTAAGACCAAATTTTAAGGTCATCTGAAATATAGCCCAAATACTCAGGATTTCTCCTTAGTTATAGTTATAGACCTTGGATTTTTTCATTCATATCAGTTTTTGTTCACTAAAATCTGGAGTAAATCCAATGTTACATGCATGGATAAAAATCAGAATGTATGCTGATTCTAGTGATGCTATTATTATTGTAATCGGTTGTGCACAGCAGTTGTTATGGCCGGTAGAAATTGATAATGGAATCTCAACTTCAAAATTTGAAGTTGAAAGGGGTAAAAAATCAATATTTTTTTATTTTGATAAAATTCCACATATAACGGTTTTATGGTGCGCTAAATCGAGATTTGAGGTCAGTTGTTCATGAACAAAAGTTTCCACTGGTTTACAGCGGATTTTCTTGGAATTTTGTCATTTTTTGGGAGTTTTTGAGCACCCTAAAGCCGGGTAATGTTTTGAGCATAACAGAAGTATGTTAATGTCTAATATCATACACAACTGCAATTAAACGGGAAAGAATCGTTTCTCTATCTTGACTGAGAGCTGAGAAAAAAAAATAAAACGTGATTTTCATTTTTTTTTTCTTGGCTCCTAATGCTGATTGTCGGCTATAACTCTAGATTTGCACTATTATAGGTCCCTACTACCCACTCGAAAATCGGCATTCAAATCTGTGAGTTACAACTGCAAACGTCCCCTTGTTAGATATGAGAATGGTCGAATGAAGGATGTATTATATGAAGTTTTTAAATATTATAAGCATATTAGAATAATATATTGAACAATTTATAATATCAACCTATGAAGCTTAAATCCTAAATTTCTTGACGTCATCATGACAATCATTTCCTTCTTATTTTATAAGGCATTGAGAAGAAACAGGAGGATTAGAAGTTGATGAAGGCAGGATAAAGAAAATATAAACATGACACCACATTGAAACAATAAAAGTGAAGACCTTACTGAGGAAGAGAAGGGTGTGCCTGTATCAATTCTCCTCCGAATGATGAAGGACGTGAGGGGTGTGCTGGATAGGAAGGATCATACATATGCGATGGATGTCGCTCGGCGATGGGTAATGTCCGGCCCATAACAGGGCAAAAAACTAACCGCCTCTTCGGGAAATAATAATCTAATGGTCATTGTTCGAATCGGGGAGGGCGATCCTCTTTTATTGTTCTATAATTGCCTCTTTTACATATGAATAAAAAAATAGAAAAGACACTACACCCACTCACTGTCTAGGAAAGACACTATTAATACACTTTGAACAGGTCCAAAAAATGAAGAATATCATAGGAGTATTGAGTAAGTTATTAATGAATGAAAAACTTTAACACCCTATCCTTACATTATGGGACATGTATGCAGTCATATCAACAATATTGGGGCTTACATATTCCACCTTCTAAAAGGCTATAACATTCGTAATAACATGATTGTACCAAGTTACAAATGCGAGAGAATACATCGAGACATCTAGATGATTTTATTTATTTAGTTTGAGAGATCTCTTGCTATCAGATGAAATAGAATTCGATCCCATATGTGTGCAAAATAGCTTTCTTAAACGTTAATAACTCTATAATATAATATTTCCTTTTTTTTCTCCTTGCGCTAAATTGTTAGAATTTTAAGTCCACTTTTTCTTTTTTTTTTTTTTTTTTTTTTTTTTAATTTATTACTGTAGCAATAAATAAATCAATAATACACCTAATAAACGTGAAGATAATGCGTTTCAACGCACCAGGAACCGAAGGTCGTAGGTTCGAATCCAATCCAACTAGTACAGAATTAATTTAATACTGTATTAGATAATCCCACCACGATGGGTTAAAATTTATTTTTTATCTTTCCACCCTGGCTAGAATAGGTTGAAAACCTGTAGGTTTACCCGTCGTCCTTCCTGCCCAAGTTAGATTAAACGTTAAGACCTAACAAGCAACAACAATTTGAAGTTTGTTAAAAATTCCTTATTTAATTTATTAATTATCAGATTATGTGTAGTACTCAAAATGGAATAGTAAGGGTTTATAAAAATAAACAATAACAGGAGCAATTTATTTTAAACATTTAAAATTACCGCTTTATGGGAATTACCTATTCAACGAAATTATAATCAGTAACTCAAAAATAAGTCAACAAACTAAACAAATATGTTTTTAATATTGTTTTTTATTATTTAGTTCTTTGGTGGACACATGATCAAAAAAGTTTATAATTTTTTTTTCTTATGACGACTAGAGCTTTATAGCGAGCTGAATAAAAAAAAAAAAACTTTTTAAGCGCAGTTGGTATTTTTGGTAAAACTCTATCAGCCCTCTCCCATTTTAAGAAAATATTTAAATATTAGAGACGCCTTTTAAAAGAAATTCGATTTATTTCACTCGCTATAAGGGCATTTGTTACTAATATGTCTATTTCTTGAGTGTAAGGAGAAGGATATCACATTTTGAAGATAGAGGTGGCTAATTTCGAGTTCACATCACATCTGATATACAATCAGACCACCCAGGAAATTACCAACAAAAAAAAAACCATTGTAATAAGACTAAAAATAGGCTTGCAGCAAATACTGATTATGTAACAATAATTCCATCACTTGAATAAGTATTTCTAATTTTTTTCAAGCCAATAAATTTCGTAGAACGTTTAAAATTCAGGTAATAATTTATTAAAAATGCGTTGCATTACATTAATTTATCACTCCTTAATATATCAAATATTACAAAAAACACAGGAAACGTACAATTCATACATAACCTTCTGTAAGTGTTCGAAGACACCCAGAATTCCAAACAAAGACGGCTAATTCATACTTTACGTGGCAGGGATCGGACCCACACCGCAACAAGAGCCGGCAGTAAAGAGGAGAGCGGTTGGCCTCATGTGTTAGAGGTCACAATGGCAGAGCTCCTCGGGGGTAGCAGCCATTGTGGATTGTGGATGTGGATCTGTTGTCACAAAGGCTCAACCGTGAATCCTTCAAGCCACGGCCTCCTTTATCTCAGCCCTTCATCAGCTCTAACAAATGTGCCGCGGCATCCTCGTTAGCAACCGGTGTAGGATTGTAGTAAGGAGGCCTGTAATTAAAACTGTAATTCCAATTCCGGGGGCTTTTCTCAGGTCTTTTACTCGCTTTTGTTTCAAGTAACAAATTATCGTGGATGAATAATTGTTTCGATTACGTTCTCACAACAACGTTTCCAGGCGACAAAGAGGAGTGCTGTACTATTAAAAAAAAATAAACAGTGAAAAAGCTTGTTAGAGCATACCTCATGATAATCTATATAAGGATGTAGTTAACAAGAAAAAAACAAAAAGAAAAAAAAAAGACCTGTACCACTTACAACCCATGAAGGGTCCTGGATTCAGTACTTAGGCTCTACTGTTCCTGAGCCAACGGTTGTGAAAGGAGGTGATTTGGCCGAAATGACGCGGCTAGTTTTTTTCCTTAATTAAGGGTACCCACTTTATCGAGGGTGGATATGCCCCAAGAGGGTTCCTCGTGCCGTTAACAAGATGCTAAAAAAGGTTTTAAATTGCGCCCCCTCCCTTTCTTTCAAAGTGTTATTGTGACGTCGTTCCTGAATGTAACAATGATTCGGAAAAATTTAACAGTTACATAATATAAGATCCTTTTTTAACCAATAGAAAATGTTACAACTAGAATGATTTAAATTAAATAAGAAATTTGAATATTTATAATATAACTTTTACACAATAAATTAGTATGAAAATTTTATATAATGGATTATTATTTGTGTAATAGTTATTATTGTGATATTTTCAAACAAGAATAGACAACTTTTAGGTATTTTTTATTCCTTATTACATCATTCCTAAGTATTTATTATCCTTTTCAGGTTTCACGCAGAAGTGCGTATTACCAATAATTGTATATTATTCCTATAATGGAAATTGATTTTTATTTCTAAATGCAAAATACAAAACGTAAAAGATAAGAAACAATAGTTTTGAACAAGAACTATTGGTTTTTAGCCAATAATTTTTGTTTGTTATCAGTACAAGGAGGAGATAAGAATATAACACAATAGAAGTTTTAGCTTCTAGATTTATTTATTCATAGTCGTCAAAATGAATTCAAGACCACGAATATACATGTGAAAGATATATTTTGACTGCAATGAATAATCAAATCTTTCAATCCAATCCGTGGGTCCTTATCGATAAATTCAATGACGAGAGATAAATTTTCATAATGTGAGGTAAGGTGATAGGTATTGAATCCTATATCGGTCTTGAAGGATATTGAAATCCTCTAAGGGCTCTGTCATCTGTCAACCTCTGGCTGGAGAGCCAGGCAGCCTTTATTGAAAAAACAAACCTTTGTCGAAAACCAATCCCCATTGATTGTGTCAAATGAGTGCTTCTTTTGTGCCAGTTAGGGAATGTAGATGTGGTTCTCATATCAAGCTTTTTCATCAAATCAAATTACAGCCAGGAATTAGATCTATAAGTAAACTATTATACGATTTGCCAAAGATAGAATCAGAAGGTCTAGCTGTTTTAACGTATCTTGATGTGAACCAAAAAATATTTCGAATAATATGACGTTCCTCCAGCTCTCATAATAAATAAAATTTCCAAAAACCTAATGATTAATAAGTATTTATTTAAGAAAATAATTCTACTTTAACTGTCAAAATTCGATTTATTTCAATCACTATAAGGGTTTTGGTTAATCATCTGTCTATTTCTTTAGAGTTAGGAGAAGGATAGGACAATTTTAAGGAAGCCAATAAAGAGCTTAGTTTTCAGCTGGTTAATTTCGAATTCACATCACTTCCTACCTACAATCTGACCACCAAGGAAATAAAAAAAATACTTATTATTTATTTATATATATATATATATATATATATATATATATATATATATATATATATATATATATATGTTATATATATATATATATGGTTTAGCGATTTAAATTATTGATCAAACAAGAATAGATAAAGAAATCTCTGGATAAAATACTCTGTTTGTTGACACTTAATGAGCTTATGTACTAGGGTAGAAAGGATAAGATCCTGCAGGGTGCTAACTTATCCTAGCCTGAGTAGGAAGTTCAAGATTTCTTCCGTGGGTCTGCTAAAATTTCAATTTCAACCTGCCCTGGAGGGATTCAAACTAAGGACCTGTACCGGGCGCTCTAAGGCCCTTGCCCAAATACAATCGGCCATCGAAGCCACAGTTCAGGTATTTTTAATCCTACAAGGTCCCCAGTACCATATTTGGGACAAAAATTGTTATCGCTCTAGAGCTATAAAAATATCCGCAGTGGTATCGCTTGATAAAAGAAACTGTATTAATAACCTTTGCGTATATATGTGGTTACTGTTTCTGTAACTGTGGGCTTAGTGCGAAATTTTGAATGAATGTGAAGTTTGTCTTACGAGTGAATTCGAAAATCTTAAAAGTGTACATTTTACTGAAGTAACTTATTCTTTTATATTTTCACAGCTGACGTATTAGCAATAATGACTGAAGAAAATAATAGAAGAATTTTTTTATAAACTAAAAAATCTGTTTTCCTGTCAAATATTGGATTTTTTAAAAATTATTTTTCCCTAACTACTAGTCACTAACTACGTCATATTTTTTTTTTTTTCACACGATCAAAAAACATTGACCCTTCTAGAGAGAGCGAACATGAATCTTGTTCGACAGATTAAAGAGGATTTTTTTTTTAAGGCCTTTATTTGATAACACATTAAGCTCTGTGTAATTGGCATAATAAGTGATTTTTTTGTGAATAACTTTAAGAAAATATTTTTTTGTATGGTCTGATGATTTTAATACTTAATCAAAAAATGTTTATTTTTAAAACCGGTATAAATAAATTTGTCTGCGATTTTAAAATACAATATATTGATATTTTTATATTGTTCTGAGTATACTTTATTGAAGATTTGCCATTTTTAGAATTCTTATGGATTTTGAAGAACCCTTAAAGCGCTCTTTTATTCATTTCAATAAATAATTATAAAATTATTCTGTTTTGAATTTGTCTAGTAGTGATTGATTCAAGTAAGCGTGTCAGTTATCAGTGGAGGTGTGAGAGTTCTTGTAAATTGTTTAACCTAAAAGATATAAAAAAACCTAATTTATCAAAGCTATTATAGATAAAACAATAAAAATAGTGATAGTTGTATCATAAATGAAATTTATAGTTCTGAAACCTCAGCGGTGCGATAATATCTCCATTGCAACCACCCTAAACATGACATCATAATTTCTTTATGCTCAGGCACGAAGCGGTTGCGTGCCTATGACCAGTCATTTGTAAGTAACACCTGTACGTCACAGAGAGTACTTTTTAAGGAAACAGGATACTAAGAGTTACATAGCTATTAGTCACGAAGTGTGTACTACGCCCGCCCTCTGTTCCTGTACAGATCATGTGACCAGCTGGCTTCCTGGTTAATGTCGATAACAGCGTACCATTACCCAACTATTAGCTTACAGCCCTAACATCTGAAAATAATGAACTAGTATCACTATCCAGAACTTATAACTGAGATTAAAAAGAAATAGTAACACTGTTAAATAATTTCAAAAAGTTCATTTGTGGATTCTTTTCATGACTCAAATAGAGAGGGATAAAACACGGTCTTTCAACAAGGGGAGGGGTTTACGAAAAATGGAAATTAACAAATAAATTAATTCTGAAATGAATTTAAAATCTCCCTTTTATTAAAAAAATAAAACAAAAAAGAAACTCAAAACACTCAATAAAGTCATAGAATTCAAAAACCTGCCAAGTCAAATAAATACATTATTTTATTGTGTCTGTGAGCCATTCAAGTAACGATCGGCAAGAAACGAATATAATATTTTCTCGATTATTCAAAATTCGATTTTCAAAATATTTTAATTACACCAAATATGTGAAGGAAAGGAAAAATCAAAACTAATAATAAAACTTGGTACTGCAAAGAAAGAAAGTTCATAATTTAACTATATATATAAAAAAAATAAAAAAATAAAAAAAAATATATATATACAATATATATATATATATATATATATATATATGTATACGAGTATATATATATATATATATATATATATATATATATATATATATATATATATATATATATATATATATATATACATACATATATATATATATATATATAATATATATATGTATACGAGTATATATATATATATATATATATATATATATATATATATATATATATATATATATATATATATATTTAAGTACTGCGCGCCAATTTTAGTTCTTCGTTCTTTGCTGTATTCTCTTCATCCAGTATTCTTTCATCTTTTCACTGTTGTTTCTCTCCTCAGACCACGTTGGACCAGGCTTTCTCTTCAGTCTTCCCTGGAATCCTTCCATACCCAATACCTTGTTTAACAATAATCTAACATGCTTTTTCAAGTTTATTAACATAAAAATCCAATGTAAAATAATAATAGAAAAATCTACATACAAATTACCCCAACTGATGTGAATGGAGCTCCCAACTAAAACCGACACATTAGCAGAAACTTGCCAATTTCTCAAATTCAAAACTTGAAGAATACATAATGAATTACATATGTATACAACCAGAAGCCTAAGAAAATTTTATTGATATTGTTTGTCTCGTAAACTTTTTTATGTGCAAGAAACCAATAATTAAAAACAACGTTTTCTTCCACCAAGTATAGATTTCTTGCAAATTGCTGAAACTTTTTCTGTAATTCTGAACGCATTTTCCTCCTAGCCATGTAATCCCAAACGCAGCCTCCTGACGTTGAAGTAGATTGAACTTGCAATAACGCATAAATAATTCCAATTTCGCTCCCCATTACCTCAGTTCAGTCGCTTACCATGTTCTTGTTTCCTAAGGAATGGTACATTTCTGATAAATACAATATAAAAAATAAAATAAATTACAAAGTTTTACGCCCAAAAATATGATTAAATTATTTCCCCTGTATAACCTTTTGTTCCCTTTTATGGGATGGTACCAAAAATGATCTCAATTTTCATCTATGATATTTGATGAAAGTTCGATTACTCAAAATTTAAAATGTTTTTATCCATGTAGTTATTGAACTAGAAAAGTAGATAAGTTAATGGAATAAAGTTATGGGAAAAATAATTATTTCCCAACACTACCCTCCGCACTCGTGGATGTAGGTGTGCACTTTCAAGCTCAAACCTACCTATTTAATCAAGTAGCTGAACAAGATTGAACTATGTATATGTATCTTATAAGTAAGATTAAAGTTGTATGTAAATATAGACGTAATTAAGTTAAGGCAATAATAATAAAGTTATACGTCATTATTATTAATGTAATTACATAATTATAAATACTAATAATAATAGTTAAGTTATATGTAAGTATAGAATTAATATAAATGTATCCACTAAGTTAAACCTATTTTACTGAATATTATCTCACAATTAGTACAGTTGTATTAAATGAAGTGATTCATCGAGGTAGTCACTAACTATGAATATTTTTCTTTTAATTTTTCAACTCTTTAATTGCATTCTTCTAAGTAACCATTTTTTTTTTTTTATATTTACTCCCACGATGATTCAATTCAATTTGTAAAACTTGACCGGGATAATAAGCAGCAAAATGAGCACTAACTTACAGATACAACTAGTTAAATATGGTTTAACATTTGGTGCTTGGAAATGCATACCTAAATCCACGAATAAGTGAATCAAGTATTGAAAATAATTAAATATCGTCTAAAATAACTTTATTTAGCCAAAACTTTTAAATCCAATTTTCGGTTGTAGGACTGAATAATTAAATATTAGTAACGTATTGATAAGAATTGGGTCAGTAGGAACCATCATCGTCTTATTCCATTAGATTTCTTTGATAAGAATTAAATTGGTTGGGATATATCTTGGAACAACTGATACACACCCCTTCTTCGCTTTATGCAACATTCGGGGTCTTACGATCCAAGCCTTTACCTCTTTTATGATGAGAAGCTACGGAATGAATCAAGATAAATATTGATCAAAGACGGTCATGATGCAGATAAAAGAAAGGAATATATCAATATTTTGCGCGGTTGGAAGGGGATGGGGGGAGGGGCGAATCAGAAGAAGGGAGAAAGGCCTACTTTACTTTGGGGGAGAGAGGAGAGCTATATAGCAGCCTTCCATAAATATCATTTATTTTTATCTTCACCACTTCCCATAGCCTACTTCAAAGTAGCACCGCAGTCGATGGCCTACCTCTAATACCGTATTCGGCCAACTTACCCTGAAATATGGCCATCCCAAACGACATAAGGCTTTGATAGCATGAGAAAATAGAAGGTTCAAAAATAACAAGAAGGGTAAGAGAAAACCGATTTAAGAATAGATATTCGGGCATATTCAACAGATATAAACATTGTTAGCAAACTGGAAAGCCTATTTCAACAGCAGATATTTATTTTGAATAATTTAAGTAGGTTTCGATCTCAAAATATATTCGGAGCTTAACTAGACAACGATTCGCTGATTATTAAACCAAAATATAAAAATACTACCCTTTAAGATCAACAATTTACGCCTGGAATCTTGGAATCAAAAATGGCAAACGAGGGAAAGTTTTTAATAATCTAGAAACGCCAGCTGAATGGGCAGTGCACTGGACTACTAATTCTCAGATCCAGGTCCAATTATGGAACCTGGAATTCCAGCAGCAGGAAAGTCCGGCAGAGGCGGATAATTATTTATTCTGTGACACCTGCCAAGGATTGATCCTGAAGTCGATAGATCTTCCTGAAGCACAACCTCCTATAATGAAGTAAGAACCATTAATTAGGGGGGGGGGGACCCAGTGTCTAAAAAACAGTACAACCTTTGCGATCACTTTCTTGTATGCATGAAATTGAATATAATAAAAAATAAAAAAAAAGCTCTTGAACTAAAGAATAAAGATGAATATCCACAAAACGTCGGTTTTTTTTTTTAAATATATTTAATTTGACGTAAAATGGGTAGTTTCGTGGGTTTGAATTGACAGTAAACTTCAGTGAAAGATCAGATTTTTGCATCTAGTAATTTTTACTGTCTTTTGACACCCTCAAGCGGTTGATCATACCTCAAATATTATAAATAGATATATATAGATAGAAAATAAATTTTATTCTAGGACAAAGTCCCTTAAGAATAACAACAAATAAATTATAAAAAGTAAATCACATCTGGCCAAAATATTATAAATAAAATAATGAAACAAGATAATATAAAGTAAATACAAGTTTATGATGAAATAATTTAAAGAAAAAAAAATCTATAAACAAATATAAAAAACAAACACACATATATTCACACAAAACTATATACAGGGTGAGTATCTCTTAGCGTAAAAAAAAAAAATTGGGTGAAACTAGATCAAAAGTGTAGCCAAATGCCGCAGACCTCACCTTTCTATTCCAATCCGTTGCAGATATATGGTAAATAAACGATTTTTTGGAGGAAAGCATGTTTTTTACGATAAAAGCTGTAATATCTCCATTTTGTTTAAATATTTTTCAAATATTGATCACATTTTCGGATTTAGCAATAAATTTCCTATAAGATCGGAGTAATTTAACCTTGAATTTTACAAACTTGGGACCTAAAAAATATCTTTATCTTCACCTAATTTAGGGAAGTTACAATTTCTTATAATACTTCAGCGCTCACTGCTTTTCATAAAAACAATCCACAAAACTGCAAAGCTCTCAAAAACTTGCAAATTTAATAAGCTTTCAAATGATATGTTAAACGTAATGATTTTGTTTTAATTTCATGGAGAAATTTACTTTTGAAACCGAAAAAACATGGTGTTCTCATTTAGCATACAAATCAGGTACTTTGGTAAATAAGACATTATGATAATCGCTTGATGAAAATCTGTATTTTAAATAAAAGAAACACTTCATTAGAATAAAAAGCAAAGAAAAAATATAATATTTATTGACATAAATTTTAGGCCAGTTCAGGTATTCATAATAACAACAGCGACTTTGACCTCTCTCAGTACTAAGCACATTATCGCTATTTCATAGTTATTTTCCTGTTTATTTTGAAATGGGAGGGGATTATTGTTTATTATTTTATTTTTATTTTGATATAATGATTGAAAGTTTGATTTGGAAATTAAGAAGCTACAGAGATAAAAGTGTCACTATCATTAGAAAGACCCTTGCTAATATTGCTTATCCTTAGCTTGAGGGCCCATTTTATTTATTGGGATTATTTTTTTCTGTTTGGCAATACACCTGCGAAGATGGCAACGTTCACAAATGGTGAGTACGCTGACATACATTTTTTGTATGGTTTTTGTAATGGAAACGCGAGTGCAGCGCGGCGGGAGTACCAACTTAGGTTTCCAGATAGGCGCCTCCCCTCTACGATAGTGTTTTCACGAACTCATCAACGTTTATCTGAAACAGGTTCCGTTCATAAGTTACGTCAAGAATTGGGACAAGTTCCTCATGATGTTGAACTCGAAGAGGAAATTATTGATATAGTAAATGAAAATCCCAGTGTTTCATCAAGAGACTTGGCCCGTGAAATTGGTATCTCCCAAAGGTCAGTTATCAACATTTTGCACCGAGAACATTTTCACCCATATCATTTCACACAAGTACAAGGGCTAGAACCTAATGATCATGTACATAGAATACAATTTTGCCGCTGGCTTTTAAATAGAGACATTCAAGAACACCAGTTTCTGAGGAAAATTTTATGGACAGATGAGTCTCTTTTTACAAGGGAAGGAATTTTTAACGTCCACAACCGGCACTACTGGGCAGCTGAAAACCCACATATGGTTCAAGAAGCATCTTTCCAGCATCGTTTTACAGTGAATGTGTGGGCTGGGATAATAGGGGACCGACTCATTGGGCCACATTTTTTGCCCAGCAGATTGAATGGAGAAAGTTATTTGGATTTTTTACAAAATATTCTACCACAACTTATTCACGACATTCCACTTGATGTTCAGCAAAACATAATATTCCAACACGATGGTGCTCCTCCACATCATTCGGCAGCAGTACGGGAATGGCTGAACCAACGATATTCGACCTGGATAGGTAGAAATGGTGTGATACATTGGCCAGCTAGGTCACCTGACTTAGCTCCAATGGACTTTTTTATGTGTGGGGCTACATAAAAAGCGAGGTATATGCCAGAGAAGTGACCAGCATTGAGGTCCTAAAGACGAGAATTCTGGAGGCCGGAGCCAAATTGCAACAGCGTCTGACTTTAGCAGTGACCGTAGGGGCTGTGAGAAAGAGAGCAAGAAGCTGCATTCGAAATAATGGAGGACATTTTGAAAATTTAATAAAATAACGGACTCTGGCGGCGCTTTATTGACAGTGATTCTTTTATTTTCAAATTAACAAATTTTTTCTTTGCTTTTTATTCTAATGAAGTGTTTCTTTTATTTAAAATACAGATTTTCATCAAGCGATTATCATAATGTCTTATTTACCAAAGTACCTGATTTGTATGCTAAATGAGAACACCATGTTTTTTCGGTTTCAAAAGTAAATTTCTCCATGAAATTAAAACAAAATCATTACTTTTAACATATCATTTGAAAGCTTATTAAATTTGCAAGTTTTTGAGAGCTTTGCAGTTTTGTGGATTGTTTTTATGAAAAAGCAGTGAGCGCTGAAGTATTATAAGAAATTGTAACTTCCCTAAATTAGGTGAAGATAAAGATATTTTTTAGGTCCCAAGTTTGTAAAATTCAAGGTTAAATTACTCCGATCTTATAGGAAATTTATTGCTAAATCCGAAAATGTGATCAATATTTGAAAAATATTTAAACAAAATGGAGATATTACAGCTTTTATCGTAAAAAACATGCTTTCCTCCAAAAAATCGTTTATTTACCATATATCTGCAACGGATTGGAATAGAAAGGTGAGGTCTGCGGCATTTGGCTACACTTTTGATCTAGTTTCACCCAATTTTTTTTTTTACGCTAAGAGATACTCACCCTGTATACATTCAGTAAAAGAAAAAATATATACAAAGTTGATTGAAAGATGAAGTTTCTGAATTAACACATAGTAAGGTATGAAGAAAAATAATATTTGTTGAGAGGGAGTAGACAAAAATGATAAAGAAAAAATAAAAATGAAAAATATTTGAGTAACAGTGAAAACATTATCAAAAGAAGAATTGAAATTTTTTTAAATTTAATATGCCGATATGACATTCGTTATAAATCATCCATATGATTAAGTAGCATTCGTCTGGAGGGTGCTAAGGAGATTATAGTATACAGAATGAAGGTATTTTTTTAATTTTTAAATATTAGTAGTTTTTTTTTTTTATTTGTCCCGATGATATCTATTTCATTTTTTCAAACTTAAGTCGTTATTTTTGCAAAAGATTGTGGAAAAATCTTACAAACGAATGGCTCAATCTGTGAATAAATCGTTAGTAAATAAATCAGATTTTGGTGACTACTTTGCCACTTTTCAGGAAATAAAATGTTGTTTCGCTTGAACATTATGATTGGTATCTATATACCAAAAAACACTAAGATATAAATGTCTTTGTCTAAAATCTACTAAATATATTTGAAATTATATTATATTTATCGTTTGTCAAAACATACGTAAATCTGTGAATGTCCTACAGTATATTTATCGAAGTGAATCATTTTCATAAGCTATTTCCCCACCATTCCACCACAAGATATTACACTTAATAATGTGAAATAGATATGAATGGGAAGAACGCTTTTAAAAGAAGAGGAATTACAAGAAGCAGGACAAGGATAAGAATAAAAAAAAGCAGGAGCGGAAGATTCAAAGAAGGAGAGCTGAAGGGTCTTCAAAGGAGGCTTCACCAAGTAAATAAAGGATGTCTGCATCTCCTACTGAGCCCTGTCGACTCCAGCATTTCACTGTCGGATAAGTTTTCAGGAGTAACTCATTTCTCATCTCGTATGTGCCCCTGTGGTGGGGGATATGGAGATTTGTTTCATATCTATTTTAAATTATTTTATAAATCCCTCCTGGAAAATGGTTTACATTAATTTTGAACTGGAATTTATTCTGAATAGATTGCTAGAATAGCAGGGTTAAACTAGTTTAGTTTAGAATGCCGAGACAAACGTTTAGGTTTAAGAAATCAATGTTTGTTTAAAATCAACCATCATAAGGGCAGAACCACCCTTTGAGAGAAGCTAGAATCTCACATTTGTTCTAAGTTAAATGTTTTTCTATTAGTCCTATTAGTGTAATTGTTGAAATAATTTTTAGTAATAAATTTTGTTTTGAGTTGTCTAGAAAATTGTGTTCAATTGTCTTTTACTTGATATTTGGTTCAATGATTAGGTGGTAATGATTACTTATCTCATAGTAAATCTATATATAAATCTAAAGTAGTTTAGGCAATTATTTGCCTATTGTTAGCCCACTTATCATTAATACAACAAGATAATAATAAAAATAAACTACAAGTTTTTTCAGTTTTCATAAATTAAGTATTTTAATTATATGTTTATTTACTTATCAATCTTTATTATTCCTGCCATTTTATTTGTATTCATTAATTTTTATTTATAACAATTTTTATCCTACTGAATTATATCATTATCATTTTGAAAATCTCATTTCATATTTTCAGCGTCTTTTCCTTCTTATTGTTAGTTAATTTTCTACCCACCTACGCCCCATTCTTAGAGTCAAGGCGTACTTTTACGCCCGATAATGTATCATCTAGCTGAATCTTGATTATATTTTATGATTAATTATGTAATAACAACTTTTAATATTTTGTTGATCTGTTTTCATTTACTTGAATTGGTCGAAACATATAAAGTTTTTACACTTGGACGTGACATACCATCTTCTTTGTAAGTTTAAAATGGTTTAAACTGTTGATTCACTGTCTCCAAAAGCCACTGCGACATGAGGTGAAATGCTTTTATTAAATAATTTGCAGTCCATTCACATAAACCCTCATAAGACAGAATAGTGGGTTTTGTCTGCTTCCTCTCATATCCTCTCTTTTTCCGTTAAAACATTCGCTGGTTGTAGTCAGTTTGTCGTTAGCCCAGGGCAATCTCCTTTAATATGTTTCACTAACCGGTAAAGTACTGCTCTTTGTATAATTATATGATGAATACTTTTCGCAAGTAGCGGGTAGAGACATCGGAGTGAACAGGCAGTTTCCTATTTTAAGACTTCACTTCTTTAATTATATATTTTCTTTACTTATTAAAAACATAAATTGGAATAAATTCAAGAAATATAGGAAGAATGTTTATACAGAAAAAGTTTTGTTTATTTTGAGCAAATTAAGTTGAAAATTGAAAACAAACAGTCGTTTCTTGGTCCAGATCTGATGTTTATATATATAATTAAAATTTAATATACTTGAACATAGCATTGATAATTTATTAAATATCAAATATCTCTCTACTTGTGTCAACAGCTATAATTAGACATGTTGAATTTATAGCCTGAATTGTTAATTATAATATATTTCCATAATGAGATTCGTCATTACGGATGATGAGACGAGGCACATTTCCAACCAAATGATGTATTGATCAAGCAAAATTTAATAAATAAGAGTAATACCGAAGCTCATTACTAAAAGTTTATCTAATCATCGTGTACGCTGCTAATAACTTACCTAGGCACAATTATGATATGACTGAAATCTATATTCATTAGATCATTAAATTAATTAATTATTGAATAACCTTAAAGACCGAAAATATCATAAGATATATTATTTATATGATATTAAAGAAATAAAATAATTTAACACTATTTAAAACTCATTTTCCGAGATATTTTGTTTGAAAAAAAAGTGACAAAATAAATTTTTTTTTTTAAATACTCGTTATTTGAAGTATTTAACTTATTTTACCAGCATTCGTAGCTGAATATTTTAAGATTTTTACGGTTTTCCACTTAAAATTCTCTCAGCGTTATAAAGTAATAGAATCTAGAAATGAAAGAATCTAATAAATATGACTAACATAAGTATAGTACGTGTATATACTTTTTATGTTTGTACTCTCTTTGAATTTAGTTAAGGGGGGAAAAAAAAGAGAAAAAAAAATTAAGTATACAACGTTACGAAGTCAAACATCGATGATTTTGTAACTGAAAGGGTGGGAGAATAAAATTAGATTCGGAATTGCATTGCTTTTTCCAATAATCTACATAATCAGTTTTTCATTTATTCACGTATTCATAGCTTCCGGAGGCCTAAGGAGTGGATAATTGAAATGTTTAAAACATTGCTTCTCATCTGAATCACCTAATTCCCGTTTATGTTTGTTCTATATCTCTGAAGAGCGGGGTTCCAGTGCTCAAGAGTTGTTACAAGTTAAATTTAAAAATGGAATACGAAATTAATCGAGAGAAAATTATCAAAAAAGCCCGCTACCATTTGAAAAAATGCTGTACTTGGAATCACCATATAAGAATGAAATAACAAGAAACTGTCCATCGTTTAAGAATACTTTAGGGCATGCAAGACAAACCCATTAAGTTACCCATAAAAAAATACTAAAGTGTCATTAACACGGTCATAAAAAAAAAAATTGACAGAGCTGATCTTTAACACTTGATCATTAAAATTCAATTCATCTCGTATCAAATCCTTAAAATCCAAAATTCATCATAAAATCCTTAATGCTCATAATTAAGTCAAAACGTTGCCGCATCAGACACATATCTTCCCATAAGAAGCTCCATACCCACTTTAATCAACTAGTTTCCCATCTTGCTCCCCATTCTAACTCTCCGAGAATTTGGAAGGCAAATGACCTAGAGACATTATAATATATAATTATAATTTAAATGCCATTATTTCACAACCTGTCATTAATTCAAAGTTCCTCGAATTTACTGACCGCATTATTGAAAAGTAGTAGGTATTAATAAATAAAATAAGAATTTAAACTTGTATGGCCAGCAAAAGTAAAAAATCAATCTGAATTTAGATTGTGATTAATATAATGAATATGATATTATTGGGTTAGAGCGAAAATAGTGCAGGTTTTTAAATGTGGAAAGAAAATAAATAAAATAAAAAAATAATAATCAAAAAAAAAAACTAACATCTCTCGCAATGTCCCGAGTAGTTTTGCGAGGGTTTTCTTCTACCGAAACCATCAGAAGGTCGTGATCAGCAACAGAAGGTCTACTGCAACCTTCCTTGTCTTTCTAATCAAAATCCTCAATAAAAAAAGTTTTGGAAGCATCTTTCATCCTACACAACATTGATTTTATGCGCCGTTCGGACCGCACTTTTACCAAATTTGAACTCGTTAAAATAAATTTAACGAAAATCTTGTTTTGGCATGGTAAATTTTAGAGGTCCTTACTCACAGAAAATGTAAAACAAACAACTAATCTCTGAGGAAAATCAAACTCCAGGTCTTGATCTTCTGGGCTTGTCTTTTCGTCCAGTCTCCACTGATGCCACCATGTGTCCTTGTAGACACCACCATCCCCTCATAACGCATTAATTGTAAGATTAGGTTATGATCTCTTTATACGTCAACCCTTTATGAATAAGTGGTGCCTTTAAATCCATTGATTACTTCTAATTACCCCAAGTTAAACCTTTGTGAGAAGATAAGAATAAAAAGGTTCAAATCAAAACAAGTGAGTATTGGGACTCGCTATGTTATTTCATAAGTTATCTTAGATTATTGTTTTATTGTCAGTGAAATGTAGCCTAACTGGCATCTCTTTTTAGATTAACGCTAACCCGGACTCGACAGAATCAGATCCGACATAGCGATTCATAATAAATTCCACACACGCACTTAACACTAGACTTTTAACTTGCATGTTTAGTTGTGTTCTACTCCCAATAACCTTTTGAAGTGTCTTATCTTGTCGGAGGGCTACAATGATTTTTCATATAAAATAATAAATAAAATAAAAAGCCAAGCTCAGTATAAGAATTAGAAAACGAAATAAAATTCTTCGAAAAATATAAAAACTGTGTCCGGTGAGATAGAACTATCGATTGCTGTTGAAAACCAGAAGCCATAAGGTAGGGTTTTCCTATAACTATGAATTTCTACTTCAGACAAGAATAAATGGAATCTTGGTCCAGCTTTACCTGGAAGAGAACGAGCCGAGCACTGCCCCAGATCGGATTATTATAGAACAGAACCAGAGCCAATCGGAGCAGTAAATGGCCACTGGTTTGAATTGTGGACACGAGCTGCTGGCGAGTGCAGCCAGAATATCAATGGGGCACCGATTCACTGGCTGACACCCCGACAGTTATGTTAACTCACAGCCCTTCCTCCGATACCCTCCGCCAGGGGCTACTTCCTGCCCTCTGCCCGCTCAGGAAATGTACAAGAGGAAAATGCATCAAAGGAGTATGCTTCGTGTAACAGCAGGCAATGGAAGAATTGAAAATTTAGTCAAAAACATATATAATAAAAACAGCAAATCAAAAATTATAAACGGTATTTAAATAAATGAAGCGTAGAATTACAAAACCAGCTAACTCCCTTTTTATTATTTATCATAGATGGTCGATAAAAGTAAAGGTCATACTGGATTAGGAAGGGGAATTATATTTTGTATGACCGTTTTCAATGTGATTAAACAACTTTTTTGAGAAAACCTTTCACCTAAAGATAGTCTAATAAAAAAAGAAATCAAGATAAAATAAAAAAAACATCTGGAAATTGGACTTAGCTGGTTTTGGAATTCCACGCCTCAAATATCGACGTCTATGTTAAAGCGTATATAATTGACTGTATTAAAAATAAAAAAATGACAGTTATTGAACAAAAAAATAATATAAAGAAACTGGTCTTAAAAGAAAAGAAACTGCTAGTCATTTCTACCTACTCCAACATTTACTGGACAAGCGTTTAATGGTCCTTATAAATTACAGAAGACTTATCTACAAGACAGTAATTAGGACCCATTTAGACACACGGCGTTGAGCTTTGGGGCTACAATAAACCTTCTAATTTTTCTCCTATCCAATCTTTACAATCCAATAATCCTTAATAAAATACACAATGCTCCTTATTATTTAGGTTTATTATTAGGTCACGTCTTCAAGCAACTTGGGTACTCCCGGATTACAAAGTTCTCACAGTTTATCACAGGGCACGGGGGCTTTCGAGCCAAGCTCCAGAAACATGGTAAAAATATTGTCCCAGCTGTGGTGTACCGGAAACCGCTGAACATGTGGTAATTTCATGCACTGCCTTTGAGGCATTGAGAGCCAAGCTACAGAGAGAAACAGGGCTGTATGTTCTAACGGAGAGTGATTTCCCTCAACTAGTATCAGCTGACAACTACCCGTATTACAAAAGTTTTGTAAATTGTAAAATTTTTGATATAGGTATGTTGCTAAAAAATTAAAAAAAAAAAAAAAAAAAAAATTTTTGATATAGGTTATAGTTATTATGTAGTTATTATTATTATGTATTATAGTATGTTATAGTTAGTATGTAGTTAATTTTAATAAAGTATGTTGTATTAAATATAGGTTGTTGTATTAGATATAAAGTATATTGTATTAAACACAAGTATGTAGTTATGTAAAGCGTTTAATGTATTTTAAATATTAAATGTTATTTTAAACGTGTAGTGTAATCTTGAAAAGTTAAATGTTAAATGTAATATTGAAATGTTCTGTTAAATGTTTAGGAAAATTTATTCTTGCAATGTTAAAAGTAATATTGAAATGTTATGTTAAACTGTTAAAATCAGCAGTGATGGCTACAAGCCATCCCTGCAAAACCCGTGTAGCCGAGAGGCAAGGAAGGGAAATAAATAAATAAAATAAAAAAGCTCCTTATTATTTTACAAACCAACTTATCCATAAAGATCTTAATATTCCACATGTTGCTGATTTGGCCCTAACCAGGTCCTTTCACAGTAAACAAACACCATACCCACTCGAATCCACTATTTCCCCAACTTGCCTCATACTAAATCCCTGATAATCCTCCGAGACGTCTGAAAAGAAGATGGCAAAGAAAACTTCAAATGTATATCTTTTATTGAAGTGCTACTAGAGAATAGGTTTTTACATGTTATTGACATTTCAATGTAAGCATTTTCCTCAAACTTACTTGTTGTATATAACATATACAGTTGTAATTACTAACAAATAGCTTTAAAAAATACAAAGAAATATATAGTTTCCCGTTAAGTAATATAAGAAGATAATGAGTGATGCAGTCAGGTTGAAACACTTCCAAGAAAAAACTGTAATAGATTGGCGATGTTTCGACCCGCCTTAAAGGTATTTTTCAGGGCCACCGATCCACACAGGTGAGGCGACAATCGATGAGAAAAAAAATCGGTGTGTGGCTGTGCCCATGACTGTGTGTGTTGTACATGAACACGTTTATGTATCGGGTTATATTTTTTGAATAAAATATGTTTATTTATGTATTTAGGATAAAAGCAAGGAAACTAGAAATTATTGTATTACAATATAAATTTATTAATTATAGGTCTGTGATACGAAAAGTATGACACAAATGGCAAACAAGATACATCAAGATTTCTGGTAAACGTTAAATCAATACAGGTATTACCTAACATTGTTGGAGAAGTTTATAAGACAATATAATACATATAAAGACAATATAAGACAAATTAAACTCGCTGAGCATGAAGTCGGACAATGAGCGCTTTTGTGAGACATCAACATTTTAGTCTCCAACTGTCATAACTGGTGTAGTAAGATCAGGTTCGTAATCGGTTAGATTTTAGCGATTTTTTTTTTTTTTTTTTTTGGAATATTTAAATAACGATCGTAACAAAAAGAGTTTAATTTCTGCTAACACTGTGCCCAGGTGGATATACACCCATCCGAGTACGAATTTGAAGATGCCATTGTCCGTTACATTTACTAGACAGACATCGTCAGGTGTTGCGTCTTTCATTTCCAAATAAATTTCCAAAATGCCAATGATATCCCAAAGCTATTGATGTTGCGATAGATGGTGACTCTACCGGCTCTGCGACTTATGATGATGATATGGCTGCCGATGATATATTTGCAATTTAGCGCTGTTCTTAGCGGTACTACAATGTAATCTCAGATCAAAGCAAGGGATATTCACAGGCATGAAATTTTCCATCCAAGTTTCACTGATTGCCAAATAATTAGATCGGTTGCTGATAGTATCGGTAGAGATGTCTTCTGAGTGCGCGACCAAGCTTTGTGCATTAATTGCGGTAATACGTATAAAACAATTGCTGATCATAAACAGTATCATAAGATTTTTGATAGTATTCTTTTTATTCTAACACCTTATTATATTCACTTTCACTACTTTTAACTAATGTTTTATATACAATCGGTAGATTTTGATGACAGCTGACGATTGAAACTTAAACTTAAACGGACATCGTGGCTTCTCCGAGTCAAAAGTTATACTAATTACAAATCTCGATACACAGCAAAATACCTCAAAATGTACGTTCCTGGCACTGCTTGACTCGGTCATATGGTGTTTTATTATTACCATTCGATTGATCTTGAGAAGCCCTTTACAACCATATACGACCTCTGTGTTTGGTTTTGACTTTTCGACGCATATAGGCCGACATAAAATATTTTTGATAGTATTTTTTGATTCTAACACCTTATTATATTCACTGTCACTACATTAAACTAATGTTTTATATACAATTGATAGATGTTGACGACAGCTGACGATTAAAACTTAAACGAACATCGTAGCTTCTCCGAGTCCGAATGTTTTGTTCATTTATTTTGAAAGAATAAAAACCGCTTTAAAAGTAAACTAAAATAAATGATATGTTTACCTTCATTTATGAATGGACTGTGGCATTATTTTAGAAATAAAAACAAAAGTGACACGATACTTTTGTCTAGGATGTAAAGGAAGTGCATTGATTTAGATTTATCGATTATGGCGGTTCATGATCGGCAGGTCTAGGTCATGTTACACGACTAACTGGTCACCCAAGTGGTTAGAATTAGCACTTCAGGATCCTCCGGTAAGTATCAGAGGTGTCACAACTTATACAGGTGATGGATTGCCAGCTAGGATATAAGAGTAGTTTTCCTCACTTATACAATATTGAATAGATCACATTAATAAAATGGAAAGTTTATCGTGATTTAGATCAGAGAGGGAAAAAAATAACACCTAGATGGAAAAAAATATCTTTGGTGTCCGAAATTTTTGGGTGTCTCTCCATTCTTAGAAAAATATGTTTTTTCATCATCTTCCATAATAGCGAATAAGTGAAGAAATTAAATTGATGAATAAACACAGAAAAACAACGTCATCAATGTATAACAAACAAATAATAAATCTTAATAAACAACTACATTTTTACAAACTCGTATATATATATATATATATATATATATATATATATATATATATATATATATATATATATATATATATATATATATATATATAAATTCGGGGTACCCAATTTTTGTTCTGATGAGGACCCCATTAAATAAGGGGTCGAAACGTCAAAAGGAAAGGAAAGAGGAGAAGGAAGAAATAAAATATGTATATGGATAATTAATATTTATTGTTAAATATAAAGAACCAAAAACCCGATTATTGTTAAACAGTTATTATATATATATATATATATATATATATATATATATATATTTAATAGGAGTTTTCCACTAATGTGGTTTTCCTTCCCCTAAATATCCCTCAGGATCCTTCTCCAACCTTCCCTGTCCAAGTCATGTTCCTCTGTTATGCCATGTCCCATCAGGCTTTCTTCAACTCCGGCTCTCCACCTCACTCTGGGTCTTCCCCTTCTCCGTCTTCCATCCACCTCCATGTCCATTATCCAGTAGAAAAGTTTAAATATCTGGGATCAACGTTCAATAATGAAGGCACTTCCACCAGCGATATTGAACGAAGAATAGGAGAAGGAAGGAAAGTCACAGCAATGCTAAATATACAACCCAGTACTAAGATCCTAATATATAAATCAATATTCGAATCTATAACGACATATGCATCTGAGACATGGGTAATCAATGTAAGGCAACGGAGAAGACTACTAGCAGCTGAGATGGACTTCTGGAGAAGAGCAGCGAGGAAATCCAGACGAGAAAGAATTAGAAACGAAGATATCCGAGAAATGATGGGGATAAATAGGAATATCCTATCGACCATTAAGGAAAAAAAGACTCAGCTGGTTCGGGCATGTGAGAAGAATGCCTCCAGGAAGATTACCGAAGAAGATAATGGACATGGATATATGGATATATATATATATATATATATATATATATATATATATATATATATATATATACAAATAAAAATTGCTCAATTGTTTTGGGGCTAGTATGTCTTTTTTTTTTCTTTTTTTTTTCAAGTTTATGGATTATTCTTGAAATAAGATAATACACGGAATTCGCTCCTCCCGATTCTACGGATATTAGGTAGTTTACTGGAATTAGGAAAATTAATTTTAGAGTATATTTGGGGAAACAGAAAATATATCGGTGGTTGTCGCGAACAAGTTGTCACAGTTCTCTTAAAAACACTTAACTATAACCCTCCAAACCAGGATTTTTCATATTTTAAGTTGGCCTTAAAGTTCCTATTCTGGCACTAATGTTATTTTTAGAGTAATCAGAGGATTTTGGAAAACGATCAAAAATGCATTTTTACAAATTGCACTATTCCGACTTATCCACATCTTTATGACAGCCAGAGTTATAGAGTGAGCCATGTATTGAGCCATAGTTACATTTACACTAAACATTGGTCTTTACCAAAAAATCGGACCAGATAGTATTTTAGTTCTTAGATGGATTAAAGTTTATGAATTGATAAATGGGTAGGGTCTTTTAATTTTTTTTTTTTTTTACTTCATTGATATTTAATTTTAGGCGTAAATTGGCAAAAACAAGTGGAGATTGAGTAATTTCTTTTTCTCCCTTCTTTTTTTTTTCCAATTCCAATTTCGCTATCTATCTAAATGAAAATAGCCATAAATTTAATAAAGATTCGGGAGTAAAAATAATACATGAAGTAGAAAATAGCCTAAAATTAAATATTTATGAATCATTAGAAATAATAAAATTGTTTAAAACTGATCCAGATTTTTGTTAAAATGACCAGATAAACATTTCCAATAGCTCCATTCTAAATTTGTTACCAATAGGAACGAAAGAATCCAATGAGTCATAAGGGAAATCCCATAGTTAACCCCAAAAATTTAACCTACCTGCCCCCTTTCCCTTCCCACGATGGATACATTTCAGATATCTCTTAGATCTCCTGAGGTGAGTACTAATGTTTGATTTCATGTCTTACATTTTTGAAAACTTTTGTGTATATAATCCATGTAACATGGTACTGATATGTTGAAAAAAAATTTGTATGTTTTAGAACTGAAGATGAGTGTTTAGCATTCGAAACTAGTATTCTAATAAAAATAATCCCAAAAATAGCAATAATAGCAATTAATTCATCAATCCTAACTTTTTTTTTTTTTTTAATATGAAAATATTAAGGCCCGATGCACCTTAACATTGACTACAGCTATAGCCCACTCTCATAACATAATATAATGCATAGTTGAGAAAAAACTATTGACATTTTATTTTAAAAAATCAAACAACAGTACCGACATGATAAACTTCCAAATATGTAACGAACCATTCATGATGTAGATATGAAAACACATATTCCTTCCACTATCTTACGATTATTTACAAGCCCGCAGCCTATAAATTCGAACCGAATAATACACTACCACAGACAGTGACCCCAAGATACACTTAAGAGAGGCCAACACAACGGATAAAGACATTAAATTAACAGCCGAAAGAGCTCTATAGAAGACGCCATAAATACAAAGAGAGATAGCCATAACAAGGATAACTGCCAAAGAACCAAATGTAGCGAGATGACATTGTGGGGGATGACTCAGGGATCGATAGTGACTCCAGGAGACTGGCTCAAGGGGCTACGGTATATCCGAGCGCTCTGACCATGTCAGCCCTCTATAACAATATTCTTTATTCATAAAATTATTATAATAATATATTAAACATAAATAAATAATATTTATCAAATCCCCTTCCAAAAAAAATAAAAAAAAAAAAAAAAAAAAAAAAAAAAAAAATCAGTGAAATAAAAAACGATCAGGTTACACTTCAAAATTATCAAACAATATAATAAATTATTAAACTGACAGCCTTCCTAACATAAACTTGCCTCAATAAGAAGAAATTACGACAAATATTTAACAAACCAATCAATAACGAAAATAATCGAATCTAACAAAATTAACAACAAAAAGTGTTGGTTTACACAAGCCAGTTCTCAGTCGTTCTTCATTCGGACCGCTCTACGTTCACAATGCCTTAAACTTTGTTTCAAACTTCTTCAAATTTATCGATGTTTTTGTGTCGGAGCTGCTAGCATTCATTGAACGACATAATTCTGTTATAATCCACTCATTTCATAAACCTTATTTCCCAGCATTTCCAATATTTTATAATAGTCACATGTTGTTTTGAACACAAAATAAAGTTCTGCTGAAGATTGTTTTTTATCATAATCTTTATAGTTCCAGGAGGTGTTAGCAAAAATAAAATCTACTGACTTTTAATTAATTTGTTATTACAATTTGAAAATTGACCAATAGGTGTCGAGCGCAATTCTAAATGTTAGGTAACAAAGGTGTTATATAGCACTTGAAATTTTTGATATTCATGGACCCTCAGTTGTAAGCATAGATAATGCAGTCCATTATCCCTAAAAGTTTTTTCATAATCTTTGTTCATCTCGATTACCAAGTCATACATTAAAATTAAAAATTGGATGCCCAATTAAACTTTCACGTAACATTCAGACCCCTAATCAGTGCATTTTTAACAAGGTTAAATATTACTGTCATGCGTGAAAATATCATTGAAGAAATAATCCTCAAAGTGCATACTTCAAAACAAGATATTTTTCGATAAACAAATACTACTGCAATCATTAGTTAAAATTATCTAAGTTCTTTACTTAGAGCGGGCGAAGCCGCGACGGAGGACTAGCATCGAAATAAAGTTTGTAGGAGTTTATAATTAAACAGCCATTACTTATACCTAAACGTACCTAACAAGCGAGCTGTATAAATAAAGGAAATCCTTCGGCCAGAACTGAGTACTGGAAGTAATGTGGATTGTATTTATTCAGAGCTGTATAGGTTCCATCAACCATTTGTCCTCCTGATGGTGACGTCCCATTAAAGCAACCGTCACAGATTACTGGTGTAATGGCACGGCATTCGGCCTCTGTAAATCCACCCTTCGCTACATCTGTTACATTTTCGTATTTGCATTTGTAACCAGTCCCATGTGTCATCGGCGAGGTGCATCATGTACAGTAATGGCTGAAATGCGAAGTCATAACATATATTTTCTTTGTAATTATGGATACAGTCGCGTGGAAATATCTTTAGTTACCGTAACTTCAATTAAAAAAAACGGAGTCTCTTATTTTAATTTAGAGGCACCATTATTTAATTAATTTACATATTATGATAAACTAATTAACACAGATAATTTTTAAACATAAAAATAATAAATGATATGATAGAATAAAGGGATATAAGCAACATAGCTATTAAAATAAACATATTAGTACAAACCCAACTAACTATGAACATGAATGAGGGGAAAAACAAGTCACAACTATCTAATTAAAAAAAATAAGTAACAAAAGTCAATTATAAATTTCGTTATAACTAGTAGGATTCATAAGTTCAGTTAAGAAAGAAGGAAAACTTAAAAATAAAAAAAAAAAAGGTGTTATTTTAATAAATTCTCCTTTATGCCATAACTACAACGCCACGATTTCCTTTAGATGGCGTCATGCGAACGGTGAATTAGGACTGCATTATACTCGCAATTTGCTATATATTTTTCCTATGCTTAAAATCAATCAGCAGGATTCTCTACAATCCCAAAACATGGTGTGATTAAATCATTTGTCGACAGCGTAACTTAGGCCTGTAGTGTGGGGTGCTTCTTCATTCGTTTTCAGTGCAAAATTAGGGTAAAAACTGCCCATACACATCATCCAAGCGTCCTTTGATTTTCACAGGAGTAAGGCGCTCTTTACAAAAGAATTATCTGTATCCTATCTCGTGATAATGCAGAGTGATCTTCAAGGTTAGATTTAAACTGATAAAACTGAAAAAGTGCTGGCAATAGTAATGGTCGGAGCAGGCTAGGCAGGGCTAGGACTCAGCCTGTTTGAAGAAAGATAATTAGGATAAGTTGAAAACGTATGGACCTCACTACGTTGAAAGTGTTTCACGGAAGGCACATAAACAGATTGTTCCACTTCTCGGGTCAGAAGGTCTGATATATCTGTAGTCAAAACGAAGTTCTGGATAGAAGTAGTCAGGATCATTTTGGCGGAGAAATAATTGCAAAAAGTTCCATTGCTGGATTCAGAAAATTATTTGATATTGTGGTTTATTTCCACCGCTTTACAACATAAACTCATAGTGACAAGCACAATAAAAATTAGTGTGAAATACGAACAAAATAAAAAATGTCTTTGGGTCCCCAGCCACATTGTGATCAAAGGAAATTCGTGAAGCATACTCCACGTACATACAGCACTTATAATAGCACTTACGACTTTAATAAATCTGCCTTCAACCAGTGTAAAGAAGTATGCTTCAACTTCTGGTTCAAAGTCTCATAAATAAAGTAAAACGTGATTTAACCCTTTTTTAATTGTTCCACTTACATTATTTCACAATAATAACCTAGTTCAATTTACAGAATTTTGAGAAATCTGATCTATAATTAAAAAACGCCCCCGCTACACTCTCCTCCCCCCTCCCCCGATCAATTTAAGTTTTCCAATGTAGCCCTCAAGTTCTTACAAGTTAGTAATTGGCACCGGTAACAGGAAACTGGAGTAATTTTAGAAATTATTTCGGAACAAATATTTCATTTTAAAACCATTCTTACAGGAAATCTGAATTTTAACATTAAGTCATATTATATCATTCTATCCCTTTTTTAAAATTTAATTTAGTCTATTTTATAATAACAAAATAACTTTGCGAATCTATTTCCATTACCGAAAGGTCGTGATCATAAAATATCTAAAGTTTTAAAGCTACGAAATGCCAAACCCTACTTAATTCCTTACCCAGAGAACTGGCTGCTTTCCAGGGGGCCTTTGTAACCCAAAGCAGATCGATTTTGCAGTCTGGCCGCAGTCATTCTTAAATGTTTAAGTTTTTCGCAAGAAAACTTTCATAATCATAAAAAATGGTTTGCCAAATAAATAGATTTTAAAATGCTTGAACACTATAGCTCATATAAATTTCGAGGTTTTTTCTGTACTGAGTTTGACCCTGAGAAATGATTTGAGCTGCAAATGCAGGGAAAAAATTGCAGAATGATTCAACGATTGTGCCCCCAGACTTACTCTTTATTTTACTTCTGAAACTTGATTCACTGAGCAATGATAAGTACTTCTCCGACACCACTGCCACAGATATCTCCTCCATCATGAAATCTCATAGGACAAGATAGTAAACTAATAAAAGTTTACAATATAGTTATAACATTCCAAAATGGAATAATTAACACATGATTGTAATATCGATTCAATAGAAAAGTACAAAAGAGTTAGCTGAAGAGCTCATGTTGCAAACAGTAAAAGAAAAAATTTACTTAAATCAGGTATTTTTACATAAATATTTTCGTTACTTAAGAATAACATCATTAAAAAAATTATTATAAGTTAAGAACCCAAAAAGTCAAAAATATGTGGGAAAAACATTTATGTTTTCAGCTCTTTTAGTTCTTATACTATGGTTACATACATACAGAAGATTAATCCCATTATCAGGTGATTATTAACACGTACGTTTTTCTCAAAATTAAAGTTCTTAAAATAAATTTCTATACCACTTCAAAGGCTGAATAAGCCCCAAGAAGGGGCAGTCTCACGAGTCCAGGATTGGCGGAATGATGACTGTCATATGTTACTATAGCAACTGTACTTTATTTTGTTTTTTATTAGTTAAATTCAGAAAACTAAACGAAAGTCAACATGAAATTGACCATTTATAATAAACTAGCTTTCCCCGTAGCGACTTCGCCCGCTCTCATAATTAAAGAACTTTACTAATAGTTGATTAACTAAGAATAATTTGTTTATCTATAAAAGTCTTGTATTGAAGAATGCAATTGAGCATTGTTCCTTCAATATACTTAGCCCACTATGCCCAGGTGCCACAGATATTATAAATATATAAAGGCAGAATCAATAAGAATTTATTTAACATAACTCCTATTTGTTTAACATTTGTAGCTACATGTTTCGCAGAAAATACTCCATCATTAGGCTTCTAAATTAAAAAAAAAAAATACATTAATCTATAAAATTACACCAATAGTTATTACCAACAGTACACCTCTTAATCTATGATTATTTTCACACTGTCCATTCTCCATGTTATAAGGAATTATATAATATAAGACAAAATCCATGTTGAAAGTTAGGATGTCAATTTATGCTATATTTTCTGCTAATTATTTTTAAGGGAAGTGAAAATAAAAAAATATGAAACCTATGATATACTTTCTCACATTTAATTTTAGATCTTTATGTTTTATTGAATTAATTATACAATCTGTCTCACTTTAGGGTATTAAGTATTATGGATGACAAAGAATCCATTCAAAAAAATATGTATACTTAAATTTTATCACTTAAATTGATACAACAAATCAAAATATATAAAACACCAAATCCATGTACAAATTAATGTTCTTAAGTTTTGTAACACTTTTGCACATTAGATAAGAGGAAATAAGAAAACATGAATTGATAAAACACTTAATCCTTTATGAAAATCATTTTGTTAACTTCTGTTTCACCTATTTACATTTAAGAAGACTAAATATCAATATAACACACTAAACAACACAATCCAAGTTGAACCTGTAGAGGTTTGCTTACATGTGAGGTTATAGGAAAGAACTATCGATAAATTTAAACTCGAAGTGAAGCGTAAGGATCAAACTTGGTGGTGGCTCGTAAGCCGACTATTACCTAAAGAATTATTATAGTAAACTATACTATTTAAATCTTCCTAGAACTATGAAAATTTTGTAGTTAAAATTTGGCACAGATGGGTTTAATAATTTTACCACTGCAAACTCTGTTGCAGAATGATGCTAACAACTTATCGTTCGATTATTAAACATCCCTAGTATCCACACGTCACACTAAATATTTATAGCTTTTTTTTTATAACAATTTATTTGAATTAAACCAATTTTATAATCAATTTCTAGCTCTATATAACATTGTACCGCTATAACCTCTCTTAAATGGCAATCGCCACATATCGGCCAATTTTCAAAATTAACTACTTACCACATTTTTATCTCTTTTTAGCAACAATTTAATTGATAATATGTAAATTTTCTTATTGCTAAACCTTCTTTCAACTAAGAAGATGATGTAGTTTAGATTTGGTAAAGATTGGTTCAGTATTTTTTGCGGTTAGTTTTGTTTTATAAAAGTAAATTCTATGAGTAAAAATTTAATTATTCAATTTATTCATGGTTAAACTCTTAACAAATATTACTAATTAAATGTTATTTTAATAACATACCTACATATAAACCTAAAACATCAAAATGAATTTGAAATCGTTTTACGGAATTTTATTCTTCTTAAAACCTTCCTAAGAAACTAAGGAGATATAGATTAATTTAGAACATATGTTTTATTGGTAATTGTTTAATAACACCTGCACTAAAGTAATATTTATAAAAAATAAATATTATTTTGATATTTTTGGGATATTTCTTGAACCCCAACTCTGATTTAAATAAAAATTTACAAAAACCTTTCCGGGGATATACTTAATAACTTCCCAAATTTTCACGGCGATCGGATGTATGATTTTTGAATCTATCGAGAACAGACAGACACACACACATTCATTTTTATATATATAGATAGATATAGGGATAAAACAACTATAATCCAGAAGTTCAGAAATTTCTGAACTGAATAGAGGATGAATGAATGTGAAAAAAATCGATATATATATATATATATATATATATATATATATATATATATATATATATATATATATATATATATATATATATGGCTGATATAATAGATTAAAAAAATTATTAGCAGGACTTGAACCTAGTACCCAAGAGGTAACAGTCCACATCCCTCTCCACTGAACCCTCTCTTTTTCTTATCATATATTGTTGGTTCGTAGTTTATTCTTATTATTCTGAATATTAAATATTAAAAAACGGAAGTATAAAAATTATTTTAAGTTTTCTTGTTTTAGACTCGAAAAATAATTATTTAATAGTCACAAACAAATAAACATTGCTCATGATTCTCACATTGCTCTCCAAAGGGTTTTAGTGTTACAGGTTTTTTTTCTAATCCTTTGATAAGAATGTGTTTAAAATAAAACCCAAATAAGAATTATTCAACATATATTAACGTTAGGACTCCTTTTTTTTTAGGTTTAATTCAAAAGTTTCGTTCCTCTGCACTGCGCAAACTACTTGTAACGTTTATCTACATTATATATGTTAAATAGTTTAGTTCCATTTTGATAAAACTGCCGAAGAACCTTAATTGGAAATTGGCAGCACGAGATAGAAATGCGGGACCAAAGCTTTAGGACGAGGCGAAGCCCCATCAAGACCTATAGAGCCACAGAAATAAATTTCCATTTTCTAATAATCGTAAGTTAATAAATTATCATAAATATATAATTTCCCAGTGTCTATACATTTATTTATTCCATATATTGGAATAATACTTCATTTTTTTCATAACTATACATAACTTAACCCTTTATACTCCGAAGCCGCGAACCCAATGCCTGGCACAGAACTCATATGCTGTATGAGCCGGCAATTCTTTTTGTGGCTTTCACTCAAGTGGCTGGGACTATTTTCCTCCCCCGACACTCAGACCGTTTTTTACACTTTTTTGTAGCATGGTACTCAATAATTCCTTAAAAGGCATAAATAATATTTATATAAAATGTTTAAACTTTTTTTTTATTACTTCAAGTACAATAATATAATACAAACACAAAGAATTTAAATAAAATCAATAAAAAAATATTATCTTCAAGAGAGGATCACATTCGTTATCAGTTCTAAAAATATTGTTAAAAATGTAGGAAAAGAAATCAAACAAGTTGATAACTAACCAAGGAAACAAAATGGAGTGGCTTCTAAAAGATACCAGGACCAAGAGCAGACTGAGGCGAAAGGGAGAGTTGAGCAGTTAGGTAAATACATTTTGATCCTTATATTGGTTAGTCAGGTAAATGGGCAGTCCTTTAGGTTTCCCTGTGACTGGTCGGTTTTTCTGTTCCTACAGTAGACGAATTTAAAATGGGATTGTTGGAAATATTTATCTGGCCAGAGCTGAAAATGAATGTTTAACTTGTATTCGAATAAAAAAAATCCAATAGAAGTGGCAAATAATTCATCAATCCTAATTTTTTTGATCCTTATAATTTAGGATTCATAGAACCTTTAGATATTTTAGAATATCATAAGTGGTAGTTCCAAGTACTGTTATGAATATTTTTAGTATATTTCTTAACCTTCAGACTCATGTAAGATGATAGTACAACAAAAAATTCTATACACCGTTACACTGTGCACGAATTTTTGTTGTTAAGGAATATTGAGCCCTTGTTTTTAAAAGCCCCCTAGAACTCTCTAATTCAATATTCCTCCATGAGAAGAAGGGATGGCAAATTTGATTACTTTTAATCTACTGCGAGATCAAAGGACTTACCTGGTGGGGGGGGGGGGGGTGCTGGAGGGAGGGGGCACGCTGCCAGGCTCCATCACCCTTGGCTCTGTTTTTATAGGCCCTCATTGATCAATCACTAATCCGTTTCAAAATTATTTTATGACAATAATCTCTAAATGTTGCATTCTTTGTATAATAAAGAAAGGGAAGAGGCTTTTAGTAAAATACATCTGTGATTCCATTATAATATAATTAATAAAAGTTACTTAAGAAGTTTAAAGCATCCTTCTACACTTAAATGCAATTTTTACAGTCAATTAAAACGTTATAGAGGTTATTCCTGATTTTATTTTTGTTTTTTTAATTGTTTTCTTGACCTTTTTGTTCTTGATTATACAAATTAAATTTTGAATATTTCATGAACTGCTTTTTAATCATCCACATCCTATCGCTGAATTCTTATTCAACTCTACTCATTCATTTTTTTTTTGTTGGGGCTTAACGTTCTTATCAACTAGAGTAGGAAGGACGTGTAGTCCTAAAGGTTACCATCATATTCCAGCTAAATTTGCATGGTTAAGATTCATAAATCCACGAAATAAATTTAAATTTTTTTAAACAGACTACTCCAACATTTACTAGACAAACGTTCAAAGCTCCCCATTAATTGCAAAAGACTTTTGGACGTAAAGAATTGAGCATTTTGGGCTTCACTAAACCATCCAATTCATCTCGAATCCAATCCTTACAATCCAAAATCCTTTGAAAAATCCTCAATGCCCCTTACCTTGTGATCAATAAACTCATCCATAAAGATCTTAATGTACCATTTGTTTCTGATGTAGCCAAAACAAGATACCTATCCTTTCATAGCATACTCAAACCACTCAAATCCACTAGTTTCTCAAAGTGAATTCCTGATAATCCTCCGAGGCGTCTGAAAAGAAGATGGCCTAGAGACCTCCTATTGTAGAATTTTATTGAAGTGTTGCCGATGACTAGTTCTTTTTAAGTTTTGACATTTTATTGTAATAGTTATCAACACATTTACTAGGTGTATATATTTTGTACAGTTGTAAATTTCAATAAATGGATTTTTTTTTAAATAATAATAATAAATTAAATATTGTTCGGACGAAGAAGAATACAGAAAGGGGATGCATGAGGTCACAGTTCTTGTGGACAGGAGGAAGCCTATGAGTGGGATTGCCTGGACGGAGGAAAGGAAACAAAGGCAATCAAAAATAATGAAGGAGAAATGGATGAAAAGAAGGAACAGAAGGACGAATCCATAGTCATGATATTCGCGTGATCTTAGAGGCCGTTTCGTGTAAAAAAAAAAAATTAAAGGTTAGAAAGGCAAAGGCCTCGAAGTCTATTGTAAAATTCGACAGCCAAGTCCTGACAATGGTCAAGTTCTCCTTTTATGTGTGGTATGTTTGCTTCTTAAGCGCTCTCACTCTGCCTCCACTGGCTCACAAACCACGCGGTAAGAGTGAAGTATGAGGATCTCCTAGGGCCATACTTCACTTAACCCTTGAAGTAGGGCACATTCAGCCTCTACCGTGTTCCAGGTATTTCTCAACATTCAGGGTTACAGCTATTTTATAACTATATCGTTTGTCAATAGTCAAATTTATGTTTTACTGTTTTATATGTTTTCCTATGGTTCCAGATAGCAGCACTAATAGTTTTATTAATAATTAAACAAGTGATGATAGCTATCACTCATGATAGCATCTATAAACACTGACTAAAAAAAGTCTAGAAACATTTATGCAGTGTATATTTATAAAGGTTTTACATTTATGCTCCTCTTATCCAAAATACGCAATTTCCCATAGTAAAACTGCTCTTATTTTACAAAACAAACATTAATCTTCAATTTTAACATAATATATATCATTGCATCCATATCAACAGCACGAAACAGAAAACATTGAACTAAAAAAAAAATTGTAGCCTTTGAGAAAAAAAAGTCTGGAAAACTTGAGTAATGAAAGAAAACAAAACTTTTCAACAATAGCAACCGATTATACTCCCTACGGGCTTTAAGGAAAAACATCAGAAACAAAGTCTTATGATTGCAAATCCTTTTAGTCTCTGATTAACTTTCATGATGGAAGTGCCAAAAGCCATTCACGAGTTAATTGTTCCCTTACGAAATCAAGGCAATTCTGTGAGGGAAATTGAGAGGACTGTCTGTAAAAACATGAGTAAAGTACCTAAAATTATAAAAAGATATAAAGAATTATACTGTGCATTTAACATACTACGGAACGGGCGTCTACTAAAATAAGTAAATTGCTCAAGCGGGAAATTTTAAAAACTGTCCCTGACAAACCGTGTAGCGCTCCAAATATTGCTACAAACTTGGTAGTTACAAAAAAGAGTACGTACGTAAGTCTCTATCGTTCTCGGAATCTGTTATTTTCTCGGACGAAAGTCGATTTAATATTTTTGGCTTAGATGGCCGTCAAAAAATGTAGCTAAAAGCGAAAAAAAATATTGGAAACTGAAAACTAGAGGCCCCCATTCAATAGCCTATATCAAACAAGAGGAGCATAAGTGATAACTTAAGTAAGCGTTTCCAGACTTTTATTGCCCATATATATATATATATATATATATATATATATATATATATATATATATATATATATATATATATATAAAACTAATTAATGAACCATCTATATTATTCATTGCTCTTAAGAGAGACAGCTTGTAATATTTACTCCATAAAACGCTAGTTATAAAAAAAAAATTTTTTTTTCTCATTTATTAATAATAATAACAATGTTATTATTTACTAATTTCTCAATTAAATACTTTTAAAACAAGGAAAACTCACCTGTTTTATGCCTCACAAAAAGAGTATAAAGAGCGCTCTCTATATTCTGAGAAGATAACCTCGCGATGACTAAATCGAGTTATGGTGGAACCTCCTCCTAATCGGATTAAATTCGAGGCGGCTCTTAATTCATCCCTCCCTTAGAGGATGTTTTTCAAACAACTGCCCTTCCAAATTGTAGCTTTTTGCCCGAGATAAAGACTCTTTGAAAGGAGAGAACTCCCGGCGCGGGAACGATAATGGCCGAATCCGACCCCAGGGATCGATCTGTCTAATCGTATATATCCTCCAAAAATTAACTAACTTCCACGAGGGTCGTTCTAGGGAGGGCTGAACCTGATGGCTATGGTATGGCTCGGTGTTTATTATGAGGCAGGCCTGGGTTATTGCCGTAATTTGAAATTATGGAACGAAAATCGTGTTTGAAAATAAAACGAAACGATTTAGGCGAGCGAGTAAATACTTCTTAGGGTAAAAGTTTTCATGTACCCCAAATAAAGCAAGGATGTTTTGTAGACGCTTTATGTACCCGAACCGACCTATTTTGTCTAGGTTGGTAACGTATGAAGTAAAAAATAAAAATACGGATTCGGTCTTTGTTAAAAAAACTAGCGTCGAGTGCAACACGATCGGCTGACGTGGCAACAAGTTGTCTCAACAAACTATATTATTTAAAAAAGATATATCGTGTTCATATTATAACAACACGAAAGAAGAAGATTTTTCAATATAAAAATACAGATTTATTCAATAGGCACGAATGAAATAACAAAATATTGATATTGTCATGAATTTAATAATCTATTAACATAAAAACAATTTAACTGTTCCTTCAAATTTAGATTTTTGGCAGATATTAAAACCTGATTGTACATCATAATAAGGCCTTAGGCTAGTTGGACACACACTGGTTTTGGACGGCCGGCTTTTTACCGGTCGTCCAAATTTCAATAGTGAACCACATGTCAAATAGTAACCTTGCACACACGCCGACCACTAAACGGTGCCGGCAAAATGGCGGTGAGTTGCCGGCGCCTGCCACTGCATTATAATTAGTATTTTATGAAATATAATTACAAAAGCTACTACTTGTTTGAGTTACTGAATAAAATTAAACAATATCAATTTGTTAATCAAAATTGTTAAAAGTTTTAGGTCGAAAAATCAAGAATAAAATAAAATTATAATTATAAAAAAAAAACTACTAATTGTTTGACCGGTAAAAAACCGGTTAGTCCAAAAGTCGATATATGTGCAACTAGCCTTAATGTATCTATATTTGCCACAAATGGTAATTTTAGAGTAATTACAAAATTTTGGAAAACGATGTTCGTTATAGAGTAACTATAAATTATAAAACAAAAATAACATTTATTAAATCTTACCATAATAAATAACAATTAATCTACGCTATTATTAAATAAAATCTATTAAATATGGACTACACCCCATGAAGCTCTGACGGTCCGTTTTTTTTTTTTTTTTTTTTTTATAAATTAAAAATTTGTAATCATTTTAGCAAATTACATAAAAATTATTATAGTCTATAATAAATAGTATTAATCTTGTACTTCATAACAGCGACAAAAACATTTTTTTTTTAAATTCTTTTTATGGTATAAAATTACTTCTGATGTAAATCACATCAAAGTAAATGTTTATTTAATGTCCACTAAATTAGTACGGCTCTAATTTTTGGTGCAATAAAAAAAAAGAAAAAGTCTTGTTTTAATATCTATATTAAAGCATAATTATAAATGCAATTCAATATATCACTTTAAAAAATTATTGTTCGTCAGAAAAAATTTTGGCTGATATATAATATATAATAAATGATATATGATATATGATGAATATATCTTACCTTGAGTGCCGATGAATAAGAGGCAAAGGAGCCAAGCAGTCGGCCATAGCCCAGAAATCATTTTGTTATCAGGGTCCCATTGTCAAGATGCACCTGCAAGAAAAATAAACCAGCCATTAACTAAAGAAGTAATATCATGTATTACCAACAAACTAATCACTAAAACTAATTAAGAATCGGCTATTTCAATATAAATATATATAAAGTAAAAATATATATATTAAATAGTTAATTCTCACCAGTCTGTTGGGCAAACTATGATTTCAAATAGAAAGCAGTACAAAAATGAATAAGCCAACGATAACCCAGATGGATGGGTAAAAATGCCATCCCCTGTAAAAACAGGCTCATCTGTCCATGAAATTCTTCTCAAAAAATCGTATTCTTTAAAATCATCTGCTTTCAAAGCGGAAGGCAAAATTAAGATTTTCACATTGAAAATCTAATAAAATAAATCCTAAATAATTATAATAAATAAATAAATGGTATAACATAAAATCCTTTGATCTGGTATCGCTTTACTGACATTTTTAATTTATTTTCTATTAAACAATAAATTTGTTTCTTTGTTTTATATTCTAGCGAAGAGTTTAATATGTTTAATACGCACATTAATTAATTTCCATTAATCGATTATCATAATATGTTATTTACACAAGTAACTTATTGTATGCCAAAAGAGAACACCATGTTTTTTCGGTTTTAAAAGTAAATTTATCCATGAAATCTTAACAGAGCATTATTTTCAGCTTATCATCCGAAAGCTGATTAAATTTGAAAGTTTTTGTGATATTTGCAATTTTGAAGAATTGTTTTTTATTGTTTGCTTTTGTAAATAAACGAAGATCAATCTGTTCATTAGGTCACAAGTTTAAAAAATTCAATGTTGCATGTACTCTGCTCTTATAGATGCTGAATCAGAAAATGTGGTCCTAATTCGAAAAATGTTTGAACAAAATAGAGATATTACAGATTTTATGACAAAAATGCGGTTTCCTCAAAAAAAGTCTTCGAATTATCGTATATCTGCAACGGATTGGAATAGAAAGGTAAGGTCTTCGGCATTTTTCTTCATTTCTAATCTAATCTCACCCTGTATATAACAAAATAAAATCGTTATTCAATAGATTATTTATTTCTCAAAGCGCAGTTTCAAATATGAGTGATTTCTCTTATATCATCTAAAAAAGTAATATATAAAATATTTTTTATAAATTAAACATAATTATCACCTACACCAAATGCCACCATATATATCCCACTAACACACAATATAATAGTTCGTACTACAAAGCTCAAGGAATGTTTATAAATTGTACCCTTTACTTTCTGGATAACAAATGTTATCTAGGATTTGAAAATTATTATTTTTTCCTTTGCATAAACTGGGCTATTTCTGCATTCAGTTGCTAACCTATTAAAGTGTTCTACACATTTTAGCTATTTTTGGTATATTCAGAATGCGTCGTTTTTCATTTCTCTAATGATTTACTTATTATGCTTTTTTTATTTTTTTATTTTTTTATTTTATTTCCTAACAATACTCTTTTCCTATAATCTATATGATGAATAACTTAACAATTTTTGTGACATTGTTTCAGCTAAATAAATACTTTTTTTCATTATTAAAATTTGCATGGCTAACTCACAATCTTCTCTCACTAAAATTTTTTTGTTTATGTCCACATAAACTGCAGATATTCTAGGAGATATAATTGCTACAAAAAAATATTTCATGATTTTTTCTGCCAAGTTTAGATAAAACAAATATATGGAAAACAACAGGTGTATCATTTTCAATGTGACATTAGTATAATAAAAACGTTGTTTTTGATTATTAATTAATTAAAGGTTCATTTTTATTTTTTCACACTAGCAGAATACATTACTAGGATGTTTATTGATTAAAACATATTAATTATTATCAATGCAATGTAATCTAGATCTACCAATTTAACAAAATATCCTGACGTATCAATTTTTTTTTTCACTTTATATGTTGTTTAGTTTGAGGTTATTTATTTATTTAATTTATAGAACTTTATTAATTTTATTATATATTACATATTATGAGGTCATTATTTTTCTTTCTTCTTTTTATTTATTTCTTATTGTGCAGATTGTGTGAATGGATCCACTAAGCCATCCATATTACTTATTTCTTACCAATAACAGATTTTTAGAAAAAAAAAATATTATTGCCAATTCTTTTCAAAATATATATAAATTTTATTATTACTACTATTTATGAAATTTAATTTCATTTTAAACTATAAAATGTAAGTGCTTTTTTGTTTCAATAAGTCGCCTTAAATTAATTAAACTGAGAGTAACTTTAATTAAATAGTGATATTAAATCTATTATTACTAAGCCCTAGGACATAGGAACTACTAATATTGTCAAAAGGGCAGGGTAAGTAAGGCTAAGTAGTGAGATAGAGAAGGAACGGTGTTGCCGAGGCTTTGAGCTGGGAGGCCGTTCATTACGGCATATTTCAGAGCTGAGAGCTTAGAGTTGGCGGTCTTTAAACTAAGTTAATTGATCTAATGATAAAACTGCACCCTCCTTCATCCCTTCATCGACTCCATTCACCAAGGCTCCTCTTTCACGACTTGAGGAATCCTTTTTCACCCAGAATTAATTACTGCTCTAAGGATACCCAGTCATTTCGTCCGGCTAACTATTACCGATCAGCCAATTAGCCAACATCGCCTTATTGGTTTAGTAATTAGGTCAGTAAGTTTACTCCATCCCCTTTGGAAAAAACGTATATACGAATATACAGTTGAACCTCACTAATCCTAACCCCTAAAGCACCAAGGAAAAAGAGCGGAACGGCCAAAAGATCATAATAACCTGAGATTTCAGTGAAGCACATGTTTTCATAGTTAAGGCCGAGGATACACATGCCAGCAAATTAGAAGAGTAGCTAGTTTCCTACGCACGTAGCATGCCAGTATTATTGTTTGGAGAGTGAAACACTGTGTTAAGCTAAAAAGTAATTTGTTTGTAACATTATAAATTCTTTTCCAATAATATTACAATTCAGGCGAATTACGGAAAGCATTAGAAGTGAATTAAATATCATAATTTTGTTACTTGCAACAGAATATGTAGGTAAACTAATGCAACCCGAATCAAACAGAAAAATAGGAAAACTTTGGATTAACAGACGGGAAAACCATTAAGCAAGTAGTTGTTTGCTTAGAGAAACGATACCAGAAGATATAGAAAGATATTAAAACAATTTAAGGTTTTATTAAAAAATGATGAATTGTTGGTAAAAATTGTAATAGAATTAAAACAAAAGATACTGATATCCGAAATTCAATCCCAATCAGAACTAAAGTAAAAATAATTCTACGAATTTTAGCAACTGTTGATTTATATAAATCTCTGGAGACAATTTTTAGAGTAGTAAAACCTACGAATTCATAGTTTGTATTGAAATGCATTAAAAGATAACTAAAGTTGATAAAATAATTTATTTTAATTTTCTTTATTTAATAAAAATTACATTATAATATAAGTATTTGAATATAAGAAGGATTTCTTTAGAACCAACTGTGGAGCAGATATTTTGGTAACCCTTAGAAAAGGTCGAAATCAAAAACCATTCGACCATTTGCACACCAAAATGTACAATTTTACTGGACTATTAAGGATTCTGCAAAAACATTTTACATCCCGCGGGGCGCCGTGTGAGGGTCGGATAACCCGGAGACTAGGACTAGCGAGAGGCGGATTAGCGAGGTTCTACTGTACTAACGAATGGTGATAATATTCCTTATATCTGTTACACCTCCTTAACACATCCCGGAATAACTTTTCCAGGATAAAAAAAAAGTATTCATTAATAACCATTTGATACTTATTGCTTTTAAAATAAATATGTAATAAATAAAATCTAAAACGTGAGTGTAAAACTACCATATAGTAAAATATGAAACGTAGAATTCCGAAACCTGCCAAGTTAATTTTTTATTTTTTTAAATAGTTTTCCTATTAGATAATTTTTAGGTGGAAAGTTTTCTACCAAACGTAGTTCAATCAAATTGAAAACGGATTTACCAAAAATAAGGCCTCTTCCTAATCCAGCTAGACCATTACTTTTATCGACCAGCTCTGCAAGAATTTTCTTATTTTTGGTCGTTTTCTACACTATCTAGCTGTGGTAGTGTTCGGATCGAAAATTTGATGCCAATTTTCTTATCACAAGCAGTAGATCATAGATGAACTTATCCATGATCCATTGCTTTTCTCAGTCAGGAAGAGATCGAGTTTTTTTTCCTCTTTTTTTTTCTTTTTAATATGTTCTTATATTTATCAATTAACTAATAAATCCATTAAATATTGACTTAAAATTCATTTATAAACATATTGAACATTCTATAAAATTAAGCATGTTTGTATAAATATTTATTTAAATACGCAATATCATCGAGAGCTTTCTGAACCTCTACAGACATAAAGAATAAGAACAGGCCTTCTGAATGCTATTAAATCTATTTCGCAACATTTACTTCATATACTTGTTTATGAAGTTGTGAATTTCAATAAATAAATGAATAAAAAAGTATATTTATTTTATTAAAATCAAAATAGGTAATCTTTTAATTTATTGGTATTATTTTTAGAAACTAAAGAACCTCATTAATAGTCAAGGTTCTGAGAAACATATCTTTGTGAAATTCCAAAGTCAATAATTATCATCTCAATTCCAGACCGGCACTTAGTTCATTTATGCCTCCCTCTCACTTCTTCAACGTCTTTTGGATTCGCATCTCCTCCTATAAATTTTCTTGAATAATAACACTATATTAGGTGATTTTTTTTTCGTTTGCGTGACCCGAAGAATCTTCCTCTTCGTGCCTGAGGAGCGTATGTCTCCGCCTCGCAATGCCGGCTCTTTCTTCATCTCGACGTCCTCAATTAGAAACCCGAAGAACAATTCTGCCGTGGTCCAGTTTTGACAGGGCGCTTTTTCCTGCGGAATCACACCATTCTAGAAACACTTCAGAAGATTAATCGTTCAAGTTAAAATCGGAATCTGTCCGGAAATAACCGTTTCGCCATAACAGATGACCTGATTTAACTTCTGGGCCCAGAAAATTATTCTGAAATTGCCATTACAAGAAAGCATTGAACGAGACGGAATGAGAAACTAAAGAAACATTTTTTTTATTATTAAGTTCATCATAATAATTATGTCATAAAACAGAATGGTTTTAATTATAAGAGTCAGATTTTTTTATACCCTAGTTAAAAATAAAGTAAATTAAATAAACATAATTTAAACTTATAAATGATTTATCTATAAACATAACAAATCCCTAGGCTAAGTAAACATATGGTATATACAGTATGACTGCATTCAGTCTTTCCACATTGCAGTAACCCTACAATGAATGTATTATTTCTACCCGATTCATCTCTCGACATGACGCGTATTTATATAAATATTTATACAAACATTTATAATTTTATATAATGCACAATATTGTTAGAATATCATAGTAATGAGCATTGACCTAAGAAGAAATGAAATTTCAAGCAATATTTAATGGAATGGAATAATAAGTTAATTAATAAATATAAGAAGAGATTAAAAATAAAATAAAAAAAAATTATATACAAATATTCTTAAAAATAAGAAATAATAATAATATGTAATATGTAATTAATAATAGAATGAAGTAGAGTCATAGGTAGAGTTTTCAGTTGTCGAGTTCTAAGGCTGCCTGTTCCATAAATGCATCAGACTCCTCAATTTTCTTATTTTTATTGATGACTTTATTTACTAATGGCAGTATTTTTAATTTTATTTTTATATTTACAATATTTTTGTTTATAATTAATTTTATATCATTTAATATATTGTATAGTTAGAGGTGGTTTTTTATTTTTTTTGTTTTTTTTTATTTCCCTTTATTTTAACATTATAAATATTGTATGAATGGATTCATAAGCATCCAAATTATTTATTGCTCTAAAATATACTGGAAATCGTCGCTCATATAAATCGAATCACAAATACCTCATTCCGTAAAAACATTTTCATATCTATTTATCGTAAAACTTTAGAAATCCCTTGCTTTGATTTGAAAATAAAGTTCTATAAGAGTATATTAATGTATATAGTATATATCTTTGTTGCTACAGTGCAATCAGCAATCTCAAACAACATTAATCATATCGATTTAAATATTTATTGAGGTAAACATAGCGCATATTGTATCCCGAACTCAATTGAAGACGAAGGTTGATGAATACGAGATGATGCAAGGTGAGAGGCCCAATCAAGAAGTGATGAGTGGCAGGGCGGAATACTGATGCTATCTTATAATTGGACAATATGACAGCTGCAATAATTGCTGTCTCCGGGCCATGCGGTGGGACCCGAGAGTGAGGGAGTGACTGCGAGCGGGGCTGACAGCTAGGTGTCAGTCCTCTCCTGAGTACTACGTTGTATTGTGCAATATTTTATTTCTTAAATAACTATAATGGAATCCCTAGAGATCGAGACGTTTCCTGCAACCAAACAAACGACATAGGAAAATTTATCACTAAGATGAGCGAGTATTCGCTTGAATGAAAATTATGTTGGTTAAAAAAAAAAAAAACCCAAATAAATATATGTGTTTCGGCAATGTAGGAAGAAAGCAAACTGGAAAATCTAAGAGGAGATTATAATGCTTTCAAAGCGTCGAAAACATTCAGGACCTGGGAAGTTTAGATGAAGAAATCAAGAAAAATATACTATTGGATTCTCAGTGAAATACTAGATAATGCTCTATAAGAAGAAGAAAACTATGAGAGCGGTAAATGGCTGTACTATACATACAGGTGAATCAAGCATTAGAAACAAAGAGTCATGTAATCTGCATATAGTTCCAGACTTAGTAACCACCAACAAGAAAGGAAGAATCAGGTGAATCGAATGCCGAAAAATAAGATGAGTCTAATATCAACTATGACCTCTGCGGAAAAAAGGGAGGAAGAGGAAGCTGAAGGCCCGGATTGCGCATCACAGGTTGACGTTGAGACGGCCGGACCTGTGAAAACGGTGTTAAAAATTAATAGAGAGCGTGAAAAGGTGAAGAACAACTGAAGAGATCAAGGTTCTATATACATAGACCGTTGCACGATATTTGTTGTTCTCTAAGTATACTTAAATCTTGTTTTATTCATTTCATTTACAAGGTTCATAGTGACATATTCTAAGGAAGAATAATAACATTATTACTTGTTTGGAATATTAAAACTTAGGGTTAAAGGATAAAGACTGCCATGATCAAGGCGTTTTACCAAGACATATCTTGACTATCGTATTTCAATTTTCCATAAACGAAAAAGACCACTATATAATAATACTGTATATAAATACCACCGATATTTTCAATTCGACTAGTCTTTAGCAGGTTTTTTATAAAGTTGATGCATGCGGAGCAATTCAAATAGCTAAGATCTATTATATCAAGAAAAAATTAAATTCAAGAGGAAATAAGGGCTAAGTTAAAAGCCGGTAATGCTTGTTATTTCTAGGTCACAAAAACTACTAAGTTCGCGTTTACTCTTGAGAAATTTGAAAATTAGGATATATAAAACTTTTATACTAACAACAGTTCTCAAGTGCGAAAGATGGCCGCTTACGTTAAGTGAGGATACAATAAACGTTTAGTTTTCGAAAATAAAGTACTGCGTAGAATATTTGGCCTAAAAAAGGATGAAAAAAACTAAGAATTTAGAAGGCTTCACAATGCAGAACTGCGCGAGTTATATCCGGTAAATATAGTAAAAGTAATAGCAGCGCGACTCTTAAAATGGGCATGTAAAGTCGTTGGTTTAAGTAATAATCGAATTCCGAAAAAAGTGACCAGTTTTGAACCGTCGGGTAAACGACCAAGGGGTAGACCAAGACGTAGATGGGAGGATTGCGTCAAGGCCGACATGAGAGATTTGGGTTTTGGAGGAATGGGTTAGAGGGAGGTGTGTGGTCAAGGGTTAGTGGTGTAAGCATCGAACCTTCGGGTTCGCAAAGCCTTTATTTATTATGCATTATTAAGCAGGTTTTATATAGCCATTTAACAGTTAACATCGAGACATCGATTACGACTTATAATTACAATGTTTTACGATTTACCTCGTGGCTCATCGCACACCTATCATTACACCGAATTAAGCTACTCAATTAAAACAAACCAAACTATAACCGAATGCTAAGAAATTACATTGATTAAACAAAAATTTACGGTTCATAAACTCAACAATACCTAGTTCCTCCCTAGGACAATACATCTTACCTACGACTAGAACATAGAGTTGAAGTTCACTAGTTAAAACTGAAACCAACAATCGCTTTTACAGCAAGACAATTGGCAATTCTTAAATAAAAACATAATGACAAATAACAAAAACACTTCGGTACTTAAATAATAAAACAAATTTAAATAGTTAGTAACTATCCTCTGAGGGCACATAGGACAGAGACTAAGCCAAAGACGTATACTGGGTATTTCACGCCTGCTGTTTCTTCGAAGCACTAGGCATCTAAATTGGGGTCTAATTCTAAATTATGAGCTCACAACAATTATGAAGTGAATTAGCCGACTACCCAGAATCATAGGTTGAGTGGCTTACTGCGAAAAGTTATCTTTACAATATGGCACGGCTACAGTCTCTATTTTAAGAAGATTATTAATTTCTGGATTTTCATCTAAGAGCTCTGAGAAGTTGCTATGAAAAGCAATTCCCGATGTTAATTAGAATGGGTGGGGTGGATTTGCAGTAACAGTAATTAGAAATATTTTCTGCATTTAATAAAAAACGGAATTATATAATTTATAAACAACCACTATAAAACCAACATTCTATCATAAATTAAAATATCCTACAATTATAGATGATAGAAACTTCAAGCGATGCTCAAATAAAGCTTAACACGAGTTTCTGGTACTGTTTTACACCTTTCTAGGACGTTCCTATAGTTGACTATTTGTCATTTTTTTCAATCAGAGGTGCTATGTTCCTACATAGCTTGGGATTTTTTAAGAATTTTTTTAGTACTAATGTGAGTTTGTCCCCACCTATTGGTTTCTGTTCTATCTGATTTATTGGACTTCTGTCATATAGTACAACCAATTTTATCCCAATTAATAGCGTTGAAGGTATTGCTATTATTAATTACTGTACAGCCTATTTTACTCTATGATATTATAATTTAAAAAGTATGAATCTGTGGATTCACATTTTAATTAATCTACTTATTTATTACTACAGAATTCAGATTATTAAACTTAGTCCTGACTATATGTCTGTTCTTATAATTCTAAGGTTTAATGTCCTTCCACCTGGTCTTTCATCTTCCTAGACCCCTCATCGCCCCTTCAGCATCTACTTCTTCCATCAAAAGAATCCTCTATTTCTCGGATTAACGCTAAACACTCTTTCATCCAAACTTTCAATACCCTTTTTTTGATTTATGAATCGTTAGTTCGATTAACTTCTTCGAGGATGTGGTATTTGGCTATAAGCCTAATACATTACAGAGGTTCGTGATTTAAATTTCGCTTTTTATGTTTTCCACAGAAATAATACAATGAAAAATTTAGTTTTTTGTTTTTTGTGGCTTAACTTCCTTGTGATCCAACTAGGGCAGGAAGGACGGGAGAAAGATATTTTTTTTTAATTTCAAAGCATTTACTTTAAATAAGATGAAGTACAGTTGAGATGACTGATTGCTTTGTATACTCGATGGTTATAAGTAAAAGCAGATCTGTCATTAGCCGAGAACTACAGAAACTGGTAAGCTATAAGATATCAATTACTACAGAGGACAATGTGATGAATATAGTTGGCGGGAGTTGAGTGCAAGTTTGCTTGTTAGAAGTGAAGCTTGCTGCGGGGGCCTTTAATCAAGTTTGGGTTAGTGTTGCCTTCCCTTCCAGGCTCCTAGCGCTCTCCCGGCTAACGTTTCACCCTTTAACTCCAAACAGTCTTCAAGGAGGGTAGGATTACCATCCGCTACTTTCTACCACGAATATTCAACCAACTCCAGGTGCAGTGTGTTTTATAATATTGATGTGAGTACCAAAAAAAAGTAATCAGAAGCACCTAAATAAATAGTAAAAGCACTTTTTCCTAAGCAGAAGTTCAGCAACTCAAACTAATATAGTGAGAAAATAATTAATATATCGGTACGTCATATAATGTATAAATTTATATTGTTTTTTCTGTTACATTTTTTTCAAATCTTATTTTTATTTAAAGCTAAAACTGTATAACAAAACTACATCTAATGAATAAAACAATGAACCAAATGAAAAGATAATAATTTGTGCAGAAACTAACCATTGGCAGAACTACTATAAAAGTTCTATATTGGAAGGGCCCGAGGTATCCTTCTTTTCAGAGGCCCCAGGGAATCATTCAGGAATCGATTGGGAGGTAAAAGTTTAGAAAATAGAAGGAATAAAGTTCGAACTTATTTTATTTTTTATCAACTTATTGGTTGAATATATCTCGTAAATAAGCTGAATTAAATTACTTAAATTTAATGACAAAAACTTTTACAGATTGCACCATTGGTAGCTCTACAATGAAAGTTCTATTAAAAGACTTGTCAGCAACCTTGGAGGATTATCTGGAACTAAATTGGAAGCAAGTTGAGGTACAACTGGTATTTGAGGAGGAACTAAGGTTCTAATAAAAAAGAAAAACATATATCGTTAGACGCCAACAATATGAGTAATAATTAAAAATCGAGTTAGTCAAACTCAGCATATCCGATGGGAATGCATTACTTCAATGACTATATCATTATATAAATATAAATTTGTTTTTATTTTAGTTATTTGTTTCCCTGACAATTGCTTTTTTTCTCATGTAAATATGTATATATGCCATTTTATAGATTAATATGTGTATACCTATATCTGTATAAATGGAAGTAGATGTATGAATATATGTTTTATGTATTTGTAAATATTTTGTCTCAACATTCAAGTTCTTAAATTTTTTCTCTATATATCTTTTCCGTTTTACTCATTATTTTTATTTTACTTTATTGATTTCTTCTTTCTCTTTCCTGAACGCATTGTTATTATTATATTAGCATATAATTATTATTTCATCATATTGTTATTATTATTATTTTTATTTTTTTCTCTCTCTAATACTTTTCTTATATTTATACCAAAAGTTCTATTTTCAATTGTGCATACATATATGTATCATCTTTTATACATATCAAAATCTTCGTTTGAAACTAAGATAGCCAGACTATTATACAACCTTATTATACATGTTTGTTATTCTTAGGGGGCAATATGACCTAGAATAAAGATTATTTTTTCATTTCATTTCATATCCGGTTCGGGCCTAATGTACAACATATAAAAAATCAAGGATTACGGATTAAAGGAATCAGGAAAGGAAAGAATTCAATGTTTTGTTAAAGTCCTATAGTTATATGCCACGAGTACTACTGACCTTGATACTGGCCATTTACGTGAGCTAATTGTAATGCATTTTGAAGTGTTACTTCTTCCTCTTCGTCATATTTGTCTTGTGTCAGTTCTAACGTCGAGGAGCTCAACGCTGTCATTCCTCTAGATTTTAAGATAAGGAATTTCTAGCTGTACGAGCAGCTTCAAGAATGTTCAATCTTATATGAAGTTTCCAAGTGAAACTCATCTGTAGCATTTAACAATACGCGATAATGAATATGGTTGGACTTAATAGAGCTTTTCAATTTTCATATCATTTTTCAATGGAAGTGCTATGAGACATGAGAGTTTAAGCAGGAAAAATCAACAAATCATTCAATAAATTCTAAAGTCACGTCATTTGTTAAAGTGAAATTAGTGCCAGATCCCAACATAGCATTACTGTTATTGAAAATAAAAATCAGAATTTTTACTAATCATCCGATAGTCGTTTTTCTTAATTGTAAATCAAATATATTCTAATTTTTTTTGTAATAAATTAAATATCACTCAAGTTAAAACTACATTAATTCTTTCCTCAAGTTATTCTTAGAGTTCGATCGATACTAACAGCATATCTAAGTATTAAGGGGAAACTATTAGAAATGTCCAATAACTAAATATTAAAGAAAACTTTCCTTTTTAGTGCTAATAGTTTTTATTAATTAAATCTCATGGATCTGATAAAACGTATAGAATTAGTCACAACCTATTTTCTATGCAACGTAAATAGATAAAAAAGGTGGCTTCTTTCAATATCTTGAATTATTAGAAAACAGCCGAAAAGAGTTCAAGAGGTAAGTAAAAATTGAAGTAATGGGTCAAAAAAATTAGTCATACTGGTTAACATTAATCTAAAATAAATACATTATTTATCATAGCTCGCGTAGTGCTATTGAACAAACTAATTAATTTCTAAAACAAAAGACAGGCAATTGAAAAAAATCATAAAATCAAAAATGTATAAATTCTGAAAAATAGTTATGTATAATTTGAATTAATGAGATAAATTCAGAATAAACAGAAAACCAAATGCAACATATACAAAAAAAAAAAATTATCGTAACAAGATTGTAAGAAAAATGTTTCCAAAAAATAAAAGAAAAAGAGAGAACAATTAAGTATAAGATTAACTACCGTCTATTTTATTAATTTTTTTTAAATTTACTTTTATTCTTGAATCCTGTGTATAATTTATTCCTACATATGCTTCAATAATAATAAAATAAACTGTCAAGTCAGGCATAAGGAAAGGGCATAGTCCCCAGTTTGTTTTATGTACTTACTTCTCTAACTCAGGTACTTGTATCTAAAGTTAAAATAAATTTTCTTTAATAACGTAACAATATGGCAATATATGTGAGACCTTTCGTAGAAGGATTTCTATCTCAAGGAATCGAAGAATTTATTAAGGGAAATGTATTTTAACAAATCGTAATTTCTCATCACCATAAAGAAAACAATGGAGAATCTAAGAAAAATGACTCAGAGAACACATTATTATCTTTATTACTAGTTATACTAATAAATTATTAATAACATAAGATAATTGAATATGTAGCAAAAAAAATAAAAAATAAAAAATAAATAAAAAAAAAAAAAAAAAAATAATAAAAAAAAAAAAAAAAAAAAAAAAAAAAAAAAAAAAAAATAAATAAATTTAAAAAAAAAAACTAGTTTGAATAAATAAAAAAATTGAGAAATGTGAAATTCTAAAACCAATCAGGGCCATTGAGTAATTTCCAATATTACTCTAGAAAATGTAACAACATTATTAAAAAGTAAATATTTTATAACCCAGTCCACCGAAGGTCTTTTCAAGAATATTGAGACCCAAATATTTCTTATTTCCAAGATCTCAAACCACTGAACTTTTCACGCTAAGAATAAAGTTAAAAGGAGAACGCTGAGAACTTTATGTGACGTTAGCACTATAAATCAAATATGTTTAGCACAGCCACAGAAAGTGGTAAAAATACAAAACAGAACTGGATTGAAAGGTAACAGTAGTTGATTCTACTTTTAAGATTCATTATTCCAGAAATTCCACAAAATTATTTATAATCCATCGACTGTTTTGAAAACATTCACGAACTGCCTCTTTTAATTTCGAAAACAACAGACAAGCCAAGGGCCAGCGCGACGCCCTCATCAAAACAGGCCCTACACAATTCTATTTACCCTAGCCGCACTAATTGGTCTAAACTTAGGCCGTGTAGGCTTTTGTTTGTTGATCTTCTTTCTCCGCGTTTACTCACTTCCAAGCCTGTTTTACATCAACCTGCCCATTCTGCAGGATCATTTCTGTTGCCAAGAATAAGAATGTGGTATTTTTAGATTTTATAAAAATAATATTAAATTAGTTGGTGTGAATATTCATAAAATTAAAAAAAACAAAAAACATCGGTAGTTGTCTTAAAAAAATAGATGAGTCCAATTATTTACAAAACGAGTTATCTAATAGCCTTCAAGTTTAGTAAAAGTTATTAAGTAACAATTTTTTTCAGAAGATCAAAAAATGGGAATAGTTACATAGTGAATTTCTTCATTCTCTAATGTGCATAGTAGAAGTTATATTCACTTATTATACTTATGGGAAATGATAATATCAACACACTTCGAATTTGGAAGAAATTGCACTTAGTGACTTTTACCTCCAAGCAGACGATAAACATTGTGAAAGCGCTAAGTTGTGCGTCTCAATAAGGCCTTGAAGTATCTGTTTTGGTGAAAATGGTAGTTTTAGACTAATTACTAGATTTCGGAATATTGTCAAAAATGCCCAACTAAAAAGTGCACAATTTTGACTAATTCACTTCATCACGACAGCCAGGTATATAATAAAAAATTAAGTAATCTCATTGAAGTCAGTAATACGGTAGTACACCAATGTGATTAGTAGTAAAGTATTTAAATTGACAGAATGTATTTCTATTGGTCGATAAGAAATGGAATTTATACATATCACAATATCACAAATATCTTCTACCAGGTTATTTTATCCAATGAGGTAATTCCTTTTTCGTATATCACCATTGAAAATGTAGGGATTTCTTGAATTCCGTCCGATTCTTCATCTCGGAGGATTTTTGCGAGAAGGCTGGTCTATTGAATTGATTACTGAGAGAAACGGTCTTTGGATGACCGGATTATCGAGATTGTACTTAACTGCGTTACTTTTTTGTTCCTCCATAGGCTAATAATTCTCTTATTACAGTTTTCTTTGGCTAGTTTTCGATGGTGGCAATTGCACTCCAAGCGAATCTTATAATTACCAAATAAATATAATGATCAATGATTCAGGATAGATAGTGCTATCTGGATCGAGTTTCTGATCCAAGTTTCTAATCAACCTACAGTCGTATTAACATCCACTCACATCCATACAAAATGATTTTTATCAAAAAACCGCTTGCTGCAGTAGAAGGCGCCGTAATCGATCAGACCGGAACGGTATGTATGCAGAAGGGGCAGCAGTTAAGATAAGGGGTCATTTCGAGGATCAGTTTGTAGAGTGTTAATGAGTTTGAATATGCTAATCCACTAATTAATCCTTAGTAAACAAGTAAATCCACAACTAAAATCGGTTAAAGGGACTGGGCGCAAACTAAAGAGGGATTTCCGAGGCATGAGTCAACCCTGGGCCGAATGTTCAGTATCTCTTCTAATAGAGCCCGGATCCTTTAGGAACGCAGACAAGTGCTGAGTCACCAAGAAGTCCTAATCAGTACTAACTGAACAGGCTGGCAAAATATTTTTTCTGAATATACAGAAAATATTCCGAGAATGTCCCTATATACACAACCTTTACATCATAAATTTAATGATAATTCTGAGCAGGTATAATATAGTATAACAGATACTGATAATACAGTAACAAGGTAGCTTTTATTATAGAGTTTTGAAGTGCTGAGTTCGAATCTGAAGGCGAAATATTGTATCTAGTATATTTTTTTAGAAATTAGACGTTATTTTTTAAAAACCTCAAACAGCGTATTTTATTGGCTTTAATTTATTTTTTTTCTCTCTCAGAGGAAAAATCAGGAACAATTTCTCAAGGGAGCGAAGTTTTTATAATTATTGCAGAACTGTGTAGTAGTACATATGGACTGTATGGTACGTAATGTAACTGGACATCACTATGTTTTCTTATTCTTTTTCATACTCATTTTCTCAAGATAATTATACTTTGATGGTTTAGAGAGCAAATAGATCAAATAAATTACATTACTAGCAATCTGTAGATATCTGGGGAAATACTCTTTAACAAGACATCGCTAAAACTTATAAAACAATCCAGAGTGAGAAAAGTTGTGCTGACTCTGGGGAGGGAAGGACGAAAACGGTTTTGACGGGGATATGAAGAGTCTCATTGGGGCTAAACAAACAACACAACAGCCTGGAGCAAACACTGGATCCAACAAAAGGATCCTTGTTTGTCCAGGAAACCGTCTCCAGCTACCGCCGCGGTAAACACCACCCTTGGCTTTTTCTACCCCTGTCGCTTCTTCGCCTCTTGTCGTCCACAATATGTTATGTCTCTCGAGCGGTGGCTTTTAATATTTGTTTTCTTAGTCCGTCAATAGTCCCTGCGAAAAAATACAGCCCTTACCAAGAGGAAGGTACTCCGTCCTCAAATGTTTAAATAAAAAAAAGAACTCTACAGAAATATTCTTATAATATTTTAATTTAAAAAAAACTTCATTTATCCCTGAATAGGAAAAATAATAGATCATAGGTATGTCTATCTATAATATAATCCTTTTCCCAATTTACATTTTAAACTATAATTTATCAGATTACTTATATTAATAATTAAATTAAATTACCAATCAATAATAATTCGAAGATAGTTGAGAGAAGATAGCGAATTCAAACGTGACTTTTTTCATTCAAACCAATATAGCTCCTTACCGGTAGGTCATAGCCACGGATGCTATAAAATAAAAAATAATCTCGATTAAAGTTCTTATTAGGATACTTGTGAAATTTTTGTTAATACGGATAGGAAAGGTCAAATAAATAAATTTAAAAATAAAATTATTTTATCCACCTGCGAGGTGTTATGATCCACATATCATAAGGGTGTGTGGAACTGAATAGGGTATGCGCTACGATAACACTAAAGATAAATCTAAATATTCATAATTTTTTTCAAGATTTTAATAAATTTCCTATTCTATTTGGAGCAAAGAAGTTTTTGTGCAACGATTCGCTGGCACTATATATATAAATATTTTTAAAAAATATACAATCGCCGACTGAACACATTAGTAGGCAATGTATAGAGGATTATCCCCAAAGCATTTTTCAAATGATGATTTACTGCTTCAAAACATTGGTATATAATTTTAATGGAGCATTACTAAATAGTACAGAAACAGCATAGAAGCATTACGGACTAGTGCCAAAGCTAAGAATTTAATAACCATCTATAAAGAATTTAATAACCTAGAGTAAAATTAGAAATAAAATTGCAATTTGTTGCATAATATTATGTATAAAATTAGTCGGGACCTAGAGAAAAAATAAACATAAACAGAGTTTCATAAACATTTTATGACTCTTAAAAATAAGACAACTTTTCATTTAACTAAAAATAATAAAAAGAAAAAAAATTATTACAATAATACATTTTAGTATGTTTTAGGATATAAAATTTAAATTTCATTAAATATTATTATTTCACTTTCATATTATTACACTTCTCCTTATATTGTTTTTTTATCTCTTTTAATAATTGAGATGAGTTCGAAAAATATGATACAAACAGGATTAATTAATGTATTGTATGACTATGTTTAATTAATTTTTTAAAGGTAAGGATTTATAATATTTTCATGGTACCTAATAATAAAAATTCCATTGTTGTGAGCGAATTGCCGTGAAACATATACAGCATAAGGGTATAAATTTTCCAAATGCAAGTATGATTATTTTTTTAAATAGTGCATTTGTCATTTCAGAAACCCCCCAGAAATCCGGACTTAATATGAAAATGGTTAATTTCACCCAAAGGCATCATTAACTAAACCTTCTAAATATCTTAGAGACTTCTTTTCTCATAAATGCATTAAACTTTTCTTCAACTTAATTTTATTTTTATTATTACATAATATAAAAGTAGATCCAACTTTTCCACCAACCAACTGAGATAAATCAATAACGTCTTTGTGATCGATACTCGCATTTATTTAATAGGCAATATGTAGAACAGCAGAAACCAAGATGCAATTATCTTGCAGAGTAACACTAAGAATATAAAAACGAAAAAAACAAGATTCTGGACGTAGCTACGAAATAAATCAACGTGCAGCACGTAATAAAAAAAATAATATATTTAGATTCACTGAAAAAAGTTCGTAATAACCTTTCACTTAAAATAAAAACGATGTTCTTTAGCCAGTTTAAATCGTATGCAAATTAATAAACATTTATAACAGTTACGAATTAATTTTAATGAGCATTTTTCTAACACCTTTCGGGTTAACCAGATGTCCAGATAATCCGAATCTGGATTAGCAAAACTCTGCTGTATAAACCAATATAGTCTATTTATAGTAATAGTACCTAATTCCTCTCAGTTAATACATTTATATTTGTTTAGAAAGGACTATAACTGAAAATTAACTATGGATTCATAAATTTTATTTCAAAAATTCTCTTAGAATTTACTGCCTAATGAAGTCTGTATCCCAGCAACAGGAAAAAGGCGCCCCAAAGCCTCCTGAATCGTTGGAAAAATTCCTATCTAGATTCGATATCGATTAGCCTAAGCCCAGGACTTTATTCAGTACGTGAGTGTCCGACGTTCCTGGAGGCTGGAGCAAGGACCAGTTCCAGGAAACTTCCAGGAAGATCTAGTTTTAAGGACGAACCAGCAGTCCCTTCGCTACATGGTCTTTGTTTTATATCCCCATTATTCCTTATTCAGTTTATTCCCAAAGGTCTCTGCCTCTTCACGATTTTCATAAATAAAAGAGTTTCCGTGAATATAAGAGTTTAACTGGAATTCCTATTTCTCTCAGAAAATTCATTATGCGATAGACCGGAGATTACCGTTGAAGGTTACATTGGCATACCAAGATAAATAAAAATGTATAAAATTAAATAAATTCAAATATTTTCCACAAAAAAAAACTCGTTCATGCCTTAAGAATTAGGATAGGTTGCATTTATTAGCAAAATATTCTAGCAATCATATTTAAAATGATTAAAGAAAACAATTTTTAAAGATTAAATATTAAGAGATATTTCATTCCAATCCAAAAGAAATGGGGAAAAAAAGTCTATGGATTATAATAATAAAATAAACAGTATTAATAATGGTTATAAACAGAACTTTAAATTTGAAGGCTGTATGAACGCTGGTTCTTGAATAAAATTGAACCAAACTTGGTGTGTTTTTGATCCAACATAGTTTAAATTATATAAAACATTATAATTCACAATGTTTTATTTAATTGATGTAGAATTACTAAGAAAACTTTAATCAAAATCGGTGACTGGCAGACCGTAAGATTCCCTGGTAAGAAAATTATATGTACGTAGTTCGATTTGAAATTTTAAAAAAAGATACTGAGACATAAACGAAAAGCAGCTAGCAATTTTCGATTACTCCAACATTTACTAGATAAACATTCAAAGCTTCTGATTTATTACAAAAGACTTATTTACATGGCAGTAAAGAGACCCATTTGAACATAAGAATAACATAAGGAGTTGAGCTTTTAGGGCTCTATTCAACCTTCTAATTCTTCTCGTATCCAATCCTTACAATTGAAAATCCTCAATGACCCTTATTATGTCACAAATAAACTTATCCATAACGATATTGTCCCATGTGTTGTAGATTTGACTCAACCAAGATACTTCCATGACAAACTACATACCCACTGGAATCCGCTAGCCTCCCAACTTGCTTCTTACTCGATTCTCGATAACCCTCCATGGTGTCCTAGTAAATAAAAAGATGTCCTAATGACTTTCTAATGTAGAACATTTATTGAGGTGCTTCTAATAAATAGTTCTTCATAGGTTAATGACTTGTCGTAACCATTTCAACTCATATTTACAGTATGTAATTCAAAATATTCATTTAAAAATAAATCAAGAAAATATTTTAAAGATCATCCGCATATTCAGATTTATGGATTTTCACAATTAAATCCCCAACATGTTCGAACATACTAAAGATATATGCCATTTTATGAAGCTGAATGCCCCGTATTAACACCACAGACTGACAGATGAGAGCCCCAACATGACAAAGTAAACTGCCATTGTTTTTAAACAATCTCCCAGCTATTCAACTACTCCCATGTGCTCCACAGCTGGTTCCTTCCCTCCACGCCCTGGCTGAAGAAAGGCCCATTTACTTGGGCTAAGTGTTTACTGCCCACTTCCTCTATTGTCTCACAGCACACCCACAGCGACACCGTTCAAACGTTAACTGCCCATTAAGAGAAAAAATAGATCTCTTTGATATTAATAAGGTATCACAAGAACTAAATATACATATGTATTGTTTTAATACTAAGGAGTAACAGAAAGTTAAAGACCAAAGAGACTAATTAAAATACAAAGTAGGCTTTTTTAAATGGTAAATGGTTAACATTAATATTAACTGATAACATATACAAATAGTAAGACCTACTTTCTCCTTCACGATAGAAAAAGGTACTGCAATGTGTTAAACTAAAGCATTTCAGATTAAGAATAGAATATATTGGCGGTGATTCGCTGTGGGCCAACTTCTTACTGCCTCTAGCAATCAACTAAAAAATCCAAAATTCTTCAAAGAAACTGCAGTTTTCAAAAGATAATTTTTTTGTGTCATAATATTCTGGGCATACATTTAGAAATATGAGGTGATGGCAGTAAGAATGAGTGCATTGTTTAACCGGTGGCTTCAATAATTTCGGGAAGGAAAGCTTTGAAGTGAAGATAAATTATGGAAGGACTCCGCCCCTTGATGAAAATGTTTTGCTAGCTTTGGTGGATGTAAATCTTAGAACTGTTCGAAAACTTGCAGAGAATCTTTCCTTCTGCAAATCGACCATCGTGGACCACCATCTATTGTTGAAGGACAGATATGAGACGATTCGTCATACAACGTACTATTCAAACATCTTGCCAACCACTACCATTTGTTTTAGACTCCTTGACCGCATTTTAAGAGACAAAATATTCATAATAAAAACGTTATAGAAAATGCGTTTTTAGGATTCGTTAATAAAAAAGAACCAAACTTCTATTCATCTGACATAGAAAAGTTATTACCTTATTAGCTGAAATGTATTGAGAGTGATGAAGAGTATTTTAATTAATAAAAAATGTTTTATATTATTTTTTGTATTTTAAATTATACAGTTGCATTGATTTCCGGATAACACAATAGAAATTGAAGATACCCGAAAGAAAGAACTAAGCAACAGTAGGAAAGATAGTAAAACTTCTAACAAATTTAGTGTTTTATAAACCGATAAGCCTGTCTTTATAGATATTAAAACACCAAGCCCAAGCAAAATTATATGCAATATTAATAAAAAAATATTAAAAATAGAAACACGCAAAATAGATTTGTTTTCTTTTTCTTTTCTAAAGCCATCCGTAATGTGTACTATCTATTTTTAGAAGACTTAAATATCCTATTTTCGTATTTAATGTATTCCAGAGAACAAAGAAGAGATGTATAATAGCATATGGTTTTCATTTAGCGGTCTAATAAAAGCTTTTTATTTCTAAGATAATAAATAATAGATAAGTAAAGAGGTTTAGTGACAGTAGGAAGTCGGATGTCTCTTCACGGATCATTACTCCACGGACCAAAATAGTCACAACAGCCAGCCTGACAGCACCAGTCTACGATCTCTACACTACGCTTCCACCGCACACATCTTTCGTCTGCCTCAAGGTAGTGGGATTATATTGACACAATGTAATAATTACTTTCACATAAATTATTTTGTACATAAGTGATCAAGATACTAATTGTAGATTCACAAAAACCGATTGTAAACGTTAGAGGCGGAAACCGGCAGTATAACATATGCCTCTCCTAGTTCTAATCTTTTCGATTAATACTTTATTGTGTTATATGGAAGGTTGTATGTAGGAAGATTCACTGTTATAGGATTCGAACCTCTCGGATGTTTAAGCATTATAATACAAAAGTAGTAGAGTAGAAAGCACATAACATTTAAAGGTTGCAGACAGCGAGGATACCCAGGTTTTACAATTAGCTGCCTCGTTTAAATAAATAAATCAAATTTGGAAGGCATTAAAAATTAACTTTTTAATTCGAGCGGAGCAGTCCTCTTCGGAAAGATAGTCCTGTTGTAGCGTCCAACTCTTTCGGCTAGCCCATTAGTTCCGTTTCAGACGTATTTGGCACTGATATGCTGTTTTTTAGGTTTTATAATTGAAATATTTTACTATTTCAACTATAACCTTAAGATGGGACAAGTTGTGGAGCAGTCGGGTGAGGTGACGCAGTGAGACTCACGGTGTGCTTCTGTGAAACATAGAAATAATATGAGTACTGCAAGTTTCATCGCATTGTGATGTGAGGCAGTATTAACTACACGTGACACCTAGTGTTTTGAGAAAATGGATGAGAACTTAATAGAGGCTGAGCGAATGCGTCAAATTTTTCAAATGATACAAGCTATCCAAATCACATGGAAACAAAATTGACAGTTGAGAAATGTGAGTAAGTAGCAAAGAAAAGCGATATGAGAAGTGAACTTTAAATTAATCAAGGAGTAACCGAAAATAGTCAGCAAACTTGTCATTATTTAATTCTTTAGTTAGGGAAAATTTCATATGACTTTTTCTTTTCTCCAAATACAAATGTTTCTTTCTTCATGAGAAAAGCTGCAACTGTCTTTTCGTTCTCACACTCAATTTACGATTACGAGTCTGAACCTTTCATAGAAAGCCTACACCCTTTACTACTAGGCTCACTACCTATTCCAAGTTTGGTATATGAAGATACAGGCTAAGGATCATGGCGGATGGAACTCGTGGATAGGGGCTCCTCTAGGCTTAAAGGCACAATGAGGAAGTGGAAAAATAATAATACAATATATATTATATTAATTTAAAAAATAATTTTGACTATACCTAATACATCATGGACCTATATAACATTATTATTGGTAAGTTATTACTTTATAGAACGTATTTGGTACAAAGGTGTTTACATGGGAGTTTGTCGTGAAGAATTGGTTAAGTCAAATTATCTTTAAAACTTGTTAACGATCAAAGCAGGTTTTTTAATATCAGCGTTGTGAAACATTGATCAAGATGTGCTTCTTAATAAGGCTTTAAAGTATCTACTTTGGCGCAAATTGGATATTTTGAGTAATTACAGGAAAACCACCATTTCGGAAAACCACCTAACATGCCCTACTGAAAAGTGTACAATTTTTATTTATTCATTTCTTGACTACAGCCAGGGACATATTATTAAGGTTTGCTTATTTCTTAAATAATGGGATTTCAAGTGCTTGTACAAATGATAAATTTTGATGTCTTATTATTCATAAATTGTTAAATTTTTTGTAGTACAGAGTAAATATGATAATTTTGGGGGTTTCATAGAGTTTGTTATTAATATGCGATGAAAAAGTTTTAGCTTTTAGATGGTCATTGATCTTATTCCAGTCCAGGATAGGTAACAGATTGCGAGTAACTTACTTGTATTTATGTGGGATATTATATTTCATCTCAGTAATGAACGTAATATAATACGCTTATTATTATTAGTAACTGTCTAAGTTTATTGCAAATGGAAACCAAAATTAATGAACAATGATTAATTATGTTATTAATGAATTTTGAAAATTGTATTTTAAAAATATATTATGAATAAGCTCCGGTGGTAAGGGATCCAATTTATTATTCCAAAAAGAATAAAATAACTAAAATAATCTTGGCCCTCTTTTGATTTATTTCCCGTCAAAAGGGCTTTAATGAAGAACCCCATTAAGCCTTAACACCGCAAGTTTTTTCTCCCCTGCCTTTGCCACTTTGCCACGTCATATTTACCTATAAATTAAATATCTTCTAGGCTCGAGAATTTTTCGTTCCGTTTCCATAAACACTGGTCTCAACCCGAGGTTCCCCATATTGCTACGGTAAGCATTTCTCTAATAATTATATTTTTAAAAAGTGCAGTGAGCTTTGAAAAAAAAAAATTATAATGTATTAAACAAGTCAGAAGAAATCAATGGCTGAAAAGACAAGTAAGAGATTAAGTAAAGAATTAAGGCGGTAACGAAGGAGACCGGACGGCTGACAGAGGAGCAATAAATCAAGAAGTCAGTTGCAAACTTATCAAGGAAGGAGTGGTGTCAGCCAGGTAATTCTTAAGTGGTTCCGCTCTTTTCGATCAGCAATTTCCTCCTTCCTTCATTACTAGTAGGCAATAAAATTAAATATCTAACTCCTTAACAAAATGATAAATAAATGTATTTATTTTTATGTGACATTTATTAATATGTGCAGTACGATTCTCATAAACTGGTAACGAAGATTCTAAATAAATTAACATCATACGGATTGATAAATAATAAATAAAATTATTTGGAAAGAAATAAAAAATATAACTAATACTCAACAAGAAATTGGTTGCGTTTACTAATGACTTATTTTTTTTTTCTGATTTATTAATTTTTACAACCTGAACATGCTGGGAAACAATAAGAGATGAGACTCAAAGAAAAATTGAAAGAAGAATCCAAGTAATAAAAGAGCTAGAAAGGTTTAGGGAAATACGATTAGTAGATAACAGACCAAGCTAGAGACAGACTAGGGCATAGTTATAAAATCTACATTTGTTGGTTCTATCTGTTCAAGAAGAACAGACAGAAAATATGTAGATACTTGCAGGAGACAAAAATCCTGAGTTACTGTATCCTGAAGCTGAAAGCTGCTAAGAGTTATTTAACCCTCTAATAAGCAATTTATCCTGGAGGTAGGGTTGGGTGATAGTCTATAGTTAGCACTATTGATAGACCGATACTATCGGTTGAGAACTATCGATTGCTATCGATAGTTTTTCGATAGTCGCTTACTTTTTTCCGAATCTATTCAATAAAAAATTTCAACTAATTTAATTAAATTGAATTATCTACTCACTATTTAAAATTTGCAGGATTTAAAATTAAAAGATTAATTTAGGACATGCACAAATGACTAAGTGAAAGAAATCACAGTTATCATGAAGATAGAGCAATGTATTTCGAAACATGTCGAAGATAATTAAAGATTAATAGGAGTCATGCCTCTAAAAGAAATAATAATATTTATAAGATTACATAAATCATAAAACCTCCTGGACCCATTTTTGGATATGGAAATTTTTAACATGTCGGATACCTTGGATCACATGGCTTGCGTCACCTCCATACAATATTTTGATAGGAATAAGCAAAACTCATAAAAAACCCTGGCAAATGAAATACTTAGTCACAAAATATACAGATTGGGATGAGGAAAAAGCATACCTGTTCTCTGATAAAATTTCGTGCTCAGAAAAAATTTATTTCCATTCAGAAGATGTGAACCTTCTTTATGATAACTTTAAGCAAACAATGTACGATAACTTATTAGAAACAGGACTAATGTACATAAAGCAGGTCACCCAAACTAATCACTACCCAATGCATCAATGGTTTGATCAGGAATGCAGTATATATAAAAGAAGACTGAAAAAGCTGCAAAGAACAATACAGAAGAATAGCTCACTGCCTGATTTTCTAACGGATTACCTTCAAGTTAGAGAAGAATACAGAAGACTAATAAAAAGAAAGAAGACGGATTTTCGCATACAAGTCATAACTGACCTGAGAAATGTGAGGAACAGCAGACAGTTCTGGAGAACTGTAAATACCCTGAAGCCATTTAAAAACCCGAGTAACGAAATTAATCTTGAAGATTGGACCAGCTATTACCGGACTTTGTATGGTCAAAAACTTATCCAGGACATAAGGTTTTACTCTGTGTCGCATCTGCTGCTTGATATGGATATCTCATTGGAGGAACTACAGTACAATATCCGTGCCAGTAAAAACAGAAAATCCCCAGGCCCCGATAATATTACTTATGAAGTTATCAAGCATCTCAACCCTTCTTGGGAGCATTATCTGTTAAACTTATTCAACGTGGTACTGAACTCAGAAGAAATCCCACAATCATGGGCTAAAGCCAACCTTCACCTCCTCTACAAAAAAGGTGATAAAAAGGACCCAAATAATTATAGAGGAATAGCATTGCTCAATACGATTATGAAGTTATTTACCAGCATTCTGAGGAACAGGATTACGAGTTGGGCAGAAGCAGAAAAGTTGATACCAGAGGAGCAGGCGGGTTTCAGATCGGGCAGAGGATAAATCGACCATTTATTCACTCTGTATTCAGTAATTAGTATAAATCTTAGGACAAAAGGAAGCTATGTTTATGCGGTGTTTGTAGACCTCAGGAAAGCTTTCGACTCTATCAACCATATGCTATTATGGGGAAAACTTTTTAAACTTGGAATGGGAGGAAAAATGATCAGGTTACTAAAAAAAACTATATGATCAGTCCTCAATGAGAATTAAGGGGGAAAGGGAGCTTTCAGAAGAGATTGACATAACCTCAGGCTTACTCCAAGGAGAAAGTCTTAGTCCTACTCTGTTTGTTCTATTTGCGTCGGACATTACTAAATTCTTTCGTACCCGAGGGGCTGTAGGTATTGGCATTGACCATAGTCACGATGTAATGTTGCTTTTGTTAGCGGATGATATCGTCATCCTTAGCAATTCCTGGCATGGTGCACAAAGGAACCTCAACATACTTAGTGACTATTGCAATGAGAATCTGCTAACACTAAACCCAGCCCAATCCAAAATTTTGGTGTTCCACAAATCCCCAAAGATGAAGAAACTAAAGCCCCTACATTGGCAGAAAACACGGTTAGAATATACAAAGAGCTACACTTATCTGGGAGTGCCCTTTACCTCGTCAAGACGATTCGAGAAAGCTGCTGATTACTTTATGCAGAGGTCTTCCATTGCAATGACTAGGGTGTTGGAGATTTTAAGGAATGGCAGGAGTGACTCATGGGAGACTAAAACCAGACTCTTTGACTCAAGTGTGGCATCAACTCTACTTTATGCCGCTGAAATATGGGGTCTTCGTTACCTGGAAGTAATAGAGAAAGGCCAAGTCAATTTTTTTAAGTCATTGCTTCAGTGGCCAAGATGTACGCCGAACTATATCACACGCCTAGAATGCGAGAAGTATCCACTCAGTGTTCAAGTGCTGAAAAAAGTTGTCAACTACTGGACAAAGTTGAGCTTGATGGAGGAAGGGCGCTTACCCAGGCAATGTTTTAATAGACTTCTTACCCTTGATGTATCTGAAGGAAAGTCTGACGAAGCATACAATTGGGTGACCCAAGTAAAATCGATTGCAGTGGAGTTGGGTTGCCAAAACTTGTTCTCAAGAGTACTACCCCAAGGACTGAGCACGTTTAAAGAAGACATCCTAGAAAAGATGAAGAACCATCAGTTTTCAAAAGATGTAAACAGAATTTTGAATTCCACCAACAACCCTAGGTATAGAAAAATATGCAATTTTAATATAGCAAGCCCGGAAGATTACATGCTGTTTCAGACAAATTTTAAGAAAATCAGAGTTGTTGGTCGCCTAAGAGTCTCAAGCGGGGATTACCTAAAGGTGTTTATAAAGGACACAACACTAATTATGAAATCCAGCGAAGCCTGCATGGCCTGCGGTGGTTTGGTGTCGGATCCCTTGAGCCATTTTCTCACTCAGTGCATCAAATTTGAAGAGCAGAGGAAAAAATTCTTAGGTACATACATTTCTGAATCATTGTCTATAGAGGAAATCTTAAATGTAGATTGTATTCAAAAATTAAATAGACTATATTATTTTGTAATATGTTGTGCCATTGACTGAAAAGCTAAATGTTTTTTATTTTTGGAATAGGGTTCTGACTATGATCTTATTGTGGTTCTTTTCTAAATTACTGGGTCACTGATTCTCTGATTCTTTTAACCTTTAATTAAATTCAATAATGACTAAATATGACTTGGTGGGAAGTTATAAATCTGTAATTCTGTATACCTTGTAATTGCATTGATCTTGTTATTAAGTTGATAATTATTTTATTTATTTATTATTATTATTATTTATTTTATTAAGGTAAAAGTGTCTAAACTATTTCTTTATATTTGTAGTACTTATATAATTTAATATTATCTTTACAAAGTCCTAGTGCTGCTAGACAAAAAATAATTGTTTTATTTCGTATGTTATTTGTACAAGGAATATCTTTTGCAAATAAATAAAAAATATTGATTGATTGATTGACATAAATCATAAAGATGAGAGAAAAAAACTAATTTATTTGAATTTTAAAAAAGTATTTACAATTTACATGGTTACAATAATAATGAACAAATCAAAATCTTCAGAAAAGAAAAATGACGAAATGGTTAATTTTAAGATTCAAGTGTATTCCTTAAGCCATATATTTCCCGCAAGAAAAACTAGCATTTCTGCTTTCCTTAGGCTTAATCTTTGAGAGAATCCTTGAGCTCTAGGAATTCCTAATTCAATTTCAAAAAAACTCGACAATGGAGACAGATCAGCATAATTTCGAGAGTTACAAAACTTGAGGGTAAAAAAGATCTATCGATAGTCGACACTATCAATAGTGACCATAGATAGGCATGACCTATCGATATATCGATATATCGATAGTAACTATCGACTATCGCCCAACCCTACCTGGAGGTTACATATATAACACATATTTAATGCCTTTTGCTTAATAAATGACGTTATATCTGACGCACTGTCCTACTCATTATTGTCTAATATCCTTTATTCAACCTTGAATTTCATGATACATGAGTGGGGGCTAGCGTGACTATAGCCATTCAACGGAAAAAGAAGAAATTTATTTCAAAATTCCTGGCCTGCCCGTTAAAGGGTTAAAGATGAAAACGAAGAAGAAAATATTTATAACTGCATAAGGATTCTAACATGAGTACAATCTAATATTTAAATTACACAATGGTGGTGGGACTCCAATAACAGATGTTAAAACATCCTAATTAATCGAGTAAATCAGTAAAAAAAAAAATGGGTCTTCTGAGCAAAAGAGGTCGAATAATCTGTTTTAGATTATTTTAGCCCTGTTTTATTAAAAACCATCACAGAAATTTTTTAGAAAATAGCTTTTTTTACAGGGAGGGATTGACCTAATCATAGTGTAGTTAAACTATAATCTAGGAAGTACATAGATGGTGTACGCAGTCATAAATGCCACGACGTATTTATTCATTGTGACTACGTTTAGGCTCATTATGCAATCAAAGCTAGAAGAAAAAAAAAAAAAAAATGTAATAATTATTTTTTGCCTCAATTGAATTTTTTATTTTCCATACCTTTTGTCCTTATTTTTAATCTCTTTTATATTCGTCTTTTTGTTTTCTTCTATGGGATTTTATGACTGCTAAAGACTCAACTATCAATTTTTCTAAAAATTATCAGGACAACTTTTACAAGAGTAATTTTACAACATTGTTAAATAATCATTTATCAAATTATAGATCTTCTATTTTTGTATACTGTTTATTCAAGCAAATAATAATTCTAAAATGACAGAACATGAAACACCTTAAAAATGTTATCAACGCAGACCAAACCGTTAGGAATAAAGCCTAAATATAATTAGTTATAAAGTTTGCTGGTCTTAAAATCTTTAATATTCATTAACGATGATAAAAAAAAAAAAAAAAAAAAAAAAAAAAAAAAAAAAAAAAAAAAAAAAAAAAAAAAAAAAAAAAAAAAAAAAAAAAAAAAAAAAAAAAAAAAAAAAAGGTTAAAATAAAAACAAAATCAAGAGAATTAGGATAAACGAAGAATAAAGTTGGCCGTAAAAAGACGAGAGCATTTTATTCTTTGCCTCATTAAGAAGGAGGTAGCGGCCTCGATATAAACCAACAAACCCTCCGGTGTTGATTATCCTCCTTTAAAATCATCCCTTCGTCTCTTATTTGGCAAAATTCTTCGCCCTTATTCTCTCTCCAAAGTAACTTCGTTACCTCATCCAAGGGTTTTTGAACGAGTTATTTCGTAGAACCCAAGGATAAATTTGGATGAATTCAAAATTCTTACTTATTTGATTCATAAATAAGTACTCAAAACTCGTATTATTTTCAATATAACAAACTCTATATAAAATGAGTCACGATCTATCTTTTTAAAAATTAGAGAGCCTATTCATTCATCTTTTTTTAAATAAACCCATTTGAAATACAGATTTAATTTTCAGGTTGCCCTTACTTATTTACCAAGATCATCTTCTGTTCTTAGTTAGTTTTATTCTGTCAGCAAGTCAATGCAAATTCTTTGGTAACATCAAAATCATTAATAATCATTGAGGAAGTGGCACAAATCGGAGATGCAAAATGAACCGAAGAACCAAATCTGTTTGCAATGTCTAGAATAATAATATTTACTTACTTACAAAGGAATTATAAAATAATGGCAAATCAAAAGAAAAAAAGAGAAAAATTCTGATACAAATGTAAAAAAAAAAAAAAAAAAAAAAAAAAAAAGTAATGAATGCCATAGATAAATAATAAACGATTAAAAACATTAAGTAAAATGCTTTAAAGCATGTAATATTTTTTTTAAATATTTACATTTAGGCTAAGGATACCCAGACCAGCTTTTCTTCACCTGGTGTAATCAAGCAGGACTACAGGAGATCCTAGCGCTTCTCGCCGCGTCACTTGCTCCTGCGTTAGAAATGCAGAGTGAGGGTTCCAAATAAGTTGATGATGAAATAATTATTTATAAGAATATAAAAACTGAATTTATTATTAAGAATTTTAATTTGTTTGACCTGTTTTTATTATTTGTAACTTTTTTAATATTACAATAAAAAGGTTATATTCTTTGATAAACGATGTTCACAGAATTAAAACCCAAGGTAATGGCAGTAGAACACCTCTCGTAGCACACACTTTCAACAGACCTAAATCTTCCTCAACACATGCGGGAGCCTCTTCAAAGAAGGCTTTTTAACAAAGCCCGGATTCTTTTACTTTTAGAAGTACAATGGGTAGTAAGCAGAACTCTTGAGGGTAGTAATAGCTGGTTCTATTTTCATAATAATAAAAAAAAATGTATATTTTTGTGTTTGTGTGTGTGTGAGAGAGAGAGAGAGTGCGAGGGGGGGAGAGCTTACATACAGCTGCGCTCTTACGTGCTTAAACGCTGTGCTATAATTTTCAATATCTTGCCTAGACATATACATGTTCACTATCAAATCTATTTACATTCATAAACGGAAAGGATTAGGAAAAATATATATATGTTCGTACAATATCATTCGGAGGTTCAGTTAAAAATTTATTGAGTTAGCAAACACTTGGCTATTGACGCCCATATTTTGTGTCAGTTGTGCAAACCGAACCTTCTTACTCTCACGGAATTCCGTTTCAGACCCAAATAGATAATGAGAAATATTGGTCTAATAAAGAGAAGTTTGGATTCTCCTTCTGTTTGGACAAGATTGATTAGGAGAAGGAATGTAAACTATTTAATTTTCTGAAAAACAACACACGCAAGATATGTGACATGGAATGTGGTACACCAACAAGAAGCAGCAAAAACAAAAAGTGGTAGACCAACAGTTGTAGGTTACAATATTGAAGAGGTTCACTATTGTTCTGCAACGGAAGTTTCAGGAGGATCTACAAAAGGCTTATGTGTTCTTGCCATGTGGTCCCATGTGGATTGTGTTGGTCCTGAAAAATGTGTTTACTGCCATTTCATTACATTATAGGAGCTAAATATATAAATCCTGTATCATTTTTAAATATATTCCATATTGTTTTTTTGTTTTTTTTTTTAACAAAATCTTTTAGTTAAAAAAAATAATCTTTTTATAAATAAGCTCACTATAATTTTGTATTATAATAAAAACTGCTTGTATTTTATATGATTTAATTCCTCTTTATAATTTTGATTTTGAATATATCCAGAAAAGGTTTATATTTGGTAAATATACTTGACATTCACATAAAACATTTCGTAAATTTAGAATTGCTTGGTAATTTTTTTTTTCTTTTATAATTCTGCAAGCCTTTATTTTTTATTTTATTAAATAAACCTAATGCGTTTCGAATGCCCTGAATAAAATGTATGGGTACCTAAACCTCCCAAAAAGAATGAAAGTTATAGCCGAGAAAATGAAAAAATTGAATTCTGTGGAATTCTTTGCATATTAGTTTAGAATTCAAATTGGCAAGCGTTACTGAAATAAAATTTAAATGAAACTCATTTTGACATGGATATGTCTTTTGGATGGGGGTCTACACTTTTTTGGTGCAACGTTTTTTTCACCCTCAAAAATGTAACATTTTGACATGCTCTAGTTCTGTTAGTGTAACTCAGATTGAAAATTAGCCTACAGTAATTTCTCGTCAGAAATTTAATGGAAAATATTTTTTGTAATAAAACATGCAAGCTGTAGGCATATCCATGTGATAAATTGTTTTTTTTTTCTTTAATTGTTGTTTTCTGGCTTTTTCTGAAAGTGTCCACTATTGGTATATTCCACTTTTTTCCTATATATCCTAGAAGGAAAATATAGGGGACATTTTTCCCTAAATAATTAAGTAAAAGGTTATGGATAGAAGGGATTTATTTCAGGAGCTCAACTCAATAGAGAACGGTACCGCCATTCATCTCTACTCCAGGTAGCTATCCCTCCCTTCAACAATAGCTTGAGGCCTGCCATTGAAGGAAAAAAAGGTTCGCCAATGAATTTGAAAAACTAGAGCAGCACGGTAGCTATTCAAAGACTCGTTTATGATATAAAACCTATAATTTAAAAGAATAAAAATAAACCATTGTTCACGGAATGTCACTGAATTAATAAGAATGTCTTATTCAAGTCAAAATCGGGTACATGCAAAGCAAAAAAAAATTAATGAAAAATATTTTTTCATGTGATCAGCAAGATTAAATGGAACATAGAAAGATATAATTCAAACAATATTTGAAACATTTTAATGATACCTTGTCATATATAAATATATATATATATATAATAGTAGACACATTTAAACGATGATAAAGGTACGATAAGAAAGTACAATAAATGCTCAGGACCAAAATCTAAGTACTTTGTTAGAACTAAGATTTAATCAACATTTACAAAGAGCGTTTAATTTAAAAGATTATTAATTATGCAAGATAAATGAACGGACTTTATATAAAAAAATAGGTAAACAATGAAAAGTAATTTAGTTAAAATTTAATCTCCCCTTTCCATCAGTAATCCGACGGTAAACTAAGAAAGTTTTTGGCCGAACAATATTGATATTGTTACTTTTATATTGCAGAATGAGAGAAATCTCAAGGTAGCTTAAAACTTTTTCATTAAAGGCAACTCTAAATGAAAAATCAGACCTGAGTTTAAAAAAAAAAAAGTAAGTAATAATCATATTGTTGTTTTAGTCTAGTATAACTCAGATTCGTTTCATAATCAAGGTAATACGACAGACAATAACCTATAATAACATGTATTATTATAATCCATAATAATAAGAAATAATAATTTAGTCCTGTTTAGAAAGAAGAAAAAAAACACCGAAACACTTCAGTCATGAAAGATTTTTGAGTGGAGAAAGTTATGTTTAAGAATATATAAGGTTGGCAAGTTCCAATAGACATATTGGAGATTAAAATTTTGTTATTTCCGTTAGCAGACATGTACATGAAAATAAACGATTTTTTTTTTTTTTTTTTTTTTTTTTTTTTTTTTTTTTTTTTTTTTTTTTTTTTTCTTTTACGGTTTTCCAGGTTTTCACAACAGGTCGCTATAATATTTTATCACAACAGATTCTAAATCTTGACATTTTTGTTAAAAGGTTCACAATATTGAAACCTGTCCTAATTTGTCAATGTTTCAATGTTCAACCAGATATTAGATAATATTTTTTGTAGTTATAATTTTAAATAATTTATATTATTATAATTGAAAAAAAAAAAAATTGTCGAATGGCAATTTTTTTTTTTCAGTAGTTTGTTAATATAACCTAATAACAATATTTAATTTAAAGTAAAAAATAAAAAGGCAGTAATAAACTTTGGAAACCAATACAAAACACTAGAAGATAAAAATATTTATGCTTAAAAGAAATAATGGCAATGCTTATAATGAGATTAATTTATTCTCAAGAAGAAGTTGCATCAAAAACAATTACAATTAAAAATTATCTTAACCTTTCCTATGGTGTCATAATCTATAAAAAAAAAAAAAAAAAAAAAAATTAATATAAATATTATTGGTAACAAAACCAATTACTACTAGCAAGTACACAGCTATTGAGGGCGATGTCAACAAAAATCTAATTTGCTAAGATGTTTTCCTTCCAGTAGCCTCAGATATTGGTCAGCTTTCTTCTGTCCTCGTATTTCCCGACAAGGAAGGATGTCGAGAAAAACTTTGGGATAAGTAAAAACTTTTGCTCTCCGCTATAAGGATACGCAGATTTATTATATTAGTTAGATATATTTATATTAGTGCATTTCCCATGACCCATGAAACTTCCTTAGTCTGAGTGTAACAACGCCACTGAATGTCTCTCTGCGAAATTTGACTCTAATGCTTTTAAAGATAAAGATGTAATGAAGTAAAAAAACAAAACAAAAAAACTATATTCTTCTACTGTAGCCTATATGAATATAAACACGTATAAGAATAAAATTATATAAATCATCGTTAACTTGAAAAATTAGACGAATTGATTATTTCGCACCACCAGTACAGTAATGGGACATCTCAAAATATCACAGCCTGTGTTGTAAATAAAATGTCCTATTATAACACAAGGAAGGAGTCCCCCACTTCACTAGAACAATATAGACGAATACTCCTCATACGATCTTTATCGCAACTGGAGTTATCCTGTCAGTACAGGAGCATAGAGTGCCTATTTCTACTGCAATTATGGATGATAACTCCCTGCCCCACTACTGCACTGAGGTTGCAATTTATATATATTCTTATGCCATATTACACAAAATATAAAACGGCTAATGGCATAATATAATAGATTAGCAGGGAAAATCAGAGCACTCTGCCTCATATTTTCCTAGAATTGATAAACACGCAGGGAATGGTTCGGCTATAGACTGCGCAGAACACAGATCTTCGTAAAATATTATCGAGAAGAGAGGGAATTCCAACTAAAAATAGGACACAATGCTCTAAGCTAGCAGAAGTTTGAAATTTATGTCCTTGAGTGTTCTCGTGTTATAGATCAAAAGATGAGAAAATATTTCTCAGCTCTGTAAACAATCGTAGGATAACATATGGTTTCTATTTCGAAAACAATGTAGTTGGAGAAGTGATGAAATACAACTATATATATTTATATATATATATATATATATATATATATATATATATATATATATATATATATATTTCAGTAAATATAATATGGCAAATTGATTACAAACTAAAAAATTTAAAATTCTAAATCTCTAAAATTTAGGGTTGGGTTGATCTGTAAGGATTAATATCAGTTTAAGTAATATTATTATCCTTAGCTAATCTTAATAAAAACGGAACTATTGAAAACCTATGAAGTAAAAAAGTATATAATAGTTTCTTTTTTAATGGACATTTATATTTTTAGGATAATCAATCTGAATTTTAAATAGATTCCTTCGAAAGCTTGAGAGTTCCGGAAAAAAAATGCAAAAACTTAAAAAATATATATACTTTTTTTATTTCCATATTATCATTTAAAAAATAATAAACAACGAAATATTTAAAAAAATGTACAAAAACGAAATACATAAAATTTCCTGTAAATATTTGCGTCTAGTTTTTTATGTATAATTTATAGTTTGTTTTTGTATAAAAATGAGATTTTTTACATTTTGATGCAACTAGTGAAAAAATATCATTTATTAGGACTTTATTTAGAATGCTTATGTTTCCCGAGGGAATAAAGTCGGATTCCAACACTCTAAAAAACATAAAAATCAATTGAAAAAAACGACGAGTGAAACGAGGCTAACCTTTTAAGAATAAAAAGGACGAAAAAGAATATTTTTTTCCAGTAATTTCCTATTCTCTCTATTACATTTTAAATGCTGTTCCCTCAACTCTTTCAGTTTTGATCCATTTCTCAAACATATATGTTCTCAGATATTTAATGCTGCCCTATGCACTTTAAAATTACAGTCACAGAATACGTTTTAAATCTTCAATTAATAGTCCAATAGTTTTTCGTATACTCATAAAACATTTGAATAATTGTTTCTACAAATTTCAGATTGGTACTAGTGCTGTTTGTGCCAGTGGGAGAAATATTTAGCTATGACACAATAGAGATGATGAACTTAGCGATCTCGTAATAAACGGAGAGGATTCTAAGAAACAATTTCAAATGGATTTTCTATTAATTCAGATGAAGGATGGTATAAAATGCTGACCGGGGAGAAGTTTTGACTAAAAGCAATTTGTGGAGAAGGAAATAAGAGAGGGGTGGGACTTGCATCTTAATGAAGGAGTAATTAGGAAGGCGAACTGGGCCTCTCCTCCTAGCTCCTATAAATCAAATCCAAGCTCAACCACAGGCCGCTCACAATCAAAACTCGACAATCACTTAGCCCCTCCTTCTTTCTTAGTTTTCACTTCACCCTCCAGTCACTGTCTCCTCCTGTATTGGGTCCTATTAGTCTTCTCCAGGATTAATTCCCTAAAGCTCCCTTCCCCCATTCTTGTAACAGAATTTAACTTTTTTTTCCCTTCGTTATAACATTTCCAAATTGTTTGAAAACCAGTTACTTGAAATTTACAACTGCATAAAAAAATACATCAATTGGCTAGTCCAGAAATCAATTCAGGGTTTATGTTTTCTATCTTTGTATGGATTTCTTTACATATTAATACTGTTCCACCCAAAAATATTCGTTTCATCTGTCCCATGTCACTGCGTGTGTATAATCCATTTTGTACTGAGATATCAAATCGTGATTTTCACATAATTTCATTTTATAGGTTTAAATTCGGTTGACAAATTCGCTATCTAGGACTTCAACTGGACAAACATTTAACATGGAATCCTCTAAAACGACAGGAAACTGCTCGTCGTTTTCGACTTCTTCAACATTTGCTAGGCAAACTTTCAAAACTCCCGATTTACTACAAAAGAATCATTTACATGACTGTTATCAGATCTATTTGAACATAGGGAGTTGAACTCTGGGACCCAACTAAACCTTCTAATTCTTCTCGTATCCAATTCTTGCAATCCATAATCCTTCGAATGATCCTCAATGTTCCTTAGTCTGTCACAAACAAACTTATATATAATGATCTTAAGGTTACATATATTGGTGATTTAGCCCAATCTAGATACCTATCCATTCATAGTAAACTCCATAACCACTCAAATCCACTTGTCTCTCAACTTGCTTAGCATTCTAATCGTGGTAATTCCAAGACGTCTGAAAAGAAGATAGCCTCGAGACCTTCTAATATAGAACTTTTATTAAAGTACCACCAATGGGTGGTTACTTTACAAGTTATTGCCGTGTTATATTCATTTCCCACACATTTATTAGATGCATATGTACTTTACAGTTGTAAATATCAATAAAAAAGATTTTTTTTAAAATATCGGTTGGAACATGGCTGGGTAAGAAACATTAACTAAGTCTGGGGTGATAACAGTATATGTAAGGGCACTGTTTAACGGTTGCTTAAAAAATTCGTGCAGAGAGATTTTAGCCTGGAGACAAGGAAGGTCGTGGAAAGACTGTCCCTTGAAGATGTTCTGAGAGCTTTTTTAGAAGAAAACCCTGAACAACAGTATGAGAACTTCCAGAACATCTTTCGATGAACATAAAGCGACCGTCGCTGACCATCACAAAACAATCGGAAAGGTGACAAAGCTCGAAACTTGGGTATCTCATCTATAAACTGAGCATCAAAGACTCATGTAGGGCCTCAGGAAAATTGATTGAACTTGGTTATGAGACTGCCTTATCCACACTACTCTCCAGACCTCTCTCCAAAGAAGTAGATTTTTTTTAAAAAACTGAGATCACTTTTTAAGAAATAAATTCAATATAAAATGCGTTTTATATTTATAAAACGAAAATTAAAATTAAATAAATCGAAATTCAATATAAAATGCGTTTTTCTAATTTGATAATACAAAAGACTGAAACTTGTATTCACAGAGCATAGAAAAGTTAAACTTGTTGGCAAAAATGTATTGAGAGAATTTTATAAAAATATGTTTTAGATCATTTTTTTTATTTCATTTCAACAATTCATTAGCATATAGCTATGAGAAATCACCTAATGAAACAGCTATGGCTCATAGATAAACTAACCACTATTAGTACTCCGATAAAAGTTACAGATTTTATGACTAAGGCAATTCAAAAGCAAGGAGAAAAACAAAAAATTTTAATTATGCGACTATATTGTTATCATTGTACATTATACATTCATAACTTTTTTTAAATAAGTGATAAAATACAAACAGTGTTTTACTTAGTGCACCTATTACTATTTTTAAAATTCCCCTGCTCGGTAACCCAAACTGTCTTGCCTTCAACTAGTTCGGATTAGCGAGAATATCCTCTATTTCAGATTTGGATACAAGATGAACAGGAGGTTTAATAGAGTCGAAAACTATACTTGGTGTGTTTAAATAAGCCTTATGATAGCTATGTAAATAAGACTTTCGTAATTAACTGGGTGCTTAGAGGGTTTGTTTAGTAAATGTTGAAGTAGTCAGAAACGACGAGCAGTTTCTAGTTTAGAACTTTATATAAGTTTTACATTTGAACAAGCCTCGGAGTAATTTCGATCAGGGCTCCATTGTTGAAGTTGTGAAAAAAACAAATCATTCGGTCCTCCATAACAGCTAAGTCTATTTTGTGCGGCTGATTTTCAGTTTCCTTTATTTAGAATAATCCAGACATCTTTGTCTACTACTTCATCGTAACCTTCTTTTTCCTCTGGGGCGATCTAACACATTCAAAAGCAGTCATCTTGGTATATCATTTTTAACAATCCATGCTAAATGACCAGCCAATCTTGATTTTCTTGTATATCATATATTACATATAAGTACAATGAAGTGTAATGTAAGGTACTGCCATAAATCAATAATTAATTCATTGATTAATAAAAAATTCTTGTTGATTTTGCCACATACGAGACTTATAAGACAAGAAACTTCTCGTCGTTTCCGACCACTCTAACATTTACAAGACAATCGTTCGTTCAAAGCTACCAATCACAAAAAACATACCTATTTACATGGCAATAATTAAAACCATTTGGACTTATGGAGTCGATCCATATGTATCCAAACTCTACAATCCAAAATCCGTCGTAAAATCCTCAACGCTTCTTATTATGTCACAAACAAACTTATAAAGATCTTAATGTTTTATGTGTAGCTAATTTGACCCAAACCAGATAACTTTCATTTCATTACAAACTCCATACCAACTCAAATTCAATAGTCTCTCAACTTGTCTCACAATCAAATCGTGTCCTAAAAAGGAGCATTGAGGACTTTAAAAAGTATTTCGTAATTGTGTTAAAATAAGATAATGTACTGGATTGTAAAAAAAATTAAAGCATTCTATGTTTTTAAAACAAAACTTTATCATAAATTATTAGGATAATTTTTAATATGCAATATAAGCTTCGTTCCTCTCAAATATATTTCTGCTAGTGTTGGCTCCTCTGAATAGAATTTCGAATCCTTATTATTAAGCATTTCTGATTTCTATCGGGTATTGATCATTATTCATTAAAATTTACAACTGTATACAATGTATACATCAAGTAAACGTGTGCAAAATCATAAACAATAAAATGGCATTAACTTGTTCATTATTCATTAGTAGCATTTCAATAAATGTTGTAATTAAAAGGCGTCTAAGACAACATTTTTTTAGACGCTTTGGAGGATTATGGGGAATCGAGTAAGAAATAAGTTGAGAGACTTGAGTGGCTAAGGAGTTCAAGAACCTTATTAAACATATATATACAATTAAAAATTGAAAATTTATTTTTTAATTGTGTAACTATGATTTCATACCCCTACCAACTAAATCTTCTTTATGAGACATTTAGATCTTTAGGGATAAGCATATTTAGGACAAAGTAAGGAAGATTTTGGATTGTAGGGATTGGATACGAAGTGTTATAAGGTATAGTGGAGCCACAAAGTTCAACTCAGTATATTCAAATAGCCCTAATTACTGTCATGTAAATGAGTCTTTTAAAGGAAGTTTCGAACTTCTGTAATGTAGAAGAAGTCGAAAACGACGAGCAGTCTAGTATGTGGATTTTAAAAAAGACATTTGTCCATATAGAGTCCTTGGATCTGTTCAACAGAAATAGAATTACCATTAAATCATACTGATATTTAAAATCCAATCATTAAGTTCAAATAAATAATTGGAAATACGGTAAAGTCTTGCTTTAAAAGATTTATCTTAACTCTTCTGAACTTGAAAAAAAGATGATGAAATTTTGTTATATGGATCAAACCTATTTTTAGGTAACGTTTTGATATAAAGTTAGTTGAATATTAAAAAAAAAAAGATGAATAAATAAAAGACAGGATCGGAAGACAGAAGGGAGCCATTACGGTCTGTCAGGACGGAGGGGGGAGGTGTTTGATACACTTTATTTGTCGCTTCCGATTCAGGCCCGGCGTAAATTGAAACAAGAGTTGCGCTATCTCCTCCGTAAACAGATAATGGAAACTTCCTTCCAATATTCCTTTTCAACGTTTTCTTTCCTCACTTTTCATTGTTTTCCTCCATTTTCTGTTTTTGTTTGGTATCCTAAACGATCATTGCTCAAACTGACGCCACAACTAAAAATTAAAAAAATAAAATTAAAAAAAAAGTGATTGGTTCATTCGAGGATTGGAAGGACTCATCGAGCGCCCTTATCAGGAGTAAAGTTTTAAAAAGTTCCTCCGAAGAAAGGCAGCCATCAGCAGTTTTTTTTCTTTTCTCTTTTTTGCTTCCCTCTTCTTAAAATGATTGAAATAGGAAGGAATCTTTTTCCCACTGTTAGCTTCAATGAAGATGAAGATTTTCATCAATTTTAGATTTCCATCGACCGCGGGGCCCACCCTCCAGAGTGTACTTAGAGCGAGGGACTGAAATTACCGCATTATTATTTTAAAGATGAAAGAAGACTTTTTCAGATTTATCTCTCGGAATACTTTTTACAGTACTGCAGCGTCTTTGGGAACATAATTCACTAGAGAACATTGAGAGACATTTGCTTATGGAAATAAAAAGATCCACATTGTTCTGTTAATTTTATAATAAATTCTTTATTATTAATTAATTCCAATTTTTCATAAATTCATGTCTTGTTAGAAATAGATTTTTTTTTATTTTTTTTTGTGGCCAAAATGCTAAAAGAAATGTTAGCAAGAAGCCAAAATTAACAATTTTTATTGAATTAATTATACGACTTGTGGTTGTTGTTTTTTTTAATAATAATAATAATAATAGAAATAAATAAAATAAAAAAAAAAATCATGCTATATTTATATATTAAATTTTATATTATTTATGTACAGCATTGTTCTTTTCTTACTTTTTTTTTTTACTGTACATAATGTGTAAATGTAATCATTAAGCCATCTATATTACTTATTTCCCACATTTGTGGCAGATTGTAATAATTACTCTACAAGGGGACGTTTGCAGTTGTAACTCACAGATTTGAATGCCGATTTGTGTGTGGGTAGTAGGGACCTATAATAGTGCAAAAGTAGAGTTATAGCCGCCAATGGGCATTGGGAGCCATGAAAAAAAATAAAATATGAAAATCACGTTTTATTTTTTTTCTCAGCTCTCAGTCAAGATAGAGAAATGATTCTTTCACGTTTAATTGCAGTTATGTGTGCTATTTGATATAAAAATTCCACTATGCTCAAGAGACCACCCGGCTTTAGGTTGCTCAAAAACTCTAAAAAAATGACAAAATTCCCAGGAAATCCGCTGTAAATCAGTGGAAATTTTTTTTCATGAACAACTTACCTCAAATTTCGATTTAACGCACCATAAAACCCTTATATGTGAAATTTTATCAAAATAAAAAAAATATTGATTTTTTACCCCTTTCGGGGAGGTTAAAATTTTGAAGTTGAGATTTCATCAACAATTTCTAACCATAACAACTGCTGCGTTCAACCGATTACAATAGTAATAGCATCACTAGAATCAGCATACATTCTGCTTTTTATCCATGCATATAAAATTGGGATTACTCCAGATTTTAGTGGACAAAAACTGATGTGAATGAAAAAATCCGAGGTCAGCTATAACATGAGATATCCCAATAAGGGTAAATCCTGCGACATCCGGATTTGAGCTAAACTATGCAGTTTTACGGCTTCTAGATGATATCAAAATTTGGTTTTAATCGGTGGCAAAATGTGTGAGATAGCGCAAATTATTTACATATTTTCAGAAATTGACAGCATCTTGCCTTCTAATATCATACAAAATTTTAAAGGTAAAAAAAAAATTATTTTCGATTTTGACAAAATTTAGTTTCTACATGTTTTTGGAGATGAGGAATCTGAAAATAATATCAGTTTTTGGTTTAAAAATTTTCCTTTAAGTTAAAAATGTTTACATTTTTTATTTAAAATGAGACTAACATTATTATATTTTGTTAAAAACTTGTAAAATTACAAAAATCAATGAATACGTTTCTGTGATTTTTTTTTTTTTTTTTTTTTCAATATATTTTCGCTTGATTTTTCTGCATCCAACAGTTAAAAACAAAAGAGACAAAATACATATAGTGGAACACTGTGGTATGAAGTTATAAAAATATTTAGACCATTACAAGGCGAACATGGTCAATTTAAATTTTTTTTAAAAATGAACAAATTTTAAATAAATAATTTTTTTTTTGGTCGAGGCCATGCATTTTTTTTCAAACTAATTTTCACTTTTCTCATGCCAGATTTTTGTCCATCGCTAATTGTCCATCTATTTTTTGACAGGTGTGGATAAATAAATAAAATTAAAAAACAAAATTCACTGAAGTGCCCCAGTGACATCAAAATTTACTAAATTTTAACCAAATTGATAATGATTTTTTTCGAATTTAATTCACATTTCTATAGGGTTAACTTGAAATTTGGAATATGGAAAGTCCTTATGACAATTATTTCAAGAAAAATACGGAAATAGTCCGAGTGGCGATACTTTTCTTGTTTTTACCACTGAATGGCCTTTGTAACATCAAATGTTACTAGCATATGTAATGAAATGTAACATGTAATGAAATGGGTGATGATGAAATTCTTATATTCTTTAACTAAATTTCTCGATTTTTTTAAATGCTAGGCTAGTGAAAAGGTAATTAACCTTAGTAAAAAAATATTAATAACTTAAAAGTTGAGACATTTTTTGTTGTTTATTTTAAATAAATATAAAGTGAGAAACAAAACCTGAGCCCCCGTTGGCGAATCGATTAATTAAAAGCTCGTTTATAACTGAGCGACCATCCGACGACGGTAGCTTTCATCGGGTAATGGGATGATGTATTCATGGGAGCTCAATGGCATCCATATCATAACCCGCCGCTACACAAAAAACCCGCGGGTTTCCCTCAGGAAAAAGGGAAAAAAACAGACCCTATTCGTTTGGCGAAAACCTTTCATCCTTTGAGCCGAATCCCAGAAGGGCTGTAGGAGCTGCGGGCTATAAAACAGGGCCAATGATAAATCACTCTTATCAAAGCTCCTCCTCCCTTCTCCTGTCCGGATTAAAAACTGTAGCAGAGTGTAGAGTGTACTCAGTGTATATAGGGAGTCTTGTTACATTCTGGGCAGTGAGTGCTTCTTTATGTAAATTATACATAACTAAAATACATACTGCACCCAAATGATCAATATAATCAAAGTGTGCTTGCTAATTTTACTAACAAAATCATAAATAGTATGTTTATTAATAAATTCTATTTATAGGTTCGTTTTTTATGTATCCAACTCTTGCTTCACAAACTCCAATTACTTGTCCAAATTACATGAATGGCATAATTTCTAAAAAATACACATAAATGACAAATCACAACACATAACGTTTACTCTTCGACATGAAACAAGTCCTCTAGTTAACCTTGACTACATACTGATTCTACAGACAAATACAGTACAATACTCTGACATTTGACAAGAAAACCAAATTATTGGAGATGCACACATCAAGAAAAAAGGAAAACCATCAATCAAAGGCTAAGGTTAGATTACGTTGAATTTCTTATGGACACTCAACACCGTGGGTCATTAGTGTCCTTCCATCTAAATTTTTTACTTCCTAGTATGACAATTTTTTAAAATTTTACTTTTTTAAAAAAGTTTTAAACTTTTTTTTAATTTTTATTTTTAAATTTTTAAAAAGTTTTAAACTTATTCTATATTAAACTAAAAAAAAAAAAAAAAAAAAAAAAAAACTGTATCACTTACAACCTATGAAAGGTCTTTCTTGGGTTCAGTACTTAGGTAAGGCTGTACTGTTTCTCAGCCAACGGTTGTGAAAGGAGGTGATTTGGCCAGAATTCACGCTCAACCGCTAGGTTTTCCCCCAATTAAAGGTACCCACTTTTTAAGAGGCTGGGTGTGCCCCAAGGAGGGTCTCCCGACCTCGAATTCGATCCACGGCTGAAATGACTGAAATTTTCTGCCGTCAGTCGGATTCGGAGGAGCTATTGTCATTGTCACAATTATCACCAAGAATAGTTGGGAGGTTTCTATGAAATCGTGCTTCCTGAAAAAAAATATATCATTGAGGGCAGTCCCCAATAATGTGTCGTACCGTTAGTTGCATATTATTGCTAATTATAACAACTCCTATTCTTCAAAGGCTTTCATGGCACACACTTTTCTCTAAACGTATAGAGGTACTACTTAGACACAAAACGAATACTCACAATTCCTTATTGAAACCTATTTTGACTTACGAACTACTAACATACAGAACAGTTAAAAAGACAGATATTAAGCAAACTCCAACTTGCACAGACATGGCCACAACGCGCATCCCAGACAACACCCAGAGAAGACTGAATATGAGCTGGGTGAGGGAATCAGAAATAAATGATGATGAGTTAGAAATAAAAATTAAATTAGGGAGAGGTGGCCCAGGGTTATACTCCATGCCTTTCCCGCCAAGTAATTCAGTATTTCAGCAAATTCGTTTATTGTTAAGATTGATTAACAAGAATTTATAATAAAGATTAAAAAGATAAATAAAAAAACTAAGATACTAAATCCATAGAGTAACCCAAAATAATGAAAATGAGATATCCAAAAGTGCAGTTATAAATAAAATATATTTATTTATAAAATAAGAGGCAATTATTAATTCATGTAATCATAGAACATAAATTACCGGACACTGGATATCTCGCCCAAATATCCCTCGCATAAACCAAAAGAGAGAACTGCAATAATTAATCATCAGGAGGAGAGATATTTATAAATAATAAATGAGAGAGTATGTCAGCGGTTGGACCTATATCTAGTAGTTCAAAAATTTTTCTTTCATTAGAAAAATAAATTTACTTATTGTTTGTCAGTCACAAACAATTATTTATCATTTAATCAAACAGTATATACACTTCATTTGTGACGAAAACGTAATTGATCGTGTTGTAAAAATATGGGTAATATTTTTAAACGTTTATTTATTCATTATCCGACGCTTGAACTCGCAAGAAATAAAAATATACTTCATAAAATGAAGTTAAAAAAACAAGAAAAAACTTCATTCAGCAAAGAGGAAAAAGTTTATATAATTAATCCAAGCAAATATTGAAAAAGTGGGAAGTTGATAAGCAGAAAAACAAAACAAAAAATGGAGTAATAACGTATGTGTGTATTACTTTGAGGATAAATTTTATCTTTATTTCCCCTACGCTATTACGCCTCTTCTGATGAACGCCTGTGCCTGTAATACTATGACGGATGGCAGCCACTGAGTGTCCGCAGAGGATTAATTGAACTAGAGAGATAAGAGGATGAGAGTATTAATAAAGATAAGACAGATAGGAAGTAATTAAATAGAGTAGGGGGCGAAGAGCGATGACGTAGGAGGGGAAAGAGAACCCGGATGCCGAGGGAAGGACGTAAACAGGGCGACAGATGTCGAGTGTGGAGCTTCACTGGGACAGCTGCCAGGCCACCGTAGTCAGCCATATTTCCCACTATATTACAGAGGATAATATAAATAATAATAAATATATAATAACATATAGTTGTGCCACATGTATTGTAAGCTCAGTTGATAACATTATTTTTAAAATGTATTTTTAGGAAATGATATAGCCTGAACAGAAGTCGGCGGCTATAGATGAATTAGATCTTTTGTATAGAGATCCATTACAATAACAAGAAAATAAAATGATTTCTTAATAACGTTTAATTCGAAATTTTTCTATCTTAATATAGGATGTCTCAAAACCTAACATATAGGATGTTTTTCTTTTAATATAACTATTCATTTATATAACTATATACAGTACATACATCAAAAAAATGAGTTGATACAGATTGCAAAGGTATGCCAATATTTTGTAAAGAACTATAGATCAGCAGCACTTCAAAAAAAGATTTATATCAGAAGCTCTTTAGGCATCTTCTTTTCAGGTGCCTCGGAGGATTGAAGTGGAAAGCAAGTTCAGTGACTAGTGGATTCGAGTAGTTATGGAGTTTATTATGAAAGAATAGGTATCTGGTTTGGGCTAAATCAGCAACATATGAAACATTATGATCTTTATGGATAAGTTTGTTAGTGACAAAATAAGGAGTATTAAGAAAGATTTTGGATAGTAAGAATTGGATACGAGATGAATTCAAAGGTTCAATAGAGCCCCAAAGTTCAACTCCAAATAGGTTTAAATACTGACATGGACATTGTATTTTGTGATAAACGGTAGCTTTGAATTCAATAAAGTACTTTACTTTTATCGATTAAACAAAAAAACATAAATTAATTAATCAATATCAATCTCTGAAAAACTAAAGATTATGAAATGAATACATGATGTTAAAGTAGCTGTATTTTTAGGAAAGGATAAGGCCTGAACAGAAATTGGAGACTATTTTATGTAAAATCTTGCATTTTTGATAAAGTTTTTTTTTTTTTTTTAAATTCAATATACGTTTCCATTATTTAACGTCAAACTCCCAAAAACTAAAGCTTAAGGGATGAATATATGACGGCAAAGTAGCTGCATTGTAATGGCTGAACATATGCAAATGAAGTCGAAGTGTGGCAGAACTGCGGAATGTACATTATCTCTGTTTGCCTGAGGTTAATATACTGAAAAATAAATATATAATAACAGATAGTTGCACACCTGCATTGTAAGCATAACGAATAACATTGTTATTACAATGAACGTATTTTTAGGAAAGGATATGGCCAGAACGGAAATAGGAAACTATTGTATGTAAAATCTTACATTTTGAATAAAGTTTTTTTTAATGCAAACCTTAAGGGATGAATATATGATGGTAAAGTAGCTACATTGTAATGGCTGAACATATGCAAATGAAGTCGAAGCGTGACAGAACTGCGGAAAGCACACTATCTCTGTTTGCCTAAAGTTTGTGGAGGCCCAAGTTGCCACCACTAATTATCCACATTAGCTCGCGCTGAGCCCAAAGTTGCAGAGAGTAATTGTGGCAGTAACAAATTTCTTGCGTCATTCAGTAACTCTCTGTCCGTGCATTTGCTGAATAGGAATGGGTAGATCGACCGGAAAATGTATAATGTCTTTAATGGAGGAAGAGGAGGAGAAAACAGAACAGAAAACTTAGAATATAGAATCTAGACCAATATCAAAACATCAAGCCTGACATAAGTTGCAACTAAATATCTCAATATCAAGAAGTTTTAATATCTGTTTTGATTTCGGTATTTTTTTTTTTCAGCTATTGCTGGATGCATTAAAATACTGTTTAATGCTGCATTGTAACCATGCATTTTGCATTGCATGCTGTTGTTTCAATAACCATTTCCATTTTTAAAAAACGCAGCTATGATGTTAGAATACTGTCCATAATTTTGCCTTCACAGAATAAATTTAGAGCACTTCCAAAAGCATCTTATCAGTTTAAATATTAGACCAGTAAAATTGTGCGTGTTGGTATGCAAAATGTCTGGTGTTTTTGTACTAAAATCCAACTGTTAGAACTTAGACAAAAAACGGAAAAATTTCATATGGGGAACCAAGTTATAATTTATCAAACCATTGTTTGACTACTAGCTCTGTCCCAGTAGCATTGGTTAAGTAGAAATTGAATAAACATTACTGTTGGCGGAAGAGATTAATAAACGAGAGTAGTTTTAAACTATCATAATATAAAATTATTATGACATAATAAAAAATAAAGTCAAATATCGAACAAAAAGTTATTTTGTATAGCTGAATCGAGCTTCATGGACTCATGAAAAATGGAGCAAAAAAATATGCATTATCATACAATTCCGCGCCTTATTGATAACAAAGAACTATTGAAATATTTAAACAAATTTTCTTGTTTCAATTTATTACACACTCTGTTCTAAAATACTTTACAGAAAATTATTCTTTTGTACATAATCGTAAGTCATCTTGAGACTCTAATGATAAGACCCGTATTATTTATAAGATGCAAATGTATGTTGGTTTTTCAAACAATTTTTTACGTTTCTTCGAAAATATGTAAGGTTGGAGCTTTTTCCTTTTTACAGCAAACTCTTCAATTATTAGTTGGAAAAAAAATGCAATACTAACTGCACTGTCATTAGTTTTCCTAATCTAATATAGTTAATATATGATAATATGGAGCTAATACATAGGACTTAACCGTGGTAAACAAACAGAAGGCGAGTAACCCTTTCTATATTGCCACAATAATCCCCAGCCACGTGCCTACTTCACACTTCCATAGGCACCCTCGGATCTGGAACATTTTGCTGGGGGCCTTGGAGAGGATTAGGGCGGAGGGGTCTTCGTCATCGTCAGCTGTCAGGGCCCTTCATCTCTTTGCTACTAGATGGCCCGTAAATGATTTCAAAGCGTTTAAATGTGAAGGTAATTAAATGAATAGAAAGCATTTTTCCAATCAATAGATTTTAAGTAACAGGCCTTCCAAACAGGTTAAATAAATCTTTAGAATACTTGGAATACCACACTACATCAAATACTATGGGTACTTTTTCCACCAACCAATAATATCTATGCCTTAGTTCACAGATGTGATAAGTGCAAATTTTTGCAAAAATGTTTATACACAGGCACAATTACTTAAAAACGTTTTAAATTTGATTAAAAAATTAGGATAAGAATAGGCAAAAATATATATTTAGTTGCACAATATATGAAAGCCTTCATGAAGTTATTCATTAAAAAAAGTTACATAAACATACATACATCTATTCTGTTTGGGTGTATCAACAAATGCTTTGTAAAAATACATACTTCTTTTTAGGATTGATATATTAATTGCCACTTCTATTGGAATTATTTTATTAGAAAACTAGTTTTGAATGCTTAAGATTCATCTTCAGTTCTAAAGCATACAACTTTTTTTTAAACAGATGTTTTAGAAGTGAAGATGAATGTCTAGGATCCGAAACTAGTTTTAGAATAAAATAATTGTAATAGAAGCGGCAATTAATTCATCAATTCTAATCTAATTGATCCTTTTATACCACCATGCGTACCTCAAGTGATCATTGTTTTTTATACATACAAGCCCAGTACTTATGGGTCCAGTACTTGGTAAGAAAGTATTGTTTAAAGACCAACGGTTATACAAAGTAGTGATGCTTTATCTACACTTTATAGAGGCTGAGTGAGTCCTAGGAAGGTTTCCGGAACCTTAAAATCAATCTACGGCAAAAATTAACTTATTTTTTCCGCCTTCAGTTAAATTCGCAATGGGCACCGAACTTGGAATTCAGTGCCTTACTCCTATTTATTTCCAGCGTGATAACATTTTTTAATTCCAGAACTTTAAAATTCCATGGTTTGAGAAGAAATATTATTCAAAGCCAAAAAATCTTTATTTAACAGTAATATTACTTTTAAAAATTAATAGAGTAAGGTGATTCCAGTCAATTGTATCAGACCTGTATAGTTTAGGTTTTTTTTAGCCTATATTAATTTAAAACCAGTTGCTTTCAATTATTATTATTATCGTTATTTAAAAATTCGTTTTATTTTATTTTATATCATGTACAGTTAGATATTATATATATTTGTTTTTATTGTATGGATGAGTTCGTTACCAACCATATTACCATAGCTCTTGAGTGATCCGGATCGTAATATGTATTGGATAAAAGTAGTTTTTTCCCTGAATTTATTTTTTATTTCAATCTGAGGTTGAATGACTCCGAAAAATTTAGGACCTAACAAATCATAAATATCCGAAAATGCACATTGGCCTAAGAACTGGTTATTTAAGAAATGAATATATGTATATCTTGGAATCGTTAAAATCCTCCCGTTGATAGTGTATCTCTTAAAGAAGACAGGTAAAAGTGTGTGGAAGATGCCTCACGTGGCTGAGACGTTTTAATCTGAAGGTACTATCAGATATCAGGTAGCAAATGTGCTAGAGAGGACTGGCAGTTTAGGGAGGAGATAGCGGGGAGGGGAGGGAGTGATATGAGTGTGTCGTTTGGCTGGCTTTGCCTTCATCCTAACGAGGCTGCCACTGATCCCATCTCCTCGGCATCACCTGCTCGATATCGAGTACCCCGAGCCCCGAAATAGGGGAGGCTCCCAGTTCGCAATATTATAAAATGTAAGGGAGCTTGTGGGATGCAATGCGATTCTATGTGTGGGGGAGGTGTCATGCTGGCACAGTTACAATGCATTATAATTTGAGAAATATTCAGAAAATGTATTTAAAACACAAATGTACAGGTAAATAGAAATTTTTACGAGAAATTATAGATAGCAATAATAAATATCGATTGTTTTAAACCATTCAGTTAAGATCAACTTTAAGCTTTGGAGCTTCTCTATCCCATCTAACTCATCTCCTAAAGAAAGCATGCAATCCAAAATCCTTAATGCTCCTTATAGTTTAGGAGCCGACGACACTAAACATGTCAATACCGTCATGTCATAAATAAAGTTTTAAAAATGAATAAAAACTAAAGAGGTAAACAACGGATATTGAATAAGTTAGATCGAATGTTCTTAATAATTTATTAGCTTGGTGAATAGTGAATAATAAAAGTAAGGGTAAAATATTGATCCGATAATTAGGTGGTTCCATGAATAGAATAGTGATTCTGACCTTGGCAAAGGCTACGATCCTTCTTCGACCTAAGTTCATTAATAAATATCGTAAATATTTATTCAACAATTTATGATTTCATGCTAGCGATATTATTCCATTATTCGTTGAACTTAACATCCATAATTGTTACATGTGTCTGAAATATACGCCGATGACCAAAACCACCTTTTCCTAAAATCTTTAATCAATTTGTGAATCAGTTCTATGAATTCCTGCGTTGATATCACAGTTACGACTCATAAGATCTGAACAACTTGCAGAACTCGAAAAAGCGGCAGACTGCCGGAGACGAGACAGGAATGCTCAGTTAACGAACAGGAAGGTACTAATTAAACAGGTACCTCCAATTTAAAAATATGAAGTACCACCTGACCCAGATCTTAAGCAGTAGCTCAAATACTTAAAAGTTCGTTGACTCTCTTCGTAACTCCAGTCAAATATTTCTTAGAAGTTATGAACATTAAAGGGCGGCCATTTAAAGTGATAATAATCATAAAACATGGACGAGCGATTTCCGAAGCAAAAATAATATAGAGAATATTTTCTTTCTTAAAAATAAAAATAATAATAATAAAAAGCGAAATACACGAAAAAAGTAGAAATAATTTTTATTTATTTTATTTACATTTATTGAAATTTAAGAAGAACTACTCATCAGTAGCACTTTATTAAAAATTCTACACTAGAAGGTCTTTAGGCCATCTACGTTTCTGACGCCTCGGAGGATTATCAGGAATGGAGTGGGAAGCAAGTTGAGAAACTAATGGATTTGAGGGGATATAGAGCTTACTATGAAAGGATAGGTGTGGACTAAATCAGCAACATATGGAACATTAAGATCTTTATGGATAAGTTTATAGGTGACAAAGTAAGGTGCATTGAGGATTTTGGATTGTAAGGATTGAATACGAGATAAATTGGATGGTTTAGTGGAGCCACAAATTCAACTCCTTACGTCCAAATAGGTCTAATCACAGTAACGTACATGAGTCTTTTGTAATTAATTGGGAATGTTAAACGTTTGCCTAGTAAATGTTGAAGTAGTCTGTAACGAGGGGCAGTTTCTTGTCGTTTTAGTCAAGTAGAAATAATAAAACTATATATGAAAACTTATTATTACCTCATATAGAATTCTTTTAATTATACCGGTATGAATTTATTATAAATTATAAGGATTTATTCGATTAGCAATGATTCACATATATGTATATATTTTTGTCACTCTATCTATTGTACTCCTTATCATTAATGTGACAATTTTCAAAATCGAGGGTTAAACTTTCAGCTCGTCAATTACAAAAAGAATTGCCGGCATGTGTGAACAGGTTTATTCATGAAATAAAGTGTCTCCTTATTTATCCTTTATTTCATGTAAATAAGTTCATAAATCAATTTTAACCAAATTTGCTAATAAAACATGAAGTATAAAATGAAGTCAAAATAATTTTTTGAAAAGAGCTTTAAACGGAAAAGAATAACTTAAACTCAAACAGAAGCGAGAAGCCTAAAAATGTTTTAGCAGGCTCGTATTTATGGGAGGCTAAAACTAAAACTTGAGAATCGACTGAAAATGTTTATTATATTTATATCTAATGATATTCAAATTCAGTAAAACTAAAAATCTTGAACCACTACAACCCACGAAGGGTCTTTGGTTAGGATGTACTGTTACTAGGCCAATGGTGCTGAAAGGAGAATATATATTCACGGTGAACCGCCTGATTTTTCCCCAATTAAGGTACCCAGTTTACTGAGCACCCCAGGAGAATCTACCGACCTCGAAGCCGATCCACGGCTGAAGAAACAGAAAACAAGTTTCCTTTGTTCAACCGGACTTGAACTCGGGCCCAGAAGATAGCATATATGGCATATAGATAAATGACAGTCTAGTGTCTTACTCACTGAGCTACCGCGCCCCCTTTAAATTTTCAAATTCCATAAATTAATAGTTATATTCTAAGAACATAGTACATGGCTGCATAAAATTGGGTGATAAAGAAACTTGCACTTTTGAATTTTTTTTTTTTTTAATTTTTGTTATAGAAATTTTCTAGAAATTAATATTAGAAAATATTTTGGAACAAAAAAAGGCGAATATAGTAAAACCTAGACTATTTCTATTAAAAATTCATAGAATAACTACAGGAGGCATTAGCAGGAGATAGGAGAAATAGGAACTGAGGGAGCCAAATGGCCAATTGATGTAGGTAATTAGTCTGTCGGTCCTGGCTGTGTCGTTTATTCTGGTCAATATCAATTCCAACCCGCCTGTTTGAAATTCCTGATCGCTACTGGTAATGAGGGCTCCTCTCTACGGTCGTGATCGTAGATCAGTCAGCCACAGCGAGCTATGTACTCACTGTTCCACCTCACAGGTTACAGGGTCGGCTCTTTAAAAGCAAAGAGATGCCAACTGGACACATCGTAATTTATAGCAAAAAGAGTGCAAAATGTGATTTTCTGATTAAAAAAAAAAAAGTAGAGAAAATCGTTACGGAACATAAAGGAATGAATTTTATTTCAGGTATTTTTATTTCTAAGTGATAAAGCCGGATCCCATTCAAAAGAAAGAAAATAATCATTACCATGGAAACGTATGATGAAAATGAGACTTATGATTTAAGGCTAATTCTCAAACTACAGGCAAATTTGAGTCCCCCGCCAATCCAAATTGCATGAAGTAAACTTCGTTAAAAATATTTTTTGCAAATCGATTTATGTTATGTGAATTAATGATATTAACTGAATTTATTTGGGATTTTAGCATTTTAGAGTAAGATTTTTAGGTTATTCTACGTCGATTCATATTGTCGTGGCTTGTCCCTATGCTTGGATTTACAATTATGTAAATAATTATTACTTGATAGGGCGAAAATGACTCAACTAATGGGTAGTAATATTAAAAAATAATGGTGGAAGAAAGTGAAAATGTGTTTTTCAGGATTATAATGTCCAAGTAACCAATCACCGAGTTATTTTATTCTTGTCCCTGTGATTTTTTAACATTGGCGTGCCATTACTTAAAAAATTGATAAAAAGTATTCGGAAGGAGTTTTTGGATTTTCTTAGTTTTATTTGCAGTGGCAGGCAGCAGTTTCTCTTGGACGTATAAATTCGTAACCATGCAACCATTATACGACGTGTGCAAACACCAATTCTGACTGTAAGTACATTCATTGTTCACATTGTCATGTCCACTATAAATCAGTTTAACCAAATATTTATTTGTAATGGGCCTCATGCGTTTTTATAGCAGGCTACGGTCCTCATAATATACCCCCGAGAAAATACGAAAAAAATGAATAGGATTTCGGCTATAATATTTTTAACTTTATTTTCACATTGTTGTGGCCATCGATAAATTAACATGGTCATGGTACGTTTATAATACATGCAAGATACCATGACAATGTTAAAAATTCATTTTTAAATAATATTAGCATTAATCTGACCAAAATGACTAAAATAATTATTTGACCACTTGGCTACACGTATTCATGTTATTGTTTTCTTTTTTAACTATTAACTTAGTTTTTGGTTTTATGGGCATTGTCTATGAAGTACTTTGGTCAAACTTTTAGTAATTTTAATTTAGTGTTATTGCGTCATGCAGGTTTTATTTATTTTTTAGAGTCATAATGGTGCATCAAAAAATGTCTGATGCACGCAAAGCAAAAAAACGAGAGGCGGTTATGGGTTAAAATTATAAACTGAAATTTTAGAAAAAGTAAAGTGATTCATGTGTTGCTGCACCAACTACAATCCTCATAGGTAGCCTCCAGTAAGTATCAAATGTCTGCAGCAAGATTTATCAACATTTAAATTTAGAGTTTTGGAAGCTAGAAATTTTCCTGTAGTTTAAGAATCGCCCTTAAACTAAATAGAAAAAAGAAATACATTTATCAAAAACTTCAGGAACTGCATTTATAAAAAATAAATAAAAAAACTGGAGCGATCATTCAGTCAAAAAAACATTTTCAGTCATTTCTCAAGTTTTTGGTTTTTCCTCCCATAAATCCGAGCCTTTAAACCATTTTTTTCTTTATTTTAGAACCTCCTTTATTTGATTCAAACCTGTCATACGACAAGTATAATTAGCGAATGTTCTGGGATAGAAATAAAAAATATATTCGATGGCATTAAAGGCGTGATAGAGATCCAACACTCTCCTCTCGATTTTATTTTAAGATTATTCTATTCTTAAATAAAGTTTTATTTACAATCAATTTTTTATTTATTTTCACCAACACATATGTTTCTTTGGTGTTATCGTGGTTTCGTTCACATCGATCTATTAAAACTGAACTGTAGTTTCCTTTTAATTTCCTCGTATTACTAACTATTTTTATAATTATAATAATCATAATAAGCAAAATCTGCTAATATAACTATTCACTATAGTAATTTGTATGGTCTATGAAATATCTGCTTCAAATTTTATAATGTATCTTTTTACCTAGTGAATTATTTATTGTTCCATCTGCAATTAGAAGTTGTACTTCGGCCCCTCGCTTCTTTTTGTGTTAAAGTTTTTTTGTTCTTTTTTGTTTTGTTTTTTTTCAAATACTAATCACATTCAAAAAAGGTAATAACAAATTATTTCTATAAGTAAAACATTTTCAATAAGGAAAAGAAAATCAACCAAAAAATTAACTACAATTAAATTTCCTACAAGTTGCAACTATTTCGGCGATAGAACGCGTTGTAAATATAGTACCTTGATATAGCATTATATTTTTAATATCAAATGACAAAAATCCAGGAAAAAAGTACAGAATCTTTCTCAATTGATTTTTACCCTAAAAACAGGATAAAACGAAGATGAAGAGTTAGAATCTGGCTGGGGTCTGATGTAGTCAATTGTTCAATCGATTCCTTTCTGATCAGAAAAACCTATTGTAGCGAAATAGGCAACTCAATTTCTCTTTCTTTTGGCAACATGGGAAAGAAAAATAAATAGCTATAAAGTTTTTCAAGGTGATGAATCCAAATTTCAACTTTGCCACCTCAAAAAAGATAAGCGCTAGTGGGAATCGAAGTAGATATAGGATTTGGAATTTGTTTCAGCACCCTCCCAAAAAAACAAAACATACAAATCAGTCAAGATCAATCTTATATATTACTTATCGCATGTCTACATGGTTGCTGGAGTAAAACGGGAAAGTCTGGTAGCCATAGTTGTAGGAAAGATAAGTACAACATGGAGCCACAGACTGATGACATTTGATTGAAACGGCCTGAGTCATTTTACGCCTGGGTTCAATTCTCGATGGAATAGACGATGATTAAATGTTCCCAACGAGACCCTCCATGATGTCGATAATGAAAGTAACTGGTCGGGACAGTAAGGAAAGGTATATGGCGGATAATTGATCTGATAGTCTAGAATGTGATGCCGTCTATTTTACAAAACGCTCATAGAAGTATGGATTCTAAATAAACTGTTAAAAAATAGCATTCCACAATTGGAAGCTGTTCTGATTTTGAGCGGTTTATCTTAAAAATCTAGAATTAAAGTATGGAATTGAGCATTACATCTTCAATTTAATTGAACTGATTGCGTGTTTGAAAATTACGTAAAAACATAATTGGACGCCGTATTTATAATTTTAATGAATAAGTTGGTAATCCAGGTGAACAGACTATTTTACTGTGCGGATAATGGGCTGTATTATCAATGTTAATAACAAAAGGCCCTTGATTTATATTTTTACACACACAATCAAAAAGGAAAGAATCGACACTTTGATTTGGTAAAAAGTTTTATTCGGCATAAATGATTTTATTGATTTCATCTGGTTAGATTTTGTTTTCCAATCATAAAAGTATATGAGAGTGTGGTAAACCTCGTTCCTGCCACACAACATTACACAGTAAAATTTTAATTATTGTAAATTTTATTATTGCTGAACCTTCCTAGAACTAGGAAGATGATTTCGAAAAAAGTATCTTTGGACTATCTTTTTACAATTAGCGAAACAGAAAGAGGAAAATAAATTCTAATTAATTTTTCAGCGAAGCAATGGGAAAGAAATATTCCATGTTATTTTTGGCCCAAATGTTTATAGCTGGCATATCACGAAATAAATGTCAGGCACATATATATTCTGAGTTCTATTAAAACTAATCTACAATGACAGTAATTATAACATTTATTTATATCAACACATTAATAGTTAAGTTTTATAGTATCTTGAGTTATTACAGTATGGAAAGTAATACGATTAATAGAACGTTCCTTTAATACTCAACGGACACAGGTACAATTTTTTAGCACAGCATACTTGATTGTAAACAGAGCTATATTGAATGTACTTTGTAAGAATGGAAACCGTGGTTTGATATCAGGACATGTTTTCCTCATAAAATGATCTAGTATTATGCAGTGCTTTGGAAGTCCTCTCTTTTCTATAATATTTCGTAAGTATGTTGGCGGAGATGACAGCTAAAAATATGTCAAAAGTTTGTAGACTACCATCACAGTTTGAATTAAATCTATTCATTAATTGATATCTTAAATTAATTTATAATTAATCACTGTTAAACACTTTATACACATGTCAACATAGTTTACATTTACTCATAGTAATAAGAAATATTTCTGGATATCAAAAATATTTGTAAACAAAGACCTAATACAAAAGCGTGGATAATCAATTCCAAAACCTATTATTGACCCTAGGAGCAGTAACTATAGAACAAATACCATTACATCGCTCTGAGATAACAGCCGTAGCTAGTTAGCAAGTCAAAGGAGGCCCAGCCTGGTGGCCGTTGACTCAGGGGCGAAAGGTTAACTACTGATAGAGTGTTCATAAATAACTGCAATAAAGTTACATTATTAATTTTAATTAATTGATATTTATTGCATTCATAAGGGTTTTTTTTTTTTCATGAATTTATTTTTTAAGTCATGCCATATCAAGTTAATGTTTATTAAACTGATCGTAATGATAATTAAAGTAGTTTGATTAATATTTGACAATATATTGAATTTTTAATTGAAACAAATAAACAGCGTAGTTCCACTCAATATTGTTATAAGATGTGGACTAATAATAATAAATAAGTGCCTATGAAAAATAAAAATGATCGACGATTATTAGTTCAACTACAAAATTAAAAAGATAAGCTGTAAAAAAAAATGATCAATGATTCCTATTGATAACTAATGGTGACAGATTAAGAAACTCGTTTAAATCGAGATTAAAAAACTAATATAATACAATATTATTATTAATACCATTACAATATTATTATCATACACGAATTGGTATGAAATATAAATCATTGAAATATGCCTTATTATATAAGAAGAAAAAGTACTAAAATATGATATATAATATTCATCTAAATATTGATATCAAATAATAATGATACTTTATAGAAACCGTAATCGTTTGCAAGTTTCTATAGTTCAAGAGCGAAATTCCTAAAAATGTTACATTCCATTTTCAATATATATACTGACATGAAAAAAATTCAATCCAATGCATTTTTTTCATTTCCTCGGCTAATAGATTTATTTATCTTTACTTCCTCATTATCTTTTATACGTAGTAACATTTTAAAAATATTAATTGAATAAAAGCAAGCAGTATTTAAAAATGAATTGGATGGGGAAAATATATGTAAGATTAATACTCAAGAATATATGTAAATTAAAAGACTTATACCCCATCTAATGCAAGACCTAAAGAACGCAAGGGGTGGAGATAAACCTTATTAATTAAGAATTTCATAAATTTAAAATTATACCAGACTTAAAAGAAAAGAAACTGATAGTCGCTTCCGATTACCCCAACATTTACAAGACAATTGTTCAAAGCTCCCAATAAATTGCATAAGATTTAGATGACTATAATTGGACCCATTTGGACATATGGAGTTCAGCTTTGGGGCTCCACTTAACCTTCCAGTTCTTCTCATATCCAATTCTTACGATTAAAAATCATTAGTAGAATTTCCAATACTCTTTATTATGTCACAAGCAAACTTATCAATAAAGATCTTAATATTCCACATGCAGCTGATTTGGCCCAAACCAGATACTTATCCTTTCACTCCAAATAGCCTCTCACTCAATTCCCGATAACCCTCCGAGGTGTCTGAAAACAAAATGGCCTAGGGACTTTTTAATGTGGAACATTTATTGAAATGCTACTAATGAGTAGTTATTTACAAGTTATCAGCATGTAATTGTAATAATTTTAACGCACATTTACATATTGTATATTGTGTAAACAGTAGTAAATATCAGTAAACAGTTAAATAAAACTATATAATAAAATACTTAATGTTTTTTAAAAATTATAATTGCTTTCTTTATTTATTTTTTTTAATCCTGATACGTTTCAAATGCCCTGGTTTAAATGTGAAGGGTACATAAACCCCTAAAAAAAATTAATAAACGTTTTGACGAAAAATTTGTGTCATGCTTTGACCCCCCCCTAGGATAGAAATGTTTACGTGTCAGTTTGTAGTGTATTCGTTTATATATATATATATATATATATATATATATATATATATATATAGAGAGAGAGAGAGAGAGAACATACAGAGAGTGGAGGGGGATAAATCACCGATTTATTATAGAGAAGCTAATAAATTAGTCTAATTATTAATTTTATGATTCATAAATTATAAATATTAATAAAGTTGACCAAGGAAGCAGAACAGGATTCCGCTGAGCAGAGCGAACCGACCATAGCCCGGAGCAAGGATATTAGCCGTTTAATCAATTCTAGCCTGTCCGGTTCAAATTTACGGCCAAGCTGTCCCACCCGCAACCCTTATCTAGACCGCCCTAGCTCCACAATCGGTCGGCTCTGTCAGCAATCGAATGTAGGAATATAGCAATCGAAATGAACTAATACGTTTTATGTGCGTTTCTAAGGCGAAGAATCAATTACGTACTTAAGATATCTTAAGATAAAACAAGCGGTTGTTACGGCAAACCTAATATTGCAGTAATGAAAAATAACATTCTTGCTATAGCTGGAACGGTTTCCATTTAAGTCAACACACTGCTCATATAATAGAAAATAATACACCAATGACTATCCAATCTAATACGGCACGGCAACATCAAACTTTACAAGTATCACTATTCCATGTTTCCATAGAACATACTGCCGAAACCAAAATAACCAATAATGTACTTTTTTTAAATAGTTTATGTCTCTCCCTCTCCCTCTCCCTCTCTCTCTCTCTCTCTCTCTCTCTCTCTCTCTCTCTCTCTATATATATATATATATATATATATATATATATATATATATATATATATATATAGTTGTTTTTTTTTACATGCCCTGGCTCTGTTGGTGTTGCTAGGATCAAAAATTTGACGACAGTTTTCTGTCTAGAAATTTAATGTTGTTTTTATAATAACAATTTATTGAAATTTACAACTGTACAAAATTTATACATCAAGTAAATCTGCTGTTAACTATTACAATGACGTGACAAAACATGAAAAGTACTACCCATCAGTAGCACTTTAATAAAAAATCTACAATAGAAGGTCTCTGGGCCATCTTCTTTTCAGACACCTCGGAGGATTATCTGGAATGGTGTGGGAAGCAAGTTGAGAAATTAAGGGATTTGAGTGGTTATAGAGCTTATAATGAAAGGATAGATATCTGGTTTGGTCTAAATCTGCAACATATGGAACATTAAGATCTTTATGGATAAGTTTATTGGTGACAAAGTAAGGTGCATTGAGGATTTTTCGAAGGATTTTGGATTGGATACTAGATGAATTCGATGGTTTAGTGGAGTCCCAAAGCTCAACTCCGTACGTCCAGATAAGACAGTCATTTATATTAGTCTTTTGTAAATAATTGGGAACTTTGAAAGTTTTTCAAGTAAATGTTGAAGTTATCTATAACGAAGGGCAGTTTCTAGTCGTTTTAGTCTTGTATGTGGATTCCAAGTAAGACGTTTGTCCAAGTGGAGTCCTAGGTAGCGGATCTGTTCAACAGGGATTAGTGGAATATCATTAAAGGATACTGTAGGAAAGTAAGTCGTGGGTTTACGACGAAGGGTAAAGGTTATTTGGTGAGATTTGTTTTGGATTTATTTTGATTCTACATTTTTGACACCATTCTTGAAGGGTTAGGATATTGGATTGGAGTGTTTGGGAGGCAATGAAGGGATCATTGTTTACTGATAACACACATGTGTCATCAGCGTAAGTGGTGAGAACAGTGGTAGGATGAGTTGGACTGTCAGCTGTAAACACCGTGTAGAGGATGGGGCCTAGGATACAGAAATTTAATGTAAAATATTTTTTGTTGTTTAACATTTGTCGCTAGCACATACTGTTTGGAAGCTACATTGGTTTGAATGAAAACAGTCATGTTTTCTCTACATTTTTTAAATGATAAGACTTTTTTTTACACGCTCTAGCTCTGTTGCTGCTCGGATCGAACACTTGACGACAGTTTCCTTATTTAACGGAGTAGGATATAAAATAAGTAGATTATAGATAGACATATCCATGATCTATAGTTTTTTACCAGCCTCAAAATGAGATTTTTTTTTTCTTTTTTGTTTATTTGGTCTTAGCTTCCTTATATACTCCAAACAGGGGAGGGAGCAAGGGTTATCCTACAGGTTACCAACCTCTTCTAGCCAAGATGGGAAGGTCATGATTCCTTTTGTGGGTCAGTCATAAATTAAATTTTAAGCTGCCCATATGGGATTCGAACCCCTTGACCTTCAGTATCTAGCGCGCTGAGACCTTCACCTCATATCGCTCGGCCATCCAGCCCCCCAATATTCTATTTAAAGTTAATTTATAAATAATTATCTTTACCTAATTATATTTTTAAGAAACTTTTTATGCATTAAGGAAAATCGAAAATCGTAAGAAGGAGCTACATCAGGGGTATAAGGGTAAAGTAATCACGTTTGATCTTAGCCGAAAAATACCTTCAAGCCACCGCGTATTATTGCTAAGAGTTATATATTCAGGAAAAAACGAATAGGATCGATTCTTCTAACAACTCAACACTTTTATCGAATACTGTTCCTTTTATACTCGTTAACAGTTAGGTTAAGAGACATGCGCAAACAAATAATATTGTAGTACCTCATTGCATTCTTTAATTGTTGTTTTGCAATAGATTATTTGGAAGTCTCCAGTATGAGAATACTTACAATCACATTTCTTCTAACAGGAGACTCCAATGAAAATTGGAACTAACAACACTATAGTTTTGAAGAAGTAATTTTTTTGGTATAGCAAATACCTTTTTTATGTTCTCTAAATAAATGAAACAAAGTTTTTACTAAAAAAAAAAAACCTCTACTTTATAGTAAGCTAATCAACCACACGACATAAACTCGGTGGGAACGAAAATCCGGAAGTCGCGTGAGGTGACCAACCTACCCCAGTCTCAACTATTCAGCACCAAGACAACTATTTCGTCGTAGGTGTAGCAAGGATCGATATTAAACCGAATATACAAACTTGTTGGAATAGTTTAATCAAATTGAGTCAATGGCCCCTTGAGATGGGTTATAAAAATCATGAAAAGATTCTGAAAACATTACTCTTTATGGAAGAGATAAGTAAATTAATAGAAGAATCCACTACTTCCCAGAAGTTTATATATAATGTTATCATTTTACTTTAAATGAGGTGCCTAACTGCAAAACGTAGCAAATCCATCGAAAATCGAAATTGAGTTTTATATACCGTTCGATCCAGCTCCTTGCCACGCAGAATACTGACTAGGTTTTAGTTTTAAAAACGAAGGAAAATCTGTTCAATTTACAATTAAAAATCACGTGATGTTGCAAAACGAAGTAAAACCATGCCTATCCCAGTGCCAAAAGGGAGAATCTTACAATATGGCTGCTATATTATGCCAGATTAAGGAGACATAAACGAGGTGAAAGAAATACAATTAGCTGTTTAGAAAAGTTACATGTTATTGTGATCGTAATTCCTATTGACTAGTTTTTTTTTAAATTATATTTCATTATTTTTTTTGTTTGATAAACTAAACTAATAAATGTTAGTTCAATATTTAATTGTTTTTATTTAGTTCCTCAATACTCTAAAAAATAATCGCATTCATGTATAAAAATATTTATTAAAAGTCTGACTAGAAGTAAGATGAGGAAGAATAATAATTTGTAAAGGAAAATGTTTATTGTGATTAAAAATATATCCTTCATTACTTTACTATCCGTTTTTATTGTTCACCAAGCAAATAAGTAACATTTTTGAACGTAAAATCATGTTTTAATCCATGATTTCAACTCTATAAATCAACTCAGGACATGTATATAAAACATTATCAAAAAGGAGTAAGTCTCAAACTGTTGCAAAACGGAGTAAATACAGAAGAAAAACCAACTTAAAAAAAACTGGTCGACAGGGGCTCTTATTACGCTGAAAAATTACATTTATATCTATTCGGCATCATATTGCTATGGTTTTTGGCTTATGGTGAAAAATTTAGAAATTTGGTTTTGCTACGAATTGCAGCTGGACACCTCAAATATTTTATTATATTTATTCAAACATATTTCTGCCGTGTTCTAATTTATAATTACAAATATGTATTTAAAATATATAAAAATTACTGTTGGAGAATTGCTTTACTTACACATCCTTATAGTGGTTTATACTCTATATTTTATTTTTTATTAACGTTTATGTTTACCTCAATTTTTCTACTTAATGTTAATGTTTAACCTCTTTTTTTATATAACGAATATTGTTTAAGATATAAACCTCCTGTAACATGTTTGCTATAACTCTTAGGAAACAATGTCTCCATTGAGTATAGTTTTCTTTTTACTAGAATATTCAATACTATACATTAATTCAAATAGAATTTTATTAACGAAATAATAACTAGTCAAAAATACGGCTTAGTATAGATCAAATAAAAAAAATAAAAATGAAAACAAAAACTGTCCTATTATAGTTTTATCATTTTTTCATGCAGATACAATTAGATAAGAAAACAATTCTTATTGATTTAACATTTAGGGACGTAGTGTTTTAAATAACGTCTATATAAAATAATTTAAAGTTTTGCAGGTCTCTCTGCCAATGGAGACAGGGTCTCGTGCAACGTCCTGATAAGAATAAATTTAATGTATAAAACTTTATTTTATTGTTCGATATTAGTTAAAATGTAAAGCTCTACATTTTTTTATACATGGATTAAATTTCTCACCATTTATCAGAAATATCTATTTTGAATTCACATACCTACTTAGCGAAAAGACGAGGTCTTCGCCCGGTGCCCCAGAAAGGTTACGGCCACTGATGAATTTTGCATAAGACCTCCATTGGTTTTAGACCCCGGTAATGAAAGCACATCTATGAGCTGGATATATTATAGATAGTATGGCTGTAATTTTTATTTAATTTTTTTGATATTTACAACTGTTATACATAATGTAACTGAGTGGAAATATTATTGCAATGACACGTCAATAACTTGTAAAATAACTAACCAGTAGCAGCATTTTAATAAATAGGACATTACTTCGCATTTAAATTTTTATTCTTCACTTAATTTTATTTATATTTTTCCATAATTTATTTTAATTTTTTTTTCTTTTTTTTTTTAAATATTTTTGAATATTTTGAGCTTATTCATTTATTTTTGCATTATATATTATATGAGTAAATTCATTATCAAACTTACCGTTTATTGCTTTTGAGTGAGGCATTTATATTGCAATATATTGCTAATAGAATAGTTTATTAACAAAATTAAATCTGCTAAAACCGGATAAATTGAAAGGGTATTAAATACCTGGAACTACCAACGTCTAGTTGTCAAAGCCATACGACTCCAATGTTAGTGCGAAATTCTATTAGAAATAAAATACAAGTTGTGAAACGGGCGGAATGGTACATTGTATCTTCATGTTAAAGGGGAATTTGTTCAGTGCTGAACGACTCACAAAACAATTAACTTCTTTTAAGCTATATACAATGGTGATAACGAGAATACAAAAACAATTTTCAGAATTCAATTAGAGAAAATATGTTGAGGAAAACACTATCCGGGAAGCAAGCAATTGAACAGGGTCATGGTGGTAAATTAAAACTGACATTTGAAACACCCTAACAAACAAAAAACGGCGACATTTAATCAAGGGAATGTAATGAATATAGACCTCTCCCCTCTACTTCTCTCTGTCCCGCTATACAATACTGTAAAGTCACTATCGATATTTTGATTAGTAATTTCTACAAATCGAAAAGGCATTGACAACAAGGCTAAATTCAGAAGGCTTGTATGTACTCATGAATTTAAAAAGGATAACAGGATTAGAATAATTTTATCTTTTTAGATAATTCTTTTCTTTAACTAATATTTATTTTTTGAGATTTGCATCAGCATTATCTAAACAAGCAATTAATTAAGCTAAATCTGCAATAAGTGACTTAAATGTAAGTCATTTAGTGTGCCATGAAGTAAACCTATTTACAGTAATAATACCCATTTAAACAAACTCAGTTGAGCTTTGGGCTTCACTTACCATCCAATTTTTCTCCTATCGCAATCCTTACAATCCAAAATCCACAATGTACCTTATTATGTCACAAATGAAGCGTAGAATTCCTAGACCACTTTTGGAAATTTTTCCAAGTTGAAGGTCAGATTGAAAAAGAAGGGGCATATTTTTTAGAAAGGCCGTTTTCAATGTGATTTAACTTTTTTTTTTTTTTTTTTTTTTTTTTTTTTTTTTTTTTTTTTTTTTTTTTTTTTTTTTTTTTTTTTTTTTTTTTTTTTTTTTTTTTTTTTTTTTTTTTTTTTTTTTTTTTTTTTTTTTTTTGAGAAAACCTTTTAAGCGAAGATAGTCTAGTAGGAAAACTATTTAAAAAAATCTGGAAACTGGACTTTGTTTTGGAAGCTGGTTTTGGAATTCAACGCCTCAAATAAACTTATCTATAACGATCAAAATGTCTCATATGTTGCGGATTTGACCCAAACCTGATAATTATCCTTCCATGAGCTACATACCCACTCGAACCCACTAGTCTCCCAACTTGCTTCCCATTACATTCCGAGGCGTCTAAAAAAAGAGGCCTAGACTAGAGACCTAGGGACTTTCTTAAGTAGAACATATACTGAAGTGGGTAGTTCTTCAGATGTAGACATGTAATTGCAATCATTTTACCTCACATTTACATTCACATTGTATCTGTTTTATACAGTTTTAAATATCAATACAGTATTAAAAAAAAAAAAAAAATTAACGATAATCCTTAAAAAAACTCAACCCATCTTGTATCAAATCCTAGAACTGATTGCTATGCCACCAATAAACTTTTAAAAGTTACATCCCGCTGGATTATCGGAAATTCTATGAGGCTTCTGAAAAGAAAATGACCTCGGGACTTTATAATATAGAACTATAATAAAATTCTACCAATAAGTACCTAATTGCTTTACAAGTCATTAACGTATCATTATATACATTTCTGACGCTTTTAGCTGATATATTTCTTGATGTATTCTTATAGCATACAGTTGTATATTTCAATAATAAGAAATAATTTTGACGAATACTACTCAGGTTCTCAAATTGCAGATTCAGCAACAATGACCCATACATGGTTGTATTATGAGATTTATACTCCAAAGAGCCCCTATAGTCATCTAGAAACGTTTCTTTAATAAAACGAGGTATCTGAATGTTTATTCAGAATATACTTAACTAGTTGTATTCAACGGGTGACTTTCCCTCTGATGGTATCAGGTCTTCATATGAGATAGGATCTCTTCAACTGTAATTAGCAGTACATTATTAAGGGATACTGTAGGGCAAAGAGAGGGGAGGAAAAGGGTTCCAGCGAAGGGTAAAGGTGATTTGATAGGATTTATCTTAATCCTCAACCCCTCACACCATTCTTCAAGGGTTGTGACATGTGAGTGGAGTGCTAAGGGAAGGGTCATTCAACCGGACGAAAATCAAAGGCGTCTTTCCGAAAAATTGAACTATTCTATATATAATTGTTGAGGTTATAACTTCGAAACAAATCAAATAATTTTGGATGCGTTGTCCTGGCAACCTGTACATAGTAACGTTTTTTTTAAAACATTTTGACACGCTCTTCCCTCAGTTGTTGTTGCCCTTATTGAAACTGACGATAATTTTCTGATCAGAAATTAATGGTGAATATTTTTGTTTTATAATCTTTGTCGCTAGAACCTACCGCCGCACAATGGGGCCATCCGTGAATCTAGCGGGACAAAAGTCTGAAAACGATCGTATGGATAATTTAATATTTTTTTCTGATCCAGAACAACTTGAAATGATCAAAAAAAGGTTTTTGAAAGATTGATAAAACATTTAAAATTTTATTTGTGACCTGCTGTTTTATTAAGAAAAAAAAGTTCACAAAACCACTTACTGATCTATCGATGATAATATAAATTGAAAAGACAAGCAAATTGAGTACACTATTACCGAAAGTCGTATTTATCTCAGGTGAGAACACAATCACCGAAAATCGTATTTATCTCAGGTAGTGGTCTGTATGAGCTAATTAAAGGATCGGACGAAATCAACAAATTATTCATAATGTCAGTGTTGGTTACTACGCGAGACATTTTCCGAGGAAAATGTTCCCTGTATCTTTTAATCTCTTAGTGTTCGCTTTTTTGGACATCCTCTGTGAGTTGCCTAATTGCAAATTTTTGAATTATATCATTGACCAGATACATTTTTTCTTCCTAAGAATTATTAAAACTGAAACCTCCAGCCCGTAACGCTTCAGCCAATTCCTATTACGCAACTTGGAGTACTCCGCCTGAAACACAATTTTTGGTGCTACTGATAAACGGGCAAAAACGGGCAGTAAAATGTAATATATTCACTAAAATTAAATGTCCACAGACACACAGAACCATAATTTAAGATCTAAGTCTACCTACGTAAAAAGGTTCAGATTAAAACATGAATATATTTTTTTACTTTTGAACGTTTTAATTGGAGTAATTTCTGAATATCTAAAATGCCACAAAATTAAAAACAAATTGTACTAATACTTACTATGTTTAATGCAATTTATCGTGAAATGTAAAAACATAAGAAACCTTATTACGATTAGTGCTTGAAAGAATACTAACTTATTTCTTAAATCGTACAGAATTAAAGTGGTATTAGTTTGTTATTTAACAAATTGCTTTGTTGACATTTCCTCAGCCTGATTCACTTCGTTCGATATCAAACACTTTCTGCATCAAAAAATCAAACTTCATTTTTTGGACTTTTGTCCCGCTAGATACACGAATGGCCCCACTGTGCACCGTTTAGAAGCTATATTGATTTAAATTAAAAAAGATCTAGTTTGGAACAGCCATTTTCTCAAAACATTGTTTATTTCGAACAATCTTTAATTGTTAATTTAATATAACTATTAATTTAAGTAATTTGATCATTTTAATTCTAAAATGTTAAATGGGAAAAGCAGTAGGTTATACGTAGACATGTCCATGATCTATTGTTTTCCCGTCAGGAAGAAATTGATTTTTTTTTGTTGTTTTTTTTTAACTAGCAGTTCCATATTTCTCCAGTACTGAGAACACTCCTTGAAGATGTGCCTCTCTGTAATTTTTCAAATTCTTTCAAAGTATTTAAATCAAAATCTAAATTCAAACTGTTACTGATTATTCAAAAGAAACATAATTTTCGACATATATATTTATTTATTAACATTTACAATTGCATATACTGATACATTAAGTAAATGTGAAGGCGTATGTATATAATGGCATATAAAACAGCTACACATTGGTAACACTTCAATTAAACCTCTGTATAAAGGAAAAGTATTAAATTAGGGTAGCTTGACTCCGGCGAAAAATTGTGGTTTTAAGTTAAATAAATTTAATCTTTAATGAGATTTTAATAGAGAAATTTTGAGATATAATATCCATAAATAAACTATGCATATAATATTTCGCAGCCTAGCGATATGACAATAATGACAATGAAAACAAGACACCAACAGTAGTTACAAGCTAAACTGATTTGAACTGACAGCATAAATAGATGGAAAGTTAAACAAGGGAGCCTGGACAAATGTTTGCCAAGGTATGTTTAACAAGGTTTTAAAGTTTATAATGGCTGAGTGGCATATCGCTAAGCTGGATCCATAACTTACCCCACCCAACTTCGGTAGCTGATTCTCAAGGGGAAAGCATACACACGTAGGGTAAGCGATTATAGGAAAGCAATCAGCTATATTATTTATCTATTATTACTTACAGAAATAAATAAATTGTTTGCCACGTATATAGTATTTAGTATATAAGCAAACTAGTTTATTAAACATTCATCATCAATTCTAAAAATACAATCAAAACATCAATAGTTTGATATACAGGTTATATTTGTTATATTAATGTAAAAATGAAGGGTTGGTACTGGGGCAAATAATGAAACCTTTAGGTTCTCCTTATAAGTGGTTGGATTTCCCTTCTTTCTATAAACAAATTCAGAACAGGACTATTGCAAATATAGGTTCGGTAAATAGAATGGGTGGCGGGAATAATGTTGTAGATTACTTTGTGTAACTTTGCAGGAGAGCGCAAAATCTAATATAGCAACCTGAAGGCCCACTGACAAGGTGAGGACAAACTCAATCTCTCACGGATCTTGTTAGAAATTTTTTTTGAGGTTCTTGGTAAAATACACGTATTTTGCCGTTTCTACTAATGGGTTATAGAAGCCGAGACAAATAATGAAATAGCATTAAACTAATTTATTTTATATCTCGAGTTTAAAAAATGATACTGACATGGGATGAGTGCCAATTGTAAGAAAAATACAACTTCCTCGTAGATTTTGGTTTAAATTAATTATATTATTTAAAAAAATATTAGATCATAATCGATTTTTTACACAAAAAACGACGTCAGATCATAATTCAGCATTCAAAAGAACCCTTGTATACGAAATTTCATCCAAGCAGAAAAATAAAGAATCGTACCTCTAAAAATTTGCCTGGCCAAATGTGAGCAATTTTTTCTGAAACTGTTTTTTAAAATTAAAAATTAAAATTTTTTTATTAAAGGTTTGCAAGTATTTGCACTGGATGCTCAGAGAAATTGAAGTGATAATACTTGTTACATTTAAAAACTTTCAAGCCATTGGCAAAAATTTGGTTTCCAATTATTTAATACCATCTATCGAAACAACCCATTAAAAAAAACTATACCATCATTTCATACTAAACTATACCTTCAATACGTATACTGAAATTCAAGGGAAGTCAATGTAACATATTTAAAATTGAACCTAATTACAGATTTCTCAACATACTTAAAGAAACTTAATAACTTAAAAACCGTTAAATATTTCAACATATCCTTGAAAAAAAATGATGAAAACTACATTTTATGTTAAAATCTGATATTAATAAAATATGCTTATTAGGACAATAATGGCTGAGTACCCTTCGGATAACTTAAAAACCGTTAAATCCTGGAATATTTCAACATATTATCCCTCAGTGCGAAAAATTAATAAAATCGTTAAATTATGAAAAAAAAGAAATTGAATCCTTAAGGACGAAAACTAATTCTAATTGTGGAAGGAGAGTAGCCAAGGATGTCCTTCGGCCTCAAAAAACGGTCAGATCCTGGAAGATCTAAAAAACACTAAGGACGAAAAACTAATAAAATCATTAAATCATAAAAATAAAAAATAGAATCCTTAAGGACGAAAACTAATAGGTATAAATCGACCAAAAGAGGTCCTTACGCCATCTTAAAACAGTATCCTTAAGAACGAAAACTAATTCTAATTGTGGAAGGTGAGTGGCCAAGGATGTCCGTCCTTCGGCCTCAAAAAATCCTCAGATCCTAGAAGATCTGAACAAAATACAATTAAATACGTAGAGATTTAATTGTAATGGGGCCTTAAATCCTTAGAGGCTTAGGTCAATATTACTAGTGGAATGTATAACATTCTGGTAAATACAGACTAGTTGAAAATTGAAGATAGTAAAATACAATAGAATACTTAAATCTTATTAATTATATGGCATTATTCGTGTTCTGCATAAATATAAAAAAACAGGAGAGGAACTGTTGTTTAAACTTTCTGTAAAACGCTTTGAACTATAAACATATTCATATTTTTTGCAGGCTCTCGATAAATTGATATCGAAAAAACATATAAATGAAGATAAAGAGCCCCTACGGGACGGGGCGCTATGCAAGGCATTAATCATGGCACAGCTGTTCCCGGGCGGTGAGGAGGCCAGCCTTCCAGTTCCAAAGAGGATAAATCCACTTCCCAGGCAAATTGGATTCTTTTTTTCCAATCACCTTCCTTCACAATGGTAACAGCCTCTAAACGAACTGACCGATAGCGGTTTTTAAATGGAAATATTCATTCTGAGACAAGCAAAACTTCTATATTGTCCAGAATATTAAGAGGTGTGGTTATAATGAAGTCGATCATAAATAGTTAAACAATATGGTAATTATAATAATTCTTATTTCTGGTAAGTAGCAGGGCTCATAAGAAGGAAGACATTGGAGTAATTGTTTTGAAAAACATTATCATTCTTCCACAGCTGCTTCACCGTTACTGTCGATGTTAGATACCCTCCCACGAAGGACTCCTTGAGAAAAGGTATAAGTTGATAGGGAACAAGTCTGGGAACGATTACTGGATGAGAGATTTCTTGGAATCTGTATTTCTTCATTTGCTATTGAAAAGTGGACAGGGCATGTTCATGAAGAAGCCGAACATCTCAACTCAAATTTTCCCACTTTCTCTCTTTGATCACGTGAAAGAAGTGAAGTGGGGCTGTATAATGCTCGCCATTTACTGCGTTGTTTCATTCTTTAAAATCAATCAGCAGTATTCTACAATTCCCTAAATTGTGACCATTAGTCTTATTCGACCGCATGACTTTCACCTTTAGTAAAGGTGCTTCTCCTGGTCTTCTCTATTTCATGGACTCCATTTTGCTAATTGAGTCATTGTATAGAACCAATGTCTCATTCCCAGTTCCAAATGAGTTAAAAAATTTGTTGGGTCGTCATTACACCAGCGTGAAAATTCATTGAAAAGCGAACTCTCCTCTTTTTGAGCAGTCTTGCAAAAATTTTTCGGAAGCAGTCTTGCACTCAACTTGCTCACATGCAAATATTCTACGATGATCCTCAGGACTCTTGTTTTTAAAATTCTTAAACTAATCTTATTTTTCTCTTCCGTCAGCAAGACAAAAAAAATATCAGACAACAATTCCAACTTCCAATGCCAGTCGACCAGGGTTCTTTCAGTGTCGAGGGTCATCATACAGACTTTTTACCTAACTTGCAAAAGTGGATTATGAGGAGGAGGAATGCCCTTACACACCATCCAAGCGCTATTGAATTTACTTATAAAATTATGATAAAGCAATATTTCCTTCAAAGTTAGATAAAGGTAAGATTGAACTGAGGATTTATAGACACTGGATATGGAGAAAGAAGGGACAGACGTGTATGACTGGACAGGTCTCGAAATGCTTGAAGGGGGGAGGGGGGTTAGGGCAGGCTGGGAACTTATGGACCTTTCCAGATATATAAATCTGTGTTTGTAAAAGATAAAAACAAAATCTTGTAATGTTCCAATTATAAACACCATTTATAGGCAGACTGTAAAAAATGAAAACTTCTTTTGATCAAAAAAAAAAAAAAAATCTTTCTAAGCTATTTATCTATAACAACATCAAATCGATTGCAACATCGATTGAACAACAAACAATGGTTAAGAAATGACTAAAAAAAGTATATGTATTTCTTTAATAGTAAGCTCTATATTATATGTGCTTTTATGGGGTCTAAAATGAAAATAAAACATATTTACATCAACTACTTTGAGACAAGTCAGCCGTTATTACCGCTCTCCGCGTGGTGGCCTATGATGATAGGCTCAAGTATTCTAAATACATGAGAGAGGTAAATACATTTCAGCTCGCGGTGGTCTCCGGTTGACAGGGGCAATTAAAAAAGAGACGGGATCACGAGGCACTGGCAGGCACGAACCCAACCCACACGCCACTCTACTTAACCATAACTTGACCCAGTTATTTTTTCAATTTACTTTATAGCAGATTCAGCCGTTTATGGCAAATTCATGGCTCCCTTCTGCAGGCAATTCATTCGGATAAACGGGAAAGTAGACCGTGACTGAATGAATGATCAATGAATGGGAACAATCTGATAACCTTTATCGTTCTGGTAGAAGAACAGTAATTGAAACATAAATATCCATTTATAGAGATGACATTAATACAATGAACAAAATATTACGCGATCAACTCTATAGCAATCTTACAGACTTAGCTATGATTTGCTTGATTTATTTTTCTATTTTATGTTCCATAGCAGAAGGAGTTACTGTTAAGCACTACGCTACCTCAAGCTCATTATGCCAGTAACATCACGTTTTGCTACATTTCTGACAGGAATGGAAAACACATAAATGAGAAAAAACAATGTTGTAAAAAAGTAGATGGGTGCGCAAAAAAAAAAATATATACATATATAGCTGTAAAATTGTATTCCTGTATTGTGCCAATGGATTTGGCTTGAAAATGGAAGCCTTCATCAGAACTAGATTTTAAAAAAAATCAAAAATATATCAGAGAACATTTATTTAAAAAGGATTATAAAATTAAGACAAACGGTATGAAATTTAAAAATACAATTGAGGTAAAAAAATGTTTTTACGTCAATTGTATTTTACAAGTAGCTCACATCAATTATAAGCTACAAGTAGGCTTTAGGAAACACAGAAGTTGTCTCTTTCCCCAGGTAAAAGCAATACAGAAAATTAGGTTTTAAAACAAAAAAGAAAAAAAAATTGGCTTTGCCTCAAAAAATCTACCACCCCGCTGAGTCATAGTTAGGAAACGATAGACAAAAAGGAATTGGATGAGAGATCTCTTTAGCAAACAAATATGCTGAAATAATTTAAAGAGATTCCTATGAGCTGATGTACTGAATATAGATAGCACATCCGCTGGTTATCTTCAGACGCAAGACAGGAGTGCATTGGAGTTAAACAATAAACAAAACTAACAACCGCTAAATGATGTAATCATTAAATTTAAAATAAATAATCTGTATTTAATAAAATTCCATTAAGGTTTGCATTAATAAAAAACTATCTATTAACTTCAAATGAATTTTCTGTTTCTTGACCAACGGTTACACGTGGTGATGTAGTCAACTTGAATGCTCAACCACCACGTTTTTTTTTATGTAAGATCGGTTATCTATTTTGCAAATAAATATTGGCCCCCTTAATCAAAAGTTCTTCAGTTAGAAGAAAATAAATATTAAAAACAATTTATTGTACAAATGTAATGAATGTTGGCGAAACTGGACCGCTTATGGTGCCAACAATATGGTTGATATGTATATATATATCTTTTTTCAGAGCTTGCTAGGCCATAGGGAAATGTGCACTCCCAAAGATGAAGGAAACAACACTGAAATAGAGACCCCGGCTGAGTTAAAACAATGAAAACAGACATTAGCCGTCTGGGGTTGAGCCTGTCACCACCAGGCAGCGCTGCCGGGGTATAGCATTTCAAACTTACTGCTCTGTCAGACTGACAGTCCCCTAATCTTAGCCATACTTCATACAACCAGTTCTACATATTACGAGCAACATTTATGTACAGACTTTATGCCATCCAATACCAACTAAAAAGCAACGAAAAATAGAGAAAATATTATTGAATGATACTGAAAAAATACGTTAGTGATACATAAAAAGTAATGACCAAACCCCTGTTTAATCGGATTCGCCTCTACTATTAAAATACAGCAGGGGAACTCAAACTGAATCAGGAGAGGAAAGAGCTAGATTAGATAATACATAAACCTAGTAAAGAAAGTGGTTCAGATTTAGAAAACCCTACGGAGGATCATGGAAGAGCTCCCGAGAAACTAGTAACATGGAGGCATTATTATTAGGCAACATTACGTGAAAATACAAAGGTGATTAACGTAATGAAACACGAAATCCTAGTATACCACAATTATACAGAGTTCCTCAAATGTAAACAAGAGAACTCAGAGAAGATAAACAAGTAAATAGAGTAAAACATTGTAACAGAGAGTAATTTAAAAAAAAATAAATAATAAAATGAATAAGTGTTAATTGTTGCAGCCTCAAAGATTTTTCTCTTTTGTTTTGGTTATATTAATAAATTTATAGAATATAATAGAATAGAATAAAAAAATAATTTTATTCTGGGACAAAGTCCCTTAAGAATAACTGATGAGTACAGATAAAAATAAATAAAATCTGGTAAAAGACATAATGAAATTAAAAAAATATAGAAGAAAAATAATACATAATAACACTATGTACATGGATGATAGTTAAATATACAGAAAAGAAAACTGAAGAAAAAAAAAAAAAAAAAAAAAAGTGAAATTGCAAGATCTAAATCTGAGTCTGAATCCAGCAATGCAAGAACATTTTTTTGACTAAGTAGGTAGATATTTAGCAAGTGTCAGCTTGGATGATAAGGAGGTATTTAAAATACAAGTATTTGAATGTTTTCAGGAATTTAGCTTGTCTGATATGAGGAGGAATAGAGTTCCAGAGGATGGTTGAGCGAAAGAGAAAGGAGCTTTGGAATGTTGAAGTTCTATGGGATGGGGTATACAGATCAGAAAGACAGGATCTTGTATGTATTGATTTGACTGCAGATCTGAATTAAAGCATATCGTTAATATAAGAAGGTTGAAGGGTATTGATCATTTGGTAAAGGAATGCTCCATAGAAATATTGTCTACGGAAAATGGGATAAAGCCAATTTAGAGGTGGGATACATGGGAGCGCCTCAGACTACCGAAGACAAAGCTGACGAAGCAGTTGATGATTCGCTTCAGTCTGTCCACAAGAACCGTCGAGAGGCCACCGTAAACCAGACAAACATAGTCAATGTAAGGGAATAATAAGGAAGAAACTAAAAGCTTACGGGTTGACTGGGGAAGAAGGTAACGATTTTGGTGAAATAATTTGAGAAGGCCTATGGAACGGCGAGAAATTTGGGCAATCTGCGGTTTCCAGGAAAGGGGTTGGTCAAGAAAAATTCCGATATTTTTGACAGAGGAGTAGAAAGAGATAGGATGATTATTTATAGGTTGTTATTAATTATAGGTACATAAACGAACAGATAACTATCATAAGTAAAATCTAATGTAAACTTCTAAAAATTGTAACAACAATAATTTTTACATGATGAGCCAATAATATCCATTAATTAATTATTTCAGAACTATTTTTGTTTCCTACCTTTACAATACCATACTAGATGTTGTATATTTAATACGCACAATAATGAATAAAGTGAGATTCTTGTAATTAAATTTGCAAAAAAAAGTCCTAAAAGTCTTCTACGAAATTGGAGGAAAAATATATTTTTTTTCAAAGTGGGAAAATTAATTATTTTATACCGTAACCGCATATTCTATTTTATGTAATTTATTTATGAAATGAAATTATATTTTAAATAGTGAAAGAGGACAACAAAATCGGTTTTCATCGAATTTCTAGATAATATTTTGATATTGCGACCAGTAGAACCTTGAGCTACAGCATAGTTTTGATTCTACGAGGGTGAATCAAATATAAACGGTAATTTTCAAAATTATATTTATTGAATAAAATTATTCAGAAACTATACCTTCAACATTTTTCAATGTAGTCTCCTGCATTATCTACACACTTCTGCCACCGATTTGGAAGCTTGAATATTCCCTGTTCATAAAAAGACTGAGGGCGAGTTTTTAACCATTCGCGCACGTGCTTTTCGACGTCTTCATTGTTTTCAAATCGTTTTTCCTCCAAGTGATTCTTTCAGGGGCGCAAACAAAAAATAGTCACAAGGGGATAGGTCTGGACTGTAAGGAGGGTGTTCGAGAGTTTCCCAGCCCATTTCTTCCAATTTATCCCTTGTCAACAATGCGGTGTGAGGCCTAGCGTTGTCATGGAGAAGGATGACATCTCTAATGGGCACACCTCGTCTTTTGTTCCGGTAACTGGTTTTTGCTGACTGTAGCACCTAGCAGTAGTAAGCCGCATTCACTGTTCGTTGATCGTGAAGAAAATCAATGAGTAGAACTCCCCTTGAGTCAAAAAAAATTGTTGCAAGAACTTTTCCGGCTGAGAGACGAGTTTTGGCTTTCACTGGGCAGCCTTCATCCTTCCTTCGCCACTCCTTACTTGCCATTTTCGTTTTATTTTCAATTATTTATGTTAATTAAAAAAGTTTCGTTAGATATTGTTTGTGAAGGCTGAATCAGAGATGTTAGAATTACTTAAATTAAATTTATTTTTGTAATAACTGTCATCATTGAACCAACAAAATTATTATGGATGTATTTGAGGATTGACTTCTGATTCGTAGTGCACAAAAAGTTGTCGTATATTAATTCCCTCTTTAGTTTAGAACACAAATCTTAAAACGAGTACAAAGAAATTCAAATGAAGATGGCAAATTTCCAAATCCAAGGAAATGTCAATAAAATAAAATATTAACCACAAATGCTGTTCCAAAAGAAGTGAAAACTTTACAAAAGAGAGCTTCTAAAATGCACAGAAACGACCGACCCTGGGAAATTAGAGGACATTGCAGTTGTGGGAACGGGGACATTTCTGCTGAAATACTGAAATTTTTATGAGCCTGTTAGTCAAGACTGTCTTGTTTTTCTGGCAAGATTCCTTTAACTTCTAAACCTCATCCTCCTTTAATCTCTTCCCCGATCCTAAATTTAACCGATAATACAACCGAGATATCTCCATTCTGAAAAATGAATTCTGCGATTGCTGGATGCATTAAAATACTATTTAATTCTCCAATCTTCAGGCTCTTCCTTCAATAGCCATTTCCATTTTTTAAAAATGCAGCTATAATGTAAGCTTTAGAATATTGTCCATAATTTTGACTTCACTGAATAAATTTGAAGCACTTTTAACATCTTATCAGTTGGAATATTAGACCAGTAAAATTGTGCATGCTGGTATGAAAAATGTCGGGTAGTTTTGTACTAAAATCCAACTATTAGAATTTAGGAAAATGATATTAGGAACCAAGAAAAATTGGAAAATCACCAAAAAAAATAAAATCTTATCAGTTTTATAACTACCCAATATGCCGATGAATTTATTTATTTTCTTCTATACGTCCCGATATTAATACAATAAACGCCAACCAAAGCAGTAGGCACAAGTACACCAAGATCAAATCATCGATAAACCAAATTTACTTTTTAAAAAATAATGTAAAATAAAAATTGAATGCTGTTAATAAAGGTTTATATGATTTCATATTATTCATTGACATTTTCACAAAAGCTTAATGATGAAAGAATATCCAACTTTAATTATTCCAATGTTTTAAAGTTCTTGAACAAAACATAACTTATTCAAACGGAACAGTGTCTTGAAAAATAAAGTTAGACTAATTTGCTTTTAATATTGAATTGCTAGTCTTATTAATTTTTCTATCTCTTTTTTTATTGTTAAAGAAAGCATTTTGACAAGGATTATTTTGCTTTAATTATTTTGACTGTATTTCCTTTAAACGGTAATTTGTAACTTCAAGAACAGTTCTGTTTTACGTTTCTCTTAAAATTACTTTTATAAAACTTATTTAAAATACTTCAATTTTATTTTTCTTCATACTTGATAGGATACTAAATGTTTTATTACAAATGTGTTCTCTGTATAATTATTTAAAAGTTAGTTGAGCTATTTCTTTTATACTTAATTTCCATTGTGACTATAAGAGTTTATTTAAAAAAATCACTTCAATAAAAAACCGTAATTCATTTATTTCAGAAATAAAAATTGATTAAAACATTTAAATAAATTCTTCCCATTTTGAACATCTGAAACAAATATAATTGTTTGTTTGTACATATATGGTTAAGAGAAGGGTAAGAGTGAGATTAGGTGGGCAGTGATTTTCGTTATAACTTTTTTAATTCTGCAATTCATTGAAATTTATTTCTCCTTGCAAATCTCTAACCAGAAATTTTAAGCAATAAATCTAAAATCTTAAATTTTAAAGTTAAAAAAAAATAAATGTACCACATAACCCAACTGTGAAGAGTTAGATGGGCTAAGGAGCCGACTCGATGTGAATAACAATAATTATGAAAACATGATATGACGTAAATAAAGAATCATTTTACTAAAGGAAAACGAATGAAAAGAAATTAAAAAAAAATCACTAATAAATATCCCCAAAATTTATCAGTAGGAAAGGGACTCGTACTGCGAAATTTTGATTTTATACTCAAATTTGGTTGAAATAACATTTTAGTAATATATTTAACAAAAAATCTTTCTTCAGATTTTGGGAATACCTGATTCGTACTGAAGGGAATACCTAATTCCAATTTATCTTATCCCACCTGAGTTGGTTATGGAACCAAACTATTTGAAACTTTAATATACTTTACCTCTTTACCTTAACCAATGATTTATTTTTTTTTTTTAAATCTTTTCTCAATTCCACGATTTGTTCACAACTCTAAAACAAGCTTTTTAATCGTTTCAAAGATTTTTTAAATATATATTATTATTATTATAATTATTAATAAATACATATTCAATAAAAATAAATAATATTAATAATAATAATAAAGTAAATATAAAAACATCCTTTAGAACTATTACAAACGCATTCTTTTTAATATTGTTGGACAATATAATGAGTATTTTTTTTTTCATATCACTCAAATTAATGCGTTTTTATTATAGCAGTAACTAAAGTGTTTTAGTGTTATATTCTCTGCACCAGGCAAAAAGAAGAGCGCCCAGCGGCATCCATTCCGTGACTTGAATCTACATTACACGATTAAGAACGATCCCTCACCCAGCATCTTTTGAGTACTTTGAAACTAAATTTTATTACTATGTCCTCGTATATAATGAACTCATTTGTTGTGTTAAATCGTAAATTTGTTTCAGTTGAGAAACTTTAATTGAGTTTATGCATGTCAGATTGGTTTTCTGACAGGTCCATAAATTTTATAAACCAAGAGTAAATATAAGTAAAATTATATAATAGTACAGAATTATCTAAAGTACAATGATTTCTTACTAAATCAAAAAAAATACATTGACAAAATGATTATCCGCTGTCTTCCTAAAGCATGAAATCCTGTAACAATAAGGATTTTTTTCAGTTTTTATTTCAATATTGTTTATTAGGTGTAAAATTTATACAAAAGCGAAACATACAATGTTCCAAATGTGTAGAAATCAAGTTGGCGAAAGAGAAATGTATGGCAACATAGCTTACTTCTAGACCAAATAAAAAATAAATTATTTTGAACATTTTTTATATTTATTCATTTTTTAAGTTCTTTTTCATTCATTTTGCGGACTATTCAAGAGTCCCACGGAAAATCGGACGCCTAAAGCACTTAAAACATTAAACCAAGACAACTTTTTCTATAATGAGATTTAAAATTCCTATACTTATTTACTAAATATAGCTCATCAAGAGAAACTTATCACAACAAAATTGAACGATTTATAAAAGTTTAGTTATCTGTATATTAATACAAATCTCGCAAGGTCCATAACTTGTGACTCGATTAACCGAGTCGAACAACCTAGCCTTATATTGTTTTATATCATTTTATTATCTATTGTAAATATATTTATCAAAAATATTTGAGTGGCGAAGAAGAAATCTGGCAATTTTTGTACGAGCATTACTGCGGAAAGGCGGGAGGATTGGTAGGACGGCCTACTTGGAAACGAATCATTAACAATTTCTCATGAAGAAGGGTTTGCTGAGTTGGAAAAGGCACTTCAATATCTGGAAGCCGATATTATTTGATGGTCTTTAGACAATGGAGATAAAAATTCAGTACTTAAACGAAAGAAAATTAGAGAATTTTTTCAAGTCATCATTTTTTTATTTATTTTTCTAATAATTTAACTTAGTTTTTTTTTTTAGTTTACGCCCATACAGGTGCACTTAAACCAATCCGTATACACTACAGTCTTTACAATATTAGTTGTGACGTTTTCTCAACCTCCTACTCTCTTCCCAGAACTTCTTCATTCTTTCTGTCCTGGCCGCCCTCTCCTTATCCGTAATTGTGTATTGTTTTCGTTTGACTGTTTTTAATTCAGTTTTATATTTCTACTTCTCAGAACCCTCTTCTCTTTTCTCTCTGCTATTTCTAAATCATTCTGGACCTCAATGAACCAGTTGTCTTGTTGACTTTTTCAAAAAAAATTGAACAATTGTTTCAGTAGAATGGTCTCTTGTAGTCTTAATATGTGGCCGCAAAAGGCAATTTATATTACAATTTATGTACATTATAATTGTAAACATAATAAGTATTATTTTGTTATTATAAAGATATGAATATTACGCCAATCATCCCACGTTATTCTTTCTTATATATTTCTCATAGTTTGTTGGGATCTCGATTAACCAAGGATATGGTTATCGGAGTCTATCTCGGTCCTAACCACACAGGGTGATATAGTCCTAAGTGTATGTACTTATATGTATATCCATAGCTCAAAAAGCAATAATACTCAGATATCGTTGGCTATTTAATATTCTGGTAGCCAACTACTCTCAGATACATCAGATCATTTGATACGGGTACCCACATCTCGTTTTACGCATCTTAATAATCACAATCCGTTGGAGATCGGTGTTATTCATAAGTATTCAGAAGACCCTCATATTTTCCCGACAAGAACAGGTTTCACACCCCACAGCCTTACCCCATTGTCAGGTCTTTAGGAATATAATTGGACCAGGAGACCCTCAACCCGCCGCAGGTAGCCTTTGGTTTGGAAATGGAACAATAACGCTTTCTCCTTATATATATCTTATTCATGTCGCATCGGCACTAAGATTCCCGATGACTTTGATCCATTAAAAGTTAATTCCAGTAGAACAAGAGGGCGCTGTTGACCTGAGAATTCGACCCCAAGCAGCCAAAACTTTGCTGATCCAATACTGAGTACTGAGTAGGAGGATGAAATGTTTAACGGTACAGTTCTACCCTCTTCAAGGGTCCCGCATTACCTGCTCCTAAACACACAGCTGTTGTGCGTAGTAATAGCAACTTAAATTACTTCAGCTAAATATACAACTCAGAAAACAACAATAGACAAATATGATATATAAATATAACAAATGATAGTATCAAAAATTAATGGGAACCATGATAATGAATTTATAATAAAAATATATTTGATATCATAGTACAATTATTTTATGTTATTCCATTTAATTACAAAAGACTCATTTTTAATAAACCGCTCATTCGGTAAAATAGCAAAGACACAGAGGTAAAAAAATAAATTTTATCGCAGAAGCGAGAAACTGAAATGAAATACTTTTAAACAACATTGTATCTATACTATTATATAAAAGAACAATTTTTCTTTTGCGATCACTAACCACGAAAACCACAGAACCACATCATCTTTATAGTCCCAAAAGCGATAATATGTGGAGAACCGTAAAAATTGGCCGATACGGGTTTGAACGCCATTCTACATGATAGTTTACTAAGGTGCGGTATTATATCGAGCTTGAAGTTGAAAATAACTTCAAATAAATAAATAAATGAATAATATAAATAAATAAATTCAATTAAATTATTTTTAAAAAAAGTAAATACATGATATGACATGCGAATCCAAGTGAAGTTTGAAAATCATCCGTCCCCATTTGAACCAAATTTAAACTAAAACGGTTTCATAGTTCTAAGAAGGTTTAGCTATAACAAAATTTGCAATAAAAATTTAAATGTACAAGGTTGTGTAGCAGGAATGAAGTTTGCCTCACTGCCATATACTTTTATGAATAGAAATTTATTTCCAAACAGATGAAATCAATAAAATTATTACTGCCGAATAAAAATTATCAACTATCAAAATATGGATTCTTTGGTTTTTGTAAAAATATGATTCATGGGTCTTTAGTTGTAAGCACTGGTAATGAAGTCCATTATCCGCAAGAGGTTCTTAACAGTCTGTCCATCTGGATTACCAACTCATACATTAAAATTGAAATTAATGCTATTTGTGAAAAATATCATTAAAGAAACAATGCTCAGTTGCATGGTATAATAAAAGATTTTTATCGATAAACAAATGAAACTTCAATTCTGAGTTAATATTATCTGAGTTCTTCACTTATGACAGCGGGTAAAGCCGCGATTGGGGGTGCTAGTATTGAAATATTCATTTAAACCAAAGTCTTAGTAGTTGTAGCTTATGGGAGAACTTCTGATGTATTTAGCTTACTTTACCTAACTTCGCAGTTACTTCGTTTTTCCCATAAATGATATGCAGTTGGACTTTGTGGCTTCATGTAGGATCAAATCAAGCATCGAAATCATTCATAAAACTCTCAATGCTCCATTCCAAGATAGCTACCTATTCTTTCTTGATAATGATTAATATTTGCTTCCCATTTAATTCCAAATAAATATTCAAGGCGTCTAGATATTAGCCATAGTATTTCACATGTAGAACATTATTGAAATCATATTAATGAGTAGTTTCCCTAATAGTAATAACCGCATCATTACATATATAGTCCCACACTTTAACTAAATATATTTTAATTTATACAAATCCAAATTTCAAAAGTACACACAAAATTATTAAAGAAATATATAAAATCTAAACCTAAATTTTAATCTAAGTCCCAGATGTTAATGTTGAAAATTTGGACCAAATCAGATTCCTATTTTATCATCAACTATTTATCCACGCACAATTCCTAATCTAGCTTCCTAATAGATTATTAATATTCCATAAGGGCTTTAAAAAAAATTGGTTTCTGTATCTTTTAGCGTAGAGCTGTAATTGAACAACTATCAATAGATACCTAATTCCTTCAAGATTTATTTCCATGCAAACTAATTAAAACATTAAATTAGATTATGGGCCAAATAATTATTATAACTTGGGCTTTCTTAAAAAAAAAAATAAATAATAAAAATAAAAAATTATAATAAAAAAAAATATATATGTGAGTTTAAAAACAATATCAGGGTTCAGAGACACTGTAAATACGAAAAGCTAATACCGCATTATATCCAGAAGGCTTCCTGAAAGTGCCTGCTAGATATTAAACATATATGATCCAAAATAATATTTGTAAAAATTATTTATTATGTAATAAACTTAAATTAAACATAAATTGTGAGAGATCATTGTGAAAATATCGTAATAGATTCTCTTTTTTTCTCTGACAACTTATTCTATCCGCGAGGATAGAGATAAAAAAGGGATTCACCGATCCTTTTAATAGATAACTATAATAATAACAAAATACTATGCCTTGGCTGATATTAGGCAATAACTGGTAATTCTGAACAGTTTATGTGATGTAATTTTCCCCCAAGGCGACACCCATTCTCAGGCACCAATTAAGAGATCTTATTTTATCACATTTTATTGCTCATTTTCGATTGTTTATTGATAAAAATGTAAATAAATATACACAAAACAAAATATTTGTTAGAGAATTGTAGCTTCAAAGCACCCAGAGTTAGGTGTAGAGGCGGGTGTAAGGGAATGCACACATAGTGTCGCGTGCTTCTGATCATTATCTTCCTTATAATGGAATTATTAAAATATAACTCCATGATGGTTAAATAAATATAATAACATGAAATTATTTTTAATTATTAATATCATTTTTTATATTGTATAGTTGAGTTTTAATATAATTTGATATCATTTATTATATTTAATTTTTTCAACTGTATAGTCCGTATAGTATGGTTTCCTATATTACTCATTGCCAGAATAAAATATATTAAAAAAAATAATATCAAAAAATACAAAATATCATATAAATATTTCATTTTTATTGATTTATTTTAATATAGTAGAGTTTCACTGGGACTATTTCGTTTTTATATTTGATAGTCATCAAGTCTTGAATAAAATTAATAAAAAAATATTTATATGAACTATTTAATATCAAACTAAGGATGTGATTTGAAAATTTAATATCATTAACCGTCAAGATCCACGTACGGTTTTAAAAATATTTAAATAGAAATGGGGACGTTTAACAAATGAAATTAAAGCGAAACAATAAGAAATGATATAGATATATAAATATTTTAATTAAGAAGATTACTTTTGTTATATAATAACAAAATAAAAGTTTTGGATGTCCTAGGGTAATCATCAAATAAAAACTTGATAATCATCACAGTAATATATAATACAATAAGTTAAAACTGAAGTAAGAGAAATATAAGATGAAAATATTTATATTACTAAAATTAATAATGTGTTAAAATGTTTACTTCATTTAAAATTTGATCTATTTGTTTTTTTATAAAGATAATTACTATTAAATATCATTATTTAATAAACATCTTTGTTCTTATCAACATTCATTCTTTCACGCTTTCAAAAATCAGTCAATATTTATAATGATAACTATATTCATCCACGTTTAAGGCTACCTAAAATAATAATCGCAATAAACATTTCTATAAATAATAAATTTAAACTATTTAATAAAAGGTTTTTTTTTATAATTATTATATAAACAATATCGTTTAAAAACTATATTTAAAAATATAAATTTGAACTATTAAATTATTACAAATTCCGACTACCCCTTTATATAAATTCATGAAATTTATATATTCTAATATATGAGATCCACATTCTAGTTGATATGTAGTAAGAAACAAAACAGTTTTTCATATCAAAAAAAGGTACAAAGGATATTATATTATGAAGATACTAACTACTGCCTAGATTTGTAAAAATACTTATTTCTTCAAAGTAATACAAATAAGGACAGAATAAAATTTTACAAATAAAAATATGAAAATATAACTAATAAATTATATAGTAATACAGATATAAATAATATTTAGAAATATATGATTAAACATAGCTAATCAAGAGTCAGCTAAACTTCCACCTGATCGATGCTAAGTTTGAAATGTTACAATTTAGTTTTTGTATTTTGAGGCTAAAGCTGTTCACAATTACAATAAAATAATAAATAAATTAATTATAAAAATTTCAGAGATGTAATAATAATTTAAAAGTTAATTATAATTAATATGTATGTATGTATGTATATATATATATATATATATATATATATATATATATATATATATATATATATATATATATATATAAATCAAAGGACAACTTTAACTTTATAATTACAAATTATAAAGTAAGAGCTTTCTGAAAACAGTACATAACATTACTGAATTAAATAAATTCAAATTACTTTAATTCATAATCATTGCTTGACTTTGTACTCACGATGATAAACAACAAAATAAAAAATAAAAAAAATAGAAAATAAAATAAAAATGAGAAACTTACATAGAAAAATAGACGATATCCAGGTCATTCAAATAAATAGTCAATAATAGCTTATTCCATTGCCACAAATCAACGAAAGTCATAAACTCAATCAAAATTCCCTATAAATAATCACAAAAACTATGAGATAAAATGATAACTCACAGATGATCACGGCGAGAGGACACTGATCGAGAGAAGACCGAACCACAACTACACACGAGGGTTGCTCGCCTTCAACTGAGGGTGAGGCGCTCCGAAAGTTCCCGAACCCCTTCGGCTATCTCCGCTCCCCTCATAATCCAACGCAGGACCATTCCCCTATATAATTTATTAAACCCGTATATCACTGGATTTATATCTTGTTTTCCCCTTCTTTTCTTCATAGACTTTTTTTTTTTTTCTACTTTCCCTTATCCTTCCTTTTGTCTCGAGTCAATTTGACTCTTGTCCCGAAAAGGAAGAGCAAGATGGACGAGGTGCAGAGTGGTGAAGTCATCCAATGGGCCCCTGCCAACAGAATATAAAAAATAGTCCTTTTAAGAAAGAAGCATAAAAATTACTTGAGAAAATTTCTGAATAATAAAGAACCATTTGCCAACCCTCTCACAGCTTAACTATCCCTATTATTCGATTAATCTTAAAACTCTTGATTAGCTAACACCGTTTAAATGGACATGGGAAAACGTATCTATCAGATTAACTATTGAAAACTGTTGCTGCTTGCTTATAATAACAGTTAAAAGAAGAAACAGGTTATTTAAATCGATAATGTACATCCTCTCAATTTTAAAACGAAAATAAAATAACTTAAAACGAAATACATTACTGAGACATATTTCAACCTGAAACTGAACAAAATCAAAATTTTAGGCGTCTTTGTCGACCCCTTTCTTAAATGGATTTGAATAAAATAAGCAGTTCCGATTGTTTGAGTTTCCTTTAAATCCAAGGATTTTTTATTTTTTCTCTTTTTCCTACTTTGGCATTTTGACAGCATGGGGTTGTGACGGAAGGGAGGGGAATCAATTCCTACAACTGCAGGATTAGAATTCAGATTTAAGTGAATAATTCATTTAAATCATTACAATTATTGTCATAAGTTACAACTTTATTTTTTTACAAACACTTTCAGAAAGCACTTTGTTTTATTTACATTATAAATCTTTTTGTTGTATTATAATCATTTCATTTCATTTATAACACATTAATGAACAGACAAAGTTTGCAATGGTTTGAGATGGTCACGGTTCACACCACTAACGAAATCTACTGTACCATATTTTTCAAATTGAATAATGAAATTTGAAGAATATAACTTGAATTGTTAAATGACCAAGTGGATTTGGGTTTTAACTTGGAAAATTAAAATTTTTAGCCTGTACTATAATAATTACTATTATTATTATACTCATTTCGTATATTATTATTCTCATAATACGTATGTCTGGAGTAATCCATTGCCGTCACAATTATGTTAAAAAAAGTTTATATTAATACAAACATACATATAGTAATCTATTATATATACTGGATAAATGTACGTAAAAAAAAATAAAATAAAATAAGGTTAAACAAGTAAATAATTATTGAGTAATAGATACTCCTTATACATAGCTTGTAAATTATAAATACACTTAAATATCAATATTTTCTTTTCTGCGCAATTTTAAAACCGATATTAGCAAATGATTAAAATTTAATTATAGAATTCTAGGATTAAATGATAAAAAATTTCCATTTAATTCAGATAAGGCAGGGATCCTTATCAACTAACAGTGCGAAACTAGAGTTATAGCCGCCAATTAGCATTAGGAGCCGAGAAAAAAAATAAAATATGAAATTCAGGTTTTATATTTTTTTTTTCTCAGCTTTCAGTCAAGATAGAGAAATGATTGTTTCACCTTTAATTGCAGTTATATATGGTATTTGATATAAAAATACTTCCGCTATGCTCAAGACACTACCCGGAAAGGAAGGCAATCCGATGTAAATCAGTAGAAATGTTTTTTCATGAACAACTGACCTCAAATCTCGATTTAACGCACCACAAAACCCTTATATGTGAAATTTTATTAAAATAAAAAAAATATTGATTTATACCCCTTTCTAGGAGGTTAAAAGTTTGAAGTTGAGATTTCATCGACAAGTTCTAACGGCCACAACTAGAATCACTAGAATCACTAGAATCAGCATACATTATGCTTTTCATCCATGCATATAACATTGGGATTACTCCAGGTTTTAATGGACAAAAACTGATGTGCATGAAAAAATCCGAGGTCAGCTTTATCTTGAGATATCTCAATAAGGGGAAATCCTGCGACCTCCGGATTTGGGCAAAACTATGCAGTTTTAAGGCTTTTAGATGACTTTAATTTTGTTTTAATCGTTGGCGAAATGTGTGTGGTAGCGCAAATTATTTACATTTTTTCAGAAATTGACATCATCTTGCCTTCTAAGGGCCCCAGCGCACTGGCAACTTTGTCAAAGCAACTATTAGTTGCTTTAAAGAAATTCAAATGAAACACACTGAATAGAATGCGGCCCCTCAAACGGGAAACTTTTAAGCTGCCGTGACTAAATAATTGCGCCTAGGCCTATCCCAAGGGTGACTAAACAGTTGCTAGCAGAAGTAAATCATGTGGGTTTCTACGTTACCTCGCGCACTGTCAACTATTTAGTTCCTATTCTGAAGGTCCTATTCTGACATGTTCATTCTAAAATAAATTAAGAATTTGTCTGAATGTTCATTCTATCTGTAGAAGAACTTATAAAATTGCCCGTCAAGAAGTCGGGCACTAATTATTGGATGTACCCAAAAAATTTTGTTTCTTTGCTTATTTTTTCGACGTCTCAAAATAAGCTCAACAGCACAGGTGGCTTCCACGAAATCCATTGCAGACTGAGCCGAGAGGCAACTAATTAGTCGCCAGCGCAGTGGTGGACAACTCATGGGTGAGTAAACTGTTTAGTGGCTGGTGATTTAAGTTACCAGTGCGCGGGGGCCCTAAAACCATACAAAATTTTAAAGGTAAAAACAATTTATTTCTGATTTCGACAAAATTTAGTTTCTACATGTTTGTTGAGATGAGGAATCTGAAAATAATATGAGTTTTTAGTGTAACAATTTTCATCACCTATATTATATAAATAAGACGTTTTAAAATGATCTATTTTTATTATTATTTTAATTTTTACACAATAAATTTCAAATAAGACCATTTTAAAAAAATATAGGTAAGGGGAGTTTTTTTTTTTTTTAACCAAAACCTGATATTAATTTTAGATTATTTATCAATCTTAGGGTTTTAATGCATTTTGAAATAAAAATATGGGTGAGGAAAATTTTTAAACTAAAAACTGATATTATTTTCAGATTCCTCATCTCAAAAAACATGTTGAAACTAAATTTTGTCGAAATCAAAAATAATTTTTTTTTTTACCTTTAAAATTTTATATGATTTTAGAAGGCAAGATGCTGTCAATTTCTGAAAAAATGTAAATAATTTATTCTTAATTAAATTATATCAATATTTATTTATTTTCAATCTTTTCAAATTTCAGACTTTGAAACACCATCAAAATATAAATGATTTAATATAATGATGGATTAATATTCAAGAACACTATATTTAAAATATTTCTAAATTTAATGTTCATTCTAAAAGTTTGTTTATTCATGAGAGATATGTTTATTTCAGGAAATTGTTGGGATGAGGGTTTTGGTGATATCAGCTATCTGCCATTTCGACCCCTGACCTTTTCCTCCTCCTCCCCCACTGTAACGATATTGCAGGCAAAATAATAACACTAAATATAAAACGAATGTTAGAGGTCACGGAGCGAAGGATAAGAACTGTCATTGCTATTGTTAATTGTTAAGGGGTTCTGTTTCATTATAGTTAGTTTTTATGATGCTATGGTATATCATATAACACACCATTGTTATAGCTTTAAATCGTACTCTGTTATAGTTAACATAATGCACTTTACAAAGTTACAATAATGAAAAAAATATGTGTACGTGTGTTAGTTTACTTTGACTAATCATTTATTATAAATATTTATTGAAATCTACAATTGTATATAAATAAAATAAAGATACGTTTAGTAAATGAGATGATAATGCTCGTAATAACACGTAAATTGCTTGTAAAGCAACTACCCATTGGTAGCACTTTAAAAAGTTATATATTAGAAGGTCCCGAGGGCATCTTCTTTCCATACGCCTCGGAGGATTATCTGGAAGAGTGGGATGCGAGTTGAGATACTAGTGAATTTGAATGGTTATGGAGTTTACTAGAAAGGGTAGATATCTGGTTTGGTCAAAAATGTAAGCAACATTAATATCTTAGTGGATAAGTTTATTTAAGACAAAGTGGGGAACATTGAGGATTTTTCTGAGTATTTTGGATTGTAATCGAGATTAATCGGATGGTTTACTGGAGCCCCAAAGCTCAACTCCTTATGAACAAATACACACACGCATTTAGTCTCATAAATGTTGAAGAAGTCGAAAACGACGAGCAGTTTCTTGCCGTTTTAATCTTGTAGGAAATGCTAAAATTAAAAAAAAAAAAAAATTATAAAAATAAAACAAATGTCACAAACATTAATTTTTTTTTTTTTCAATTATGATATATATATAAGTATAACTGATGAAGCAGTGAATTAAATCGAAAATATCGATTAAATGAACATAGATACAATCGAACAGTTGAGCTGAGAAGTAGGGCACAGTATCGAATGATACGATAAATTGCCTCTTTGTGAAAACAAAGATTGATTAACTGAGCATATCGTAGGTTCTATCATTCCCAGTTATTGGAAGCCATACATCCTCACTTTGGGCCTTCTACTTTCCTAATACATATTATCGGGGTGTAATTAAGCATGGGTTGGAGTTTATTATCGAAGTTAACAGTACTTTTCTCCCGAGACGGAATTACTTTCTGCACGAGAACTTTTGAATCGGGGAAGGGAAGCGATTAAAGGAGGCAGTGAACCGGGCCTAGGAGAGATAAGAGCGCCTTGGAAATCACATGTTCAAACCTGATTAATTCTGTTCGGGGAGGAAATTGAGGGACTGTAGTCGAGGGGGACAAATGAATTACTGCTCCCGGCCCCGTCAAGACGCTCGGCTCGCCCGCCCTAAAGTACTCAATTTCCTCCGGCTTGCTAGGGCAGCCCTATTGAAAGGGCGAAAAAAGATTTTATCGCTTATAATGGATCTTATTTAATTATAGATGATGTATCAATCAGCGCGCTCTATGATGGTTCGAGCCCTATGAGCTAGAGTGGGACAAACCTTCTAAAATAGTTATTGAGTAGTATTGCTTGGGGTTGCAAAGTATTTAACTATAGCAAACTTTTAAATTTAATGGAGTAAGTATTACAATCTACATCAAATATAGGCCATAAATAATATAGATGGCTGACAGCCAACTATTAAATAATATATAAATATTAAATAATATACGCATAGAAGGATCCATACTAGGGTACCAGGATGAGACCCTCGCTCGGTCATCAAGTCCCCTAACACTGAAACAGATAATCATTAGGTGATTTATTCCAGAATATTAGTTGTAAAATAGCTCTGATGAAATTTTGCCAAACTCTACTGCTAAATGCACAGGAAAGCTGGACGATCATTAAATAGAAAATTAAAAGTACATATAATTGTATAAGTCTTATACAATAATAAGACCCAGAATTCCAACTTCACCATTCATCTAAATCAAAATAACCATAAATGCAATAAAGACTCGGGATTGAAACTCCCAATCAAGTAGAAATTTAAATATATCATCAAAAACAATCCAGCTTTTGTTTTAATAACCAGATAAATATTTCCAATAGTCGGATTTTAAATTTGTTTCCATAGGAACGGAAATAGCCAACTAGTCATAGCAAAACCCTAGGATTTAAACTACCTGGTATATCTTTCCGCCCTTGATATTTTTCAGACCGCTTTGTACTGATATTTGATATGTCTAAAGCTTTTATTTTGCCTAGTTTTACGTTGAAATATGTCTCAAGAGTGTATTTTTATATAACCTGTACCACTACACCCTTACCCACTGAACTATCGCGCCTCCTATATTAAAATCTTAATATATATATAATTTACGTATCGCGTTCTTGGGGCACGCTGACACCTAAACTACTGAACCGATTTTAATCGAATTTGCACACCGTGTGCAGTTTGATCCAACAAGAAAGATAGGATAGCTTATATCTTAATTTATAGTCGCAATATTATTTGTATATTACCTGCAAGTCACAATTATCAGTTAGCTCTATACGATTCTAACACATGGCGGTTTAGGGTTATACTATTATATAAAAAGACAAGCCACTTTTCTTTTGTGATCCAATTTAGGTATTTGTATAAACCCTTCTAAAACTGACGCCATAGTTTTCTCATTTTCCCGTCAATCCCAAAGGAAAAAGATCCAGCCAATCAAGCTTAATAATACCGAAATTCCGATTGCATCATCTATTAACTACCTTGGTGTTCGCCTCGATCGACACCTAACCTTTTCCAGTCATTTCCGTCATCGTCTAAACTTCACTCGTCAAACATTCACTTCTCTTTCACATCTCTTTCGCTCTCCAACTTTATCTGTCCGATTGAAACTTCTTCTTTATAAAGCTATCCTTCGTCCTAGACTTCTTCATGCAGCTCCTCTTTTTCGGCACTTAGTTCAAGATACCATCAATAAATTAAACAGACTCCAAAACAGAACACTAATGACTATACGAAGACAGTCCCCTTGGCGTACAGACCGACTGACTGATTTTGCATCTCGATTTAATCCAGAAAACCCTGTTCAGTACATAAAACGTTGTCACATCAAATTTTACGACATGCTTCCTACCCTGTCCAATCCTCTTTTTTCTTCTTTAAATCCTCCTTCAAAGCCAACCAACTGGAATGGAAGGACGAATTCTCGTCTTAAAACTCTCTTTTAATTTCTTTTTATTTATTTATTTAAATTTTATTTTTTATTTATTTTTTTTTTCCCTATCAGTTTAATTATCTAACCTTTTCTTTTTTTCCTTTGTTGCTACCTTAATCTCAGTGTAACATCGCCACTGAATGTCGCTATTTAACTGTAACACTATGTTTTTAACTAACACTCCATCACATTAAAACATCCAAAAGGATGATATTTTGTAAAACTTTGTCTAGATACATTATATTTTAATAATATATGTATCAATGTACTATTTTATTCTGAATAAAGATGTTTTGAAATAAAAAAATTCTTTTGTGATCACTAACCGCCAAAAACTACTGAACCAATCTCTACCAAATTTTGACTACAACATCTTTATAGAATGTTTAGCAATAGTAAAATCTAATGATTTTCAACTAATTCTTTATTGAAAAATGAATAATAAGTGGATAACAGTGAAGTTCAAAAATGGCGGCAATTGCCATCTACATGAAAGGTTAAAAGGTACAGTGTTTCATAGAGCGGGACATAGATAATAAAATTTACTTTTTTTCAATTAAATTGTTATTAAAACAGCTATATGGAGTGAAATATACCAGATTTTAACTATATCATGTTCATAGTTCTAGATTTAGCAACAATAAAAATTTAAATGTATAATGTTGAGGGTTAGAAACGGGTTTTGCCACACTATCACATACTTTTATGGTTAGAAATTAAAATCCAACCAGATTATATCAATAACATTATTTCTGTCGAATGAAAATTATTACAAATCAAAATGCCGATCCTCAGCTGTTTAATATTGTTTGTAAAAATATGAATTTTGAACCTTTAGTTGTAAGCACTGACAATGCAATCCATTATATGCAACAGTTTCTTAATAGTCTCTGTCCATCTGGCTTACGAACTCGTGTATTAAAAGTGAAAATTGGATGTCTAATTATGCTTTATGTTATCTTTAAACACCTAATCAATCTAAATTTAACCAAGTCAATAATGACTGCTATGCGTGAAAATATTATCAAAAATATAATTTTCAATTGTTCACTTTAATATAAGATTTTTACCGATTATCATTAAAAAAAAAAAAAAATTAATTATTAGTTAAAATTATCTAAGATTTTCACTTATGAGAGAGGGCGAAACCTCGACGGGGAATGATGAAGTTATGTAGGACAAGCCATTTCCGTTCGTAATCACTAACCGCGAAAACTATAGAATTCTGTACCAAATATAACTACATCATCTTCATAGTGCAAGGAACGTTTAGCAATAATAAAATTTACATATTTTCTAATAAATTACTGTTTATAAAGCGATAAATATGTGGTGTTCAGTAAAGCGAGCGTCATTCAAGAGAGGTTGAATATAGCTAGAAATGGATAGTAAAATTACTTAATTCAATTAAATTGTTATCCAAAAAGCTATAAATATCCGCAAGTGACAATAGCGTTTTAGTAAAGCTAATGAACCTATCTGGACCAAATTTAAACTGCATCATCTTCATAGTTCTTGAAAGATTTACAATTAGAAAATTTACTATAATAATAATTAATACTATTATATAAAAGGACAAGCCATATTTCGTTTGTGATCACTAACCGCGAATATTACTGAACCAATCTGTACTAAATATTAACTACATCATCTTCATAGTTCCACGAAGGTTTAGCAATATTAAAAGCTACTGATTTTTAATTTATTTTTTATTGAAACAAGATAATATGTGGACAACAGTGAAGTTTGAAAATTGACCTATAGGTGGCGAGTGCTATTCTACACGAGAGGTTTCAAAACAGCTTGAAATCAATGATAAAATTTACTTATTAAACTATCATGAAAATTATTAAAAAAGATTTAAATATGGTATGCGATATGTGGATCCCAGTGAAGCTTGAAAATCGACCGATTGTGTATAGCGCCATTCCACAATAGAGTTTACAATGGTAAAATGAACCTATCTGTACCGACATCTAAATAAATAATTTCTATAATTCTAGGAAGGTTTTGAAATGGTAAAATTTACAATAACTAAAATTTAAATGCACAATTTTGAGAGGCAGGACCGAGGTTTGCCACACTGTCATATACTTTTATAGTTCGAAATCAACATCCAACCAGATGAAATCAATAAAGTTATTTCTGCCGAATACAAATTAATACTAAATCAAAATGTCGATCCTTTGCTTTTTTATATTGTGTGTAAAAATATGATCCACGGGCCTTATGTCGTAAGCACTGATAATGCAGTTTATTTTCCGCAAGAGTTTCTTAATATTCTTTATCTCTCTTGATTACGAATTCATTCATAAAATTAAAAATTTTATGTCTAATGGTGGTTTTACGTAATCTTCAACCACCTAATCAGTGCAATTATAACTACATTAATAATTACTGCTATGCGTGAAAAAGTCATTGAAGAAATAATGCTCAACCACATGCTAAAATACAAGAATCTTATCGATAAACAAATAAAAGTTTAATTTTTAGTTGAAATTATCTTTACTTATGAGGGCGGGCGAAGCCGCGACGGGGATGCTAGTTATAGTATAAAATAACAAAATACACATCACAGAATATATTAAGATAGAAGTTATGTTTGTATAATAATTAAATATGATAGCAATTAATTTAAATGAATTTAAAAAAAGCGAATAACTAATTACTAATTTTAAATAATTCAAGAGATGTAACATAGAATTTTATTTCATTTTCTAGATCAAACTGTTTTTATATGCAAATGGGTTCTTGGTAATAAAATGTTCTAGATCCGACCTCCGGGGATAATAAAGGCATGATTATAAAGCGCCCTTTAACTTTGAAAAAATAGAACTATATAATACAATTAGTTTTATTCTGTTGATTTAAGTGCTTTTTAATTATTCAATATTATCTTTTATCTTTCGAAAAATTATTTTCCCATATTCCCTTTGTTTTTTTAATTTATTTAGTTTCTATATATGCCTTTTCTATTCTTTTATTTTTCTTTTTTATTCTATTCATCCATTCCTCTGTACTATACCCATCATTGTTCGTTTTCATTTATGATAAAATTAATACCATTTTTTCTTTATCACTAACCATACAGAAAAGTTAGCTATTTAATAGAAATTCCCCTTACATATATATATATATATATATATATATATATATATATATATATATATATATATATATATATATATATATATAAACCGATTTGAATAATTCTAGTGATTATTGAAAGGTTTGACACATCGTAGATCCAGAATGATAGTGAAGCTCAAAACTTAATAGTGAGTATTTAAACCTTTCCGACAAACAAAAACAACAATTAATTTTAGCCAGCTTGGGGTTGAAGTCGAGAGAGCTTATAACTTAGAATATCGATATATTACACCATCCAGGCATGAAAAAATATAGTTTCGTACACTATTACATACCGAATGCTATATCAAAAATTTTAAGATTTTTGAACGACGTGATTTTAATTTTCTTCCATCCACATGGAATGCAATCCATGACACCTGATTATTATTTTACTTTATTTTTTAACAAAAGTTTTTATTCATTCTTGTCTTCAAGCCACAGACAATCAGCGAATGTGCTTAATACCTAATAAATAAGATCTGTAAAACGTAAGACCAGACCAGTACTCATTGTTACCTCCTTCAGACATTATTTCAGATTGTTCGTTACTTCAGAAGATCCCTAATTATTCTTTTTACCCTTCGGTACCTATTGTCGGTAGTATTAGTTGTAGCCATGCTTTGAATGAGTTTGTTGGGATGTTAATCACCTTTGTCGCGAAATATTCTGTATTTTGTTTTGATGAGATCTAGCACAGTGGGTATGTGTAAGCCTGTATGCAGTATTCTATTACTTACGGACCATGAAGATCGTGCAATGAGGCACAGTGTTTGTGAATGAAATGTCGGCAGTCTGTATATGTGAGTTTTTTTAGTTGATCCATAAATCTGTGGTGAGTTAACCCAAATGGTTTTCAATAAGTGTATGTATTCGGTCTTAGTTTCAGGGAGGGAAAACAAGAGTCGTAGACGCTTATTTAAAGTAATCCGCGTCTGTTTAGCACAATGGGCCCATGTCATCGTTCTCTCAAATAGAAGTTAAAATAATTAAATATGCTAAAATTATAATTTAATTATCCTACCAACAACTTTCGAAAAAGAACAAAAAAACAGATTTGTAAATAGATATATATCTGAAATCTTAGGTCTGTTAAAGCAACACCTTCATTCAAGTGCGATATGCAGTAGATCAATTTTTTGTTTTACATAAATTTATTGAAATTTACAACTGTACAAAATATATACATCAAGTAAATGTGTTGATAATGAATACTATAGCATGTAAATAACTTGTGAAAAACTACTCAATAGTAGCACTTCAATAAATTCTTCACTAGAAGGTCTCTAGGCCATCTTCTTTTCAGGCACCTCGGAGGATTGTCAGGAATGGAGTGGGAAGCAAGTTGGGAGACTAGTGGATTGGAGTGGTTATGGAGCTTACTATGGAAGAATAGGTATCTGGTTTGGGCTAAATCAGTAACATATTGGACATTAAGATCTTCATGTATAAGTTTATTTGTAACTAAGTAAGGATCATTAAGGATTTTTCGAAGGATTTTGGATTGTAAGGATTGGGTACGGGAAGAATTAGAAGGTTTAGTTGAGCCCCAAAGTACATCTCCATTCAAATAGGGCTGATAACTGCCATGTAAATGAGTCTTTTGTAGTAATTCGGAAGGTTTGAACGTTTGTCTAGTAAATGTTGAAGAAGTCGAAAACGATGAAGATTAAATTATTTAAAAAAATTAATACTAGATAAAACAAAATATTAAGATTATTAAAAAAGAATATAACTACAAAAATATAAGCATTTTGATGAATTATAAATAAATGTATGAAATAGATTGATACAAACCGAGTAAATCAATTTTAAAAAACAGATTTATATTCTATAGGTACATCTTAAAAGTATTAATTTATAGTCATTACTACTATTATTTCTACAATTTTGGTTTAATGTACATATCACACACTAGAAGATAAAGCCGGTCAACAATAAAGCCGTTACCTCGGTTAGTGTAACAACAAATAATTTATATTATCGCTTTTCACAATATACCCACATTTCAGAATAATCATCGAGTTGAAAGCTAATCACATTGTTGGAACGGCTTTGAATTTATACAAAACCAGCATATTCTGCGAATAAATGATGCAAAAGTAAGGCCATGCTCGTTAACTAGGTATCTCTTTGAAGGTGGTTAATTGCCTCTTGTGTAACCTTAAACCTCGGCAACATCACCCACAGCTACACCCCAATTACCACAACACAAAATCCTTAAACATTTACTAGCTTTTGGGGGCGAAGATATTTCAATTTAAATAATAAGGAAGATCAAAATTGAAAGAATGAAGGCATATCATAATTTTTCTCGTTTTTATAGCTTCTCCAGATTATGTAAAAAGCATTATGAATGAATCTTTGATTATTTATTTTTAATAATTTTAAATTAAGGTAGTATGAACAAGTAAGAGAAAAAATAGTTATTTATTTGGATAGTGCTAAAGTGTCACTTTTACTCACTACTACTCACTGTATATGGTATACTGTAAACTCGAGATTAAATTTTTTAATCAACTTAACGTTAAAACTACTATGTTTATTTTTTTTTTATTAGCTAAAATAACTGCAATGGTCATCTCTTCTGCGTGAGGCCAAGGCCCATCTTGAGAGCCAAGCATTTATTTATTTTGAGAGCCAAGCAATAAAAAATAAATAAATAAAATAACTTTATAATAAACTCTATAACTTTATAATAACATCTAATTTTTCATTTCCCTACTTTGTCTCAAACCGACATTTGAAAATTCTGACAGTCATTGTTCGTCTCATTTTCTGACGACGAACTTGAAGAAGACAGATCGAAACGTCGGCACTCTATCAAATAGTTTTTTTACTTGGACCTTTTTTTTCTTACTCTTAACTGCAGTCGAGACGATTTTCTTCCTATATATGTATGTATTTAGAATAGAATAGAATAGAATAGAAAGAAAACTTAATATTTATTTAAGTGTATGTATATATATATATATATATATATATATATATATATATATATATATATATATATATATATATATATACATACACGCACACACCCTACAGTCACCGTACTATTTTTATTATTTATATTTATGTTTTTAACAACAATAAACACTATTTTTTTTTATTATTATTATTATTATTATTTAAAATTTTGTTCTAGTACCGATTCTAGTATCAAGTAATATTTTCTGTAATATTTCTAAGAACAAATCAATCGATACTAAGAATTGAAAACATATTAAACAATTGCACTATTGTACCCAAAGGCGGTTGAAAACTCTGAATTGAATCATTACCACTGAGCCTCATAGAAAAAAAAAATGGACGTTCCTTGAAAATACGGCTTATTTTCGGAAATTCACATCTACTCACAGCTATGTAGTAATTTTACAGTGACATCTTTCAGGCAAAGAAAGCTCAAATATAATAGAATATTTTTTAGTTTTTTTACAGATAAACACAATGAAATGAAAATATTCACTGGAATCAAAAACAAAGCAATAAAACATATACAAAACCACGAGCCGTCAATCAACATTGTTTCGTTTATGAAAAATCGTGCTTCCCTTGAAATCGGGATCGGCAGTGATTGGCAGTTTGACATAGCTTTCAGTTGATGAATTTCATCTGTTCTCCCCTGAAATATTAAATTCCCAAAATAGAAACCATTAAAATATATCTCCAATATTTACAGTAGCTAATTATTTCTGCAGTAGATGTTTACAAGTTAATATCAAACTAAAACTTTAGGAGAGCTTATATCAGGTGTTATAGTTATAAAAATCTATGGCTATCCCATCCGTAAAGAGTGTTATTTTTTTCTATTTAATATATTACACCCGATAATTTCGCTTTCATAATAAACTGCATACCTATTTCTTTCTCAACTTGCTTCTCATTTGATTTACGATAAACTTTAGAAGCATCTGAAAAGAACAAAGTCTCGGGACCTTCTAATATATAACTTTCTTAGCTTAATTAGTTGAGAGTAGTTTCTCTGCACGCAGAGCATTACATTGATTCATCACATTGAAAGGTCATTAGATTCACTCCTTTCATTTATTTGATATGTTTATGTAATATACCCGCAACTGTTATTAAATAAATATATATATTTTAATAAATTATTAGGTGTAATTATTCCATCATAAAGCTGCGTATGTTTCGTATATGTATATCTTTCTATGGGTAGCTCTTTGGACAGGCAATGGGTAAATCTATTTATTCGTAAACATTGTTCCTGGGATATAGGACAAAGGATTCATGAACTTGCACCGTTCTTGAGACATCCCCAGCAATTTTCACAAACATTATTATTTGAATTTTTTTAGGGCTACGCTTAATAACTAATGACAAAAGTATGTGCATGCTACAGGAAAACGTATATGATATTTCAATCGAATCGCACCAATATTACATAACCTAATTTTAGTATTTTATTTCCTGATAACCCATCTTGCTGATTAAATGACAATGGCCAAGAGACTTTTTGTAATATATATTCTGGAGTTAGCTTAATCACTAAGCTCCACTGAATTCTGCCACTAGTGACGAAGCCGACTGGGTCACTCAGAAGTAGGGCTGTCCCCTCATGGTTTGTTTTTTCACGCCAACTAAAAACATTAAATCCTTGTATAGCGGGTGTGCATAATACGTTTACTACTTATTTCATTCTTTCTTTATTTTATTATCACTCTTTTGTATTATAGAATATTTAAATTACAAAAGTTGGTGATTTAAGTTTACCTTCTGAAGAGCCAGTTAGTTTTTGTGTTTTCCAACTATAGATATATAGTTCCCTGAAGGGTTATTACGATATAGAATCAATACCTACTGCATTGTCCCGAACGTCTAGGTGGATACGAAAGGGAGGCAGTGATTTTCCAGTAGAAGATACGTACAATACATGGCCGGCAGTACATGGCCCCGGGAAATATAAATGATATAGGAATAATAATAAGGTTCTGAGGGAGAATACCTTATCGGGGTGGGGTAGACGAGGGTCTACCAGGGACATGAATTATGTCCGCCTCCTAGCGGTCCTCTTCCTTGAAATATTTAAATAGACTCTTCCTTCGTCCTTCTACTTCCGATCCTCTTACATGTACCTTAGCCGTTGTCTTATCGATTACCTTTTGTAATAGATATCTCCTCATCCTGGAATACAGGTAGGACACCTCCTAAATTTCTCAATCATAATCCAACTTTTGGTTAATAAAACACAAAAACAGCCTATAAATTAAATACTATAAATAAATGAAATTTTTTTATTTTCTTTTGTCAAACGACATACTTAGGCACTAGAGAGCATTTAAGTTAAAAATTTGAAATTGGATGTAGCGGCTAGAGAATAACTGTCAATTTTCTTTTAAGTTTATAAGGAAAAAAATGTAGAGGTTGATCATGATATATATCGAGATATTAATTCCTAATTATAAGTTTACCACCCCCGAACCAACAGGAGCGTTCTTGTTTACTGGTTCTTGACTAGTCTCTACATGCGATTCCACATACTAAACTTCAATAGACCCATATGGTTACTTTCCAAAAAAAAAGTAAGGAAAAATTTATAGGAGGAGAGTTAAAAAATGTATTTGATACTTGTATTTTTTAATAATTGTAATTATTGGGTTGGCAAATAAATCCTTTCGGTTTTTCTGTATATTTTTATATCATATAATCCATTTCTTATATGACGAATCAATCCCTAAGGTGGATTGTTTTCTCTATTTGTAAAGTTGACAAACATTTCTGCAAATTCTTGTTTAAATTAGCTTAGTATTGTGATTTCTAATGCACTGTAAACATGGAAAAAAATACCATTCATTATCGGCATATTTTGCTGTATTATTTTAAAAAACCGTGCTGCAGAAGTCATTAAAAAAATTGCAGTGTTAATGGGATAATTCCTTAACCGAACAAACCAAAAAATGTTATCAGGTAGGAATTAAAATAAAAATGGCTGATTGCTGTAATTATTTCAACCAGTGAATAAATTTAAATATTATTTCGGGAAAATAATATACCGGCTTCTCCTTAAAATATTGAATCAACACTCCCTCTTCTAGGTATAAATTACGGAGCTAAGATTGTTTTTACTAGAAATACCCACCCTTGTGATATCTTGAAGCGGGAGGAAATTAAGTTGTTAAGATTATGAATCATGGAATATCAACACGCAAAACAGCCTAATAGCTTAAGATCTCAACGTCGAAATGGGAGGAACGGAATACCCAAATATCTACTAAAAATAAAATTTCTACTCTCGCAAATATTTTCCAAATTATTTAAATACTTTTTATCTTATCGTACTTTTATCACTGTTTTTCTTTTATTCACTTTCTGATTAAATAGATCAAGACAAATGTAATCTCCACTGAGGATGTCCCTCTGCCATGCTTCTCAAACCACATTTTTTTCAGGATTGTAGAGCAACATATACTGACGATAACCGGTTTTCTCTGAGTCAAAATCAGTAAAAATGAAAATTATATACCCTTCTAAAAAAAAAAAAATGGATTTAAAAAAAATTCAATTCTAAAATTTAAATTCCTTCTGGTTTTGAATAAAAACTGAGTTTACAATATTTCAAATAAAAAATGTTTTCTTTTTTTTTTAATTTTTATTTTCCCGTGGAAAAACCTTGAAAGGGAAAAGTGGTTTTTTAAGCTTGCTTTTCTGTCGTAAGATTTATCCGTAAACAATAAAAATTAAAAAAATAAAATAAAATAATCACGTAAAAACAAATCAAATTTAATGTTTTTATTAAATAAATAATCAGATATATTTAAATCATCTTGGTGTAAAATTTAAAACATTGTTTAATTTTTCGAAACCATACATATTAAAAAAATAATAAAATTTATCTTAAGCGATTTTGGAATAAATAATCAGATATATTTAAATCATCTTGGTGTAAAATTTAAAACATTGTTTAATTTTTCGAAACCATACATATTAAAAAAATAATAAAATTTATCTTAAGCGATTTTGGCACAGGGGGACTCTAATGACCGATTATGTATCTGATGGTTATGCCTACAGGAGATTAAATAATAAATGAAGATGATAAATTATGACTATTACTTCACATATTAATATAATTACAATATTTATATTCGCGCTAATTTTGAAAAACCTGAAGGTTTCATCATTGAAGACTAACGAAGAAGTGGTGGCACAACTTATGCCAACAGATCAAACTATATATATCCGTTCTTTATGCTATTTTTTTTTTTTTTTATAATTCAGTCAAAGGTTTTGCTAATGATTGCACAGGCCCCTCCCTACGTCATAAACAATATACATCACTCAATATCTCGACAATTCGACAATCCATTCGTTCATCGACAAATCCTAGAGATCAATTAATGCAGGGCATGTTTACAACAGACAATCCCCACAACCCTCGACGAAGAAGAAGAAAGAATCTGGATGAGGGACTTATTATAATTTTTTTTTTTTTATAAATTATATTATAATAATTTTTCATTATGCCTACCAAGCCACATTTTTTACATATTATTTCCACCAGCATATCTGCTGCTTGCGCCCATCAGCACAGGTGTAGATTAAAAAATAAAGAGAAAAAAAATATTTTTTTATAGTAATGTACTATAGAAAAAAAATCTGTGAAGAACCCTGCAGACTGCTATATTACTTATCAAATCAAAAGTTATCCCCTTTTTGATCTCTTCTCGAAAGACGATTTAATTTACGAGTAAAGGAAATAAATCATTTAGAAACAGATAATGGCTATAACCAGAGAACAGTTTTATTTTTAAAAAAAATTTTAGACCGAAAGAGCTCTAGGAGGATTAAGTGATTTGAAAACTTTTATATTTTATGTTCTAATGCTGTTATCATCGTTTTAAACAATCCTCCTCAACAAGTATGCTATGGAAAGGAAAATTTTGGAAAGGTCAACATTTGTTTGTAAAAATGAAACAAATTTATTCATCGTTTATCAAGGAAACGAGTCCGGTTTTCCATTCTTCAGACGAACACCAATGGAGTTAAGCAGATAGAAACGGAACTTCTAAGAACAGTAATTCCCTACTGAATCCCGAGCTGAAAAGGGAGAGAACACCTGAAGCTGTGTAGGTGGTAAATATAAGGCGGTGCCCGTTTAATCCTCAAGATACGGATCTGCCATTGAAGAGGGAGGAGTCTTGGCTGGAACCGTTCCAAAACTGTTGGCCGAGCCGCAATGCGGCCCTAACTCTGGAAGGTCTTCTCGCTCTTCGGATCTAAAAACATCTTTTAAGTCTGAGGTGAGGGGTTTTGAAACCCGTTCAAAGTGCTCACACCGTTCTAAAGTGCTGGAACAATTTACCAAAATGTCTCTAGTAAAAGGATTTTTTGAACGTATTTTTTCAACTTCATTTTGTCGAACATCGTACATTAATCATACTAACTTTGATCACAAGTAAATTTTATAAACTTATCATGAAAAACTACTCAATTAGTGAATATTTAACTAACTCCTATAGTAATCTCTAAAGTATTGAATACATTATAACTGAAATTACCGATTATATATAAGTACTTATATAAGTAGTTAGAAATCTTAAACATTAATAAATACTTTAGGAACGCATGACGGTATAGAAGAATCAATACGATTAGACTCGATCAAATATTAGCCACTTCTATTGAATTTTTTTATTCAAAGATAATGTTATAATAATATTTATTACATTATGTTATATAATGTTTTTATGTTTCGAATATTAAACAATTAATAGAATATTAAGTGGATGTAATAAAAGAAAGGGGGGGGTGAGATACTCAGCTAGATAATCACGTACCCTTAGGTTTTTCCTATGACAAGTCGGTATGTTGCAATTGGAAACAAATTTAAAACTGGTCTATTGGAATCATGTTAATTTTAATATATTATTAAATGACTCAAAATACAACGAAGCAGATGCAGTTTAGTCATTGAAGATTAGAAGGATACGATGGGCTGGCTCAACTTTTTTTTTCTTTTTTTTTTTTTTTTTTTATGAACTAATAAATTTATAATGATTTCAAAGCCAACATTAAATTTTGTTCAAAAAAACTTTTAACTATCAAAAGTGAATGTTATATTTAAAATATTATTTTATATCATTGTCAACTATTATTTTTAAAAACTGCATAGTATCTAATAATGAAATATTCGTTGTAACAGTAATTTTAAGTAGGGTTTATAAGATATTAATTTTGAGCTCGAAAATATTCATATTTTTGTTTAATTTTATTCAACCAATAAATAAAAATTGAAATATTTTTTATAAACTGCGAATACATTTTCTTTTATTTATGTATGTGACTTAATCGTGAAATTATCCCTCAAAAATTTCATATACCAACTGAAAAATAATATTATATTTTTAGATACCCAAAAAACAATCAATTAGAGACTACTAAAATAAAAAAATTAAATTAAAAAGATAGTTGTCATAATAAATAAAAATAAGAGGATAGTAACCTTTTACTTAAAAAAATATATATGAGTACACTGATAGATCATTGATAAATTAATTAATAATAGTGAAGTAAATTTATAGCCTGTCCTATATATGAATTCACTGTTCCACCGTGAGCCACAAATAAACCAGAACCCAATGAAGCGAGGGAGGTAGGCAATGACGAACAGTCTGCTCAAAGCGTGCAGGTGTTATTAGAACCGAGCCCCACAAACCCGCTTAAGGGTTAAATTTAATGTGGGGGTGGCGCGCCAGTGCCGAGTGTATCACCTAATCCGTTCTAAATGATAAACCGCCCTGTTTTCCCGACCACCTCCATATATTAAGGTGGCACTGGCTGATCTATCTAGAGCACCCCTGCGAGGGAGGAGGAAAAACTTTTCCGATACCCGGAGAAAAACATCAGTTTCCCAAGGCCATTAGTCAAATACCGGCAGTTGTGTACATTCCCAACATCCCGTGGTTGGGCCATACATCGTCCGGATCACATGCTGCGACCCAACCTCATGTTTGGATATATTATTCCTCATGTTCAGATTTATAGAATATATAAATATTCTGGTAACTTTTTCCAGGTCGTTTCAAAAGTCCTGTCATTTTTTCGGGTAATTAAAAAATTGTATAAACTAATACCTAAACAATAACTTTATTTACCATATTAAAATAATCTCCATTACAATTAATAATCTTATCCTACCGTGGTGCCAGATCACAAATACCGTTTTTAAAAAAATGATTGACCTTTACTGATAAAATACAAAATTTAATTCCAATCCTAGCCTTTGCTGGTTATAAAAACATTTCTGCCGGAGACAATTGCCCATAGATATGAGAAGGAAAAAATCAGAGGTTGAAAGGTCGAGAGAATATGGTGGGTGGGCAATGTTTCCCATCCAATTTTCAATAATTTATTCCTAGTCAACATTGCAGGATGTGGACTCTTATTCCCCTCTGATAACTTGTGTGACCCAATTTTTCCATTTGATGTAGGTATATCCAGTTGTAAAGACATCTGTTGCTTGTGAAATTTTTAACTGCTCAACTATTTTCTCATATTTTTAACGTGGATCCGAATCAATTAATGTAAACTCAATAGGAGTGAGAGTGTGTATAGTCTCGTGCAAGAGGCGTCCATAGCAGATCATATTGATTATAATTTTTGAATAATTGTTAGTTATAAAATAAGTAAATAATAACAATGAAAAAAAAAAAAAAAAAAAAATGAGAAATTTAAATATAGAGAGGTAACCAAAAAAATATAGTTGGTGATAAAATAGTTAAAACGAGAAAATACCAATAGATAGAAATAAAATATAATAAAAACAAATAAATAATAATAAATTGAGAACTATTACATTGGTAGGGTAAGAGATGGTGGAGATTTGGTCATTAAAAACAAAATAAGAAATCAATTATAAGAGATAGTTGACGGTTAAGTAATATAAACCACTTCTCGACTTCTTCACGACTTCCAGGGATATAACGAGCATGCATTCTTACATACCAGAAAACTAAATAGTACTATATTTTAATGGCATATCCATTTGATTATAAAAACAACAAGTTTACATGTAAAGAACGGTAAATAACCAATTATTTTCAAAAAGAATTTTAAAAGTTATATTATTAATTTATTTTTCCCAAACATTTCTTCACACAAATATTTTATGATTTTAGTATTCATATTCCATTGATTTTCATCGAATTTAATTTAGCATATTTAGAGAAAACCTAGTTTTTCAGTATTTTTAAGTCGTTCAAACATGCACGGTGATATATTTTAAATAGATTTAAAAGTTGACCCAGACAAGATAAATAATTCAGAATGAGATCCCGAAGAAAGAATATATCTTAAATTAAAAATTCCTATTTTTATATATTCTTATATAAATAATTAAGTATATAAATGAAGTGTTGGACTAGAAGGGGTATGTCCGGTAACCATAGATCCAAGAAAATCGTAATTGTAAATTACTAAGTATATATTTTTTATGTTTGGGAACGGGTTCTTAAGCCCCAAAACATGACCTCAGGATTTTTTAAAGGGAGTAAAAAATCCTTAGCTATGCCGTCCTTCGGAAGGGACGTAAAATGGGGGTCCCGAGCCTGTGCGATGTCAGTTACTCGTTAAAGATCTCTATCCTAATTATACCTGGATAGGCAAAATTTAGGACTCCCACCGTAGTATCGTCCGATTAGCCATAGCAGCATAAAGTGACGTTAAACGAAATAAACTAACAACCCCAAAACACGTGAAAATCCTCTTTCTAGCCTCCATTTGGTGATAGACTATGGTACCAGCTAAGAAGCGGAGTTGGGCAAAATTTAATCATAGCTAAAATTTAATCACAGCTATTTGACAACTAATTTCCTGGAATCAATTACCTAATTTAATGATGATTAAATCTTTCAGTCAGCTAATCATTATTTAACTAAAAAATGATTGAAAGATTTTATCATTATTAAATTAGGTGATTGAATCCATGAAATTAGTTGTCAAACAGCTATGATCAAATTTTGATTATTTTTTAGCTATGATTGTATTTTGTCCAACTCGGCTAACAAGTAGTGATGAAACCTCTATTTCGATTTTTTTTGGACATTCCCTTCAAGCGAAACACCCTTCACATTATAAATGAATAAAATAAATGAGAGAAAAAGAATAATAGCCAGTTGTTAAGAGGGTTAGAAATATCAATTTTCTAAATTGATTACTACTGAAAAATGCAGTATTCGTTAGTAAAGTTTCAGCTTCCGAGGAGTTAACTGTTCTTTTTTTTTTTTTTTTTTTTTTGAATGAAAAATAATCTTTATTCTGGGACACCTTGTCCCCTAAGAATAACATATAAGAACAATAAAAAGGTATTATTGTCTGACTGCGTACATATCAGGCAGTAACTTATACCGATAGAGTGTTCTTCAATTGAAAGCGGAAGGAGAAGGAGGGGAGAAGAGGGGTGAATTACTGCAACAGAGCTGTAATTAACAAGAGAACAGTAGAATTAAACTGACTACCCGCATCGGTGTATATAAGGCGCCATTATATTTGTTGGCGAAGGCTAAAACTGGATTAGTCAATTATTATTAATGCAATTTTTGTTAGCCCTGAGTGTGAATTTTGGAATGCGATTTTCTCAGTTTAACATTAAAGAGATGAAGAAAATTATAGATAGGGATGTGTCGATTCCAAATGTCGATTCTTGATTCCACCGATCCGGTATCGAGAATCGATATCATAAAGTCGATTCCTAGGAACCGATCGATATTGCTGAATTTGTCGATAGTTTTGTGATGGTTATAAAATTATTATGCATCGTTTCTTCTCCAAAAGTAGAAAGTTTTTTATCTAATATAAGAGAGAAATTATACATGTACTAGATCGGTTCGGCTTGTTGCAGAATTTAAAACAATCCACATCAGCACTTGAGGATTACTTCAGAAAGTCATTCATCAATTGTTTAAAGATACTTATTTGCTATTGGATATCTAGGAAATACGAAGTGCTTTTTTAAACTGCTGCAGTACAAACAAAATCAATGCAGCCAGATTACAGGAACACTTAATCAAACATTTTTATTCTTAGGAGATTTTGTTATCTCATTATAAAGATTACTTTTCATTACATGATAATACTGGTTTTCTATTTCTAATAACCGTTGAAACATTGTTTAGTAAAACATTTGTAGTAACAAATGAAATCGAGAACTCTTGGAATGTTTATCCTCTTAAATAAGAATTTATAAAATGGATTATTTTTCATTTGTTGGCGGAATTCTATTTAACTTACATTGCACATGATAGTAAATCCTATTCAGAGTTTACTAATTTATTCCTTTGATAACTATCGATTTTTTTCAGAGGATTATTATTTATGAAAGAAATTCATTTTCAACCTAGGTATCGGTGCCGTTATCGAGAATCGAAAAAATTTAGTACCAACACATCACTAATTCTAGATAAATATGGCTATGTTTTTACAGATTGCTTGGGGGTTTATTAAATACTTTTATCTTAATGAATAATAGATCTTGTTCCTAGGACCACAATAGCCCACATTTATTGTTATCTGAATTATGCAACCAATTAGATTCCACCCATGAGCTTACCGATTCTAGTCTAATTAGTGACAATTAGGTGATGATTAATTAATAATTTTATATGAATTAGGATGTTGAGAAGGATCGGTCAAAAATTTTAGACAAAGTTTGATATTAATAAACCATATTTTTATTTTGCCAACGTTTCGACCATACCTTTGATGGTCAATATCAGGGCAGATGGTAAATTCAAAAAGATATAACAACATAACCAATCAATCATGAAGAGAACTGAGGCAAGCTATAACAAATAAACAATTTTGAACCAATCGCTTTTTCAATTTTAATTGTATTAATCAAACATTGCCTAAAATTGTTCAGTTCTCTCAACATCCTACTTCATATAATATTGATCTCAACATAGATCTTCCATTATTAATATGGGTTAATATATTTTATTTAATGATATTATAAACTTAAAAGTAAGAACCTATGGATGATTTTACTATTGCTCTTCTCAAGGGTCAGCGCACAATTAATATCATAAACTTATTACAGGCTATTAACATTATATGGTACTCATCTAAGGTGTTAAGAGTCTGAGCCTGCATCACAAGTCCGTCTCTATCTGATCCCTCACCTTCCATTATATATTCATATTAAAATTTAAAGTTAGTTAATTTAGAGTTATATTTTTTTTTTTCCTTTTTATATTGTTTAAACAGTTCTAACTTTACTCTTCATTATGAAAGATTGACATTTAATGTTAGATAAACATAAAGAGTTCAGTTAATTAGAAATATTTATGAACTGAAGTGTTTCTGGTATACAGGGTGAATACCTCTTAGTGTAAAAAAAAAAATGGGTGAAACTAGATCAAAAAGTGTAGAAAAATGCTGCAGAACTCATCTTTCTATTCCAATCCATTGCAGATATAGGATAAATCAAAGACTTTTTTTGAGGAAACCACGGTTTTTACCATAAAAGCTGTAATATCTCCATTTTGTTTAAATATTTTTCAAACTTTGACTAACAATCATGTTAAATGATGATGTGTTTATTATGTTTAAAATGCACATTTCCATTACGGGATTGTCATAATGTTTCATTTTCATAAGTAACTGATTTGTATGCCAAATAAATGATAAATTTATCCATGAAATTGAAACAGAATGATTACGCTTAACATATCATTCGAAAGCCGATTAAATTTGTAAGTTTTTGTGAGATTTGCAGTTTTGTGAATAGCTTTTTCGAAAAACAGTGAGCGTTGAAGTAATATTAGATATTGTAACTTCCCTAAAAAAGGTAAAGATCAAGCTGTTCTTTAGATCCAAAGTTTGTAAAATTCAAGGTTACATATACTATGCTCGTATGGGAAATTTAATGCTAAATCCGAATATGTGGTCAAAATTTAAAAATTATTTAAACAAAATGGAGATATTACAGCTTTTATGGTAAAAAACATGGTTTTCTAAAAAATGTCATTGATTTATCCTATATCTGCAATGGATTGGAATAGAAAGGTGAGATCTGCGGCATTTTTCTAAATATTTGATCTAGTTTCACCCGATTTTTTTTTTTTTTTTTTACACTAAGAGGTACTCACCCTGTATATTAAAAATTTAATAAGTCCAAGACCTAACAAAGCTGTGGAAATAAATAAATAATGAATAGTAATAAAAATATTCTTGTTTTCATTATGTTCTGTAGTATTTTATTCTAGAGCCTTGTTAGATTTCATTTTTTTGCATTAGTTTTTCTTCAACAATTTTATACATTGTTATTTCTTTTGTGATATTAATTTTGATATAAAAAAATTTTGATTAATCAAAATCAAAAGAAGCATTGATTTGTCAATCCTTTTATCTCAGTTTGTTCATAAAAAAACTTTGATCTACATATAGAGTATTTATTATCAAATTAAGTGTAATGATGAGAAAAAAATATATATATTATATGCATTTAAAGTCAATGTTCATTTATTTCAGACTTTTAGTGATCTGTATGAAGTCATCTAGTCTGAATGAGAGGAAATATTCTGTATTACAATAAAATAATAAGCTGCAGAAAAATAAATAAAGTGGGCCATTTTGGAATAAAAATATGATTTATATTTAAAAAAAGAGAAAAAAATAAAGCTAAATAGCTATAAAAAACAAATAAACTATTTAATATGAATAAAGATTTATATCAATCTGAGAAAAAGAAAAACATTAAAGAAACTTAAAATCAAAACTGGAGACATATTAAATTATCATTATTGATGAAAGTTAATGCATTAATTAAATGATAAACTTATGAAAGTCTTTTTACATTTACTAGATAGTCCATTACTGTTCCCTTCATAACCTCTGTGATACTAGTTCATGGTTGACCCACCTCAATCTCAGCCTAATTTGCTTCACTTTATCTATATTTCTTTTAAAAGCCTTTGTATAGTTATGAAAAACTATGTTTCTTTATTACATATTTTGTTATATGGATGTCCAACTCTCAAAGGATCATAGACACACCATAGAATTCTTCTTCTAGATTAGAAAATAAGCATCCCAATCTTGAAAATAATAATTCAAATAGTTTTATTATTGTTGAATTGTTTCACTCCTTAACACCAATATTTAAATATTATTCTTCCAAATCAAGGGTAGAATCATATCAAACTAATTTGTTAGACCAGCCCAAATGTGTATATGTATTGATTGATGTTTATTTTAACAATTAATTTTAGTGTATTTATTTAGTTATACAGAAGAACCTGGAAAGGTGAAATCTCTTGGTGGCAGGATTTCAAACTCACTTAAAGAGGTATTCCACTTAAACGAGTTTTCACTTATCCAGGTCAGTAAGATATAGAATCCCTAACCCGTGAAAAGATCCTTCCAGAGATTGAAGCTCAGAACTGGACTGAAATTTATACCTCCTCCTTGATTGACTCCATGGTAAACATCCTCACCACAAACCTCTTAAATATCCTTAATATCCATGTATCTCTCAAATCCTCCTCCTTTCGTCGTCCTCCTGCTCCTTGGATAAGTCTAGAAATCAAACAGCTCCAACGAAATCGAGATGCAGCACGTAGACGATTCAGACGCATGAGGATGACTGACGACTACCAAACTTGCAGGATGCTTCGTAACTTGGCACAAGCCTCGATTCGTCGAGCAAAATCCACTTATTTCCATGAAGCCCTCTCGTCCGCTACTGATTCCAGATCGAAATGGCATCTCCTCCGTAAACTTTCCCTTCTTGATACACACACATCTCCATCTACCTATCCTGTATCTCCTGAAGAACTAAATTCATATTTTGTTTCTTCCTTCTCTTCCGATTCTCTTCACCTTTCCTCCCATTCTACCTCAGCTCCTGCATACGACGATGCTAATTTTTATTTTTCCAATATCTCCCCCTCTGAACTTATTTCCTCAATAATGAAGTCCAATTCCAATTCTACCGGCATAGATGAAATCCCTATAAAATTGATAAAACTGTGTCTTCCCGAAATCACACCAGTCCTCTTATTCATATACAATTTTTCCCTTCAAAATTCAGTATTCCCTACCCCCTGGAAAAAAGTCCTAATTCATCCTATAAATAAAACATCGAATCCCACATCTCTTAAAGACTATCGCCAGATCTCCATCTTATCTAACCTCTCTAAACCCTTAGAAAGATTAGTACAATCTCAGTTATCCAACTTCCTTGAAGAATCCAATCTCCTCGATCCCCTACAATCTGGTTTTCGATCCGGCTACTCCACACAATCCGCTCTCCTCAAAATCACAAATGGCATGTTTACTGCCATAGATGAAAAAAAAACTGACTGTACTGATACTTCTGGATTTTTCTAAAGTGTTTAATACCCTGGACCACTCTATCCTTTTTTCCAAATTAGAATCTTTAAATTTCTCCTTCAGTTCCATCCGCTGGTTTCAGTCTTTCCTTTCTCACCGTTCCCAAGCAGTTAAAATACCTAACCAATCCTTATCTACTTTTCTCACTATTACTTCTGGTATTGCTCAAGGATCCAGCATTTCTCCTCTCCTTTTCAATACCTACATCAACGATCTACCTAATTCAATTAAGTACTGTTCCTATCACCTCTACGCAGATGATTCCCAAATCTATCTTTCCTTTCCTCCTTCCGAGCTTCCTTATGCTTTCGCCAAAATTCAGGAAGACCTGAATACAATTAGTGCCTTGGCGACCTTAAATAAATTACAATTAAATGAACAGAAAACTCAGGCCATTATAATAGGATCTAGCTCCCTCCTTAGTGCATATACCCATTATCCTCCCTTAATCCTAAATGATCATCCTATCCCTTTCTACTCGTCTGTTAAATATCTTGGAATAATTTTTGATCAGACCCTTTCTTGGAAATCTCAGATTGCCCAAATATCCCGCCGTTCTATAGGTCTACTTAAATTAATCCACCGATTCCATCACCCTCTTCCCCAGTCAACTCGTAAGCTTCTAGTATCCTCCCTAATATTCCCTTGCCTTGATTATGGTTGTCTATTTTATGGTGGTCTCTCGACGGTTGTCGAAGACAGATTGAAACTAATTATGAACTGCTTTGCCTTCGATTTGTCTTCGATAAACCGAGGCGCTCCCATGTTTCCTTCCTCTATTCCCAATTAAACTGGCTTTATCCCATATTCCGTAGAAAATATTTCCATGGATCATTCCTTCACCAAATCATCAGCACCCTTCATCCTTCCTCCAATTCAGATCTGCAATCAAGTCACTGAACACAAGATCCCGTCTTTTTGATCTATATACCCCATCCCATAGAACTACTACATTCCAGCGCTCTTTCCTATTCCGCTCAACCATCCTATGGAATTCCATTCCTTCTCATATTTGACAAGCGAAATCTCTAAAAACATTTAAATTCCTCTATTTCCAGTACCTCCTCCTAATCCAAGGTGACGCTTACTAACAATATATTTTCTCAATTAAACGATATCTAAGTCTATCTAAAACACAATCAGTGTTACCAATTAAAATAATTTTTTCTCATTCCGAATACAACATTTGGTTTCTTATATTGTATATAATTAGCACTCATGTTCAATTTTGTTTTTACAATTCAAAATCTGGCACAATGTTGATTTCGGCACACCAAACTGTTTTGATTTCTACTTTTAAATTCACGAACAAAACTTAATTTTCATTAATTGAAAAAAGATTTTAGATTTTGTGATATGTTGACAGAATGAGCTTTACTTATCAACTGGCAGAGAGGTGAGCAAAGGTTAGAGTGTAGCAACAATAGGGAGCAACAATATAGCAACAATTAGAATGGAATATGAATGTGCTTAATTTTTACACATTGGGGAACAATCAAAACAAAACAAACCCATCTATCCCTTCACATTTTCTTAGCAGTAATATGAATTCCACTTATAGAGGTTAGTAAAAAAATTGTTCCATTTACAGAGACAAATTCCACAAAAATTGATTTAACTTATAGAGATGAAAACATTCCAGTTCAAGAGTTTTTTTTAAGGGAAAAATATTAATATTCTTTTCACTTGAATGTTGTAAATTGTTATATTGACAAGAATACAGTAAATAAAAATTAAAAAAATAATATCAAAAAATAAAAACACTCCTTTAAGAAAAATAAATATTGTCTTAGAACAGTTTAGATTGAACAATGCTCTTCTAAGTAACAAGTTTTAACAAAGAAAAATTTCATATTTTATCCTTATCCATCACTTAATAAGATGGAAAATCTAACTCCCTAAAATTTCTATTAAAATTAATTGTACTTCCTCAGCCTCTACTGCTTTATTTACATATGACTTCTTCAAAAAATCTTTAATCTAAAAGGTTCATCAATAGATTATGATCATCATCTTATGGTGCAATGACCCTTGTAAAACCCTAGTCTCCCCTACAATCCTCCTCCACTCAGACCAGTTCTTAGCTACCCTTCTCTATCCTCTTACATTCAGAGTTCCAAGATTCTCCACACACGTAGAAATTATGTTATTTTATTTATTTATTTGCACTATGTAAAGTATACAACTGCATCAGATAATTTTATTATTTAAACACTAAAATCATTTATTTATAAAGAACAGGCATGTATGCTATTTGAAATGATGATGATAATTTTTAGGGAAAAATATTAACAATAACAGCAAATTTTAAACTATGCCATTAAAATCATTTAATCCAGCTCCCTTTAATAAGTTATAACTGCATTTAATTCAATCCTTAATTCAATGAAAATTATTCCAAAGTTAACTTTATAATGATATAGTTATAGTATATATAGTAGTACCCAGTGTACTATGGGTACACAATTATGGCATGACATCAATAATTATTATGGACGGAAAGCTAAAAGAGAGGCGGCACCCTATGATGTGTCTATTATAAGTATTTAAGGCCAAAGAGTCGAGGGGTCCTGAAGTGACTGAACCGTGGCGGCAGTCAATTAGGATTAGTCTTGATGCCTGGGAGAGAAATTTTTCGGACAAAGAAATAAAATATTCAAAGGCAAAAGTGAAAGGGAGAAGGTGTGCGTCTTTAAAAGGGCTGGCCAGGAAGGAGAAGGACAGTTGGATGGTAGAGTTGAAGGTACAGATAAAAACGGGCTATGAGATGAGTCTCTTTGATGGAAGACCCGAGATGAAGAGGAAGAAGCTGTAAATACAGACCAAGATCGAGACGATTGAGACCTGGCCCAGACGAATTTCATGATCCGACTTAGACCGTAACCTCATAAGATGAGTACCCACATTATTAGTAGGTAATAAGTGTAATATTATTAATTGTGTGCTGACACTAAAATAGATTAGATGTAGAGTCATACTCAGTTTCTAGATTCTTAATATTAAAGAAAGTGTGTTCATTAATAATAATTATCATTCTTCACCTAACTGCCACTATATTAAGATAGAATTGGTTTACACAAGAGTATGGTTAGAATCTAATAAATTAAATACAGACATCCATTGAGGGAGCTATTGTATCACTATGGACGTAAGCTAATATTAATATAATTAAATCCCCCAGTTATAAGCATATAGTAAGTAGTATGTAATTATAGTACCATGATAATAATAAAGTAGAGCATCAATTATCAACTGAAAACATTTTAGTTGACTAATTGAAATTTACAGGTGCTCTGTGATTCCACTTGAGGCAATTATAGCACTAATTGCCTCAAGTGGAATCACTTGACATCCAGCGTCATATACATAAAAACATAAATGTTTGTAAGAAATGTTATAAAAAAATAAAGAAAAACTTGTGTGTGATATTACTATTTCATTGTATAATATTATACAATTATTCGGTAAATTATTAATTATCCAAAATATCAATCAATAGAATTTAAAATTTTCTGTTTGTTTTATGAAACACAAAGATAGTAATAATAATCTCAGTGAATGTCTTTTTTTCTGGAATTGAAACTTCCATAAGGTATAAAACTAAAAATTTCTAGTGCTGTAATATCTTAAGAAATACTACATTAGATAAAAACAGATGTAAAGAAAAATAAAAAGAATTGAAGAAATCTTGAACAAATTATGTACATTTGGGAATAAAAATATTACTAATTTATCCTTACACATAATTTAATGAGAAAATAAGTGCCTAAGAGGAATGAATATATGAATAAGTATCTAAATATTGAAGACAAATATATGATCGATTATAGCTCAACCTTTAATATAAGTCAATCCCTCATTTTAATTTATATGAAAATTTATGTTATAATTATGTACTGTAAATTGTTTTATTCAATACCTTTGAATTTGTTTGTAAAATCCATTTTGTTTAACGTCACTTTATGCTGCTATGGCTAATCGGAGGATGCTACGGTGGGAGTCCTAAATTTGGCATATCCAGGTATAATTAGGATAGGGATCTTTAACGAGTACCTGACACCGCACAGGCTCAGGACCCCCATTTTACGTCCCTTCTGAAGGACGGCATAGCTAAGGATTTTTTACTCCCTTTAAAAAATTCTAAGGTTATCTGCCGGGCTGCGAACCCACGATCTTGGGTTTAGTAGGTTGCTATGCTAACCACTACACCACAGGTGACCCCTAATAATAATTTTACAACATTAATGTACTGTTGTTCCCTTCTTAATACGACAATGCTATGAATAAATCAAATGTTAATCAAAAGATTTTTTTTTGTTTATCCAATCTGTTCGAACAACAAAAATTTAGCTCTCCTAAGATTTAGGTTTTTTAGTAACTGGAGCACTGTTTATACATTTTAAAATTTAAACCCGTTTTAGTTAATAAATCATAAATTGGGTATAAGTTATTAAAAATTAAAATAAGAGTTGAAATATACAAATAATGGAGGCAAAAGAGGAATGCAAGTTAAATGAACAAAGTTGCATTTTTACAAGAATATACAATGTGTAACTAATCCAGACCATCAAGGAAATATTGCAGTTCAAGAAGAAAATACATAATGCCCCCATAAATTTGCAATAGTAACTAATGATACACTCATGTATAATGTGATTATCCTACAGTGAAGATTTATAAAAAAATGTACCTTTGCCTGGTGTAATATATACCGATTACAGGAAATAGCACTTCTTGTTTAAAGATTAATTTAAAATATTTAATTAGGATTGATGAGTTATTTGCCACTTCTGTTGGAATTTTTCTACTAGTTTTAAATGTTTTTGCTAGTTTTAAATGTTTTTGCTAGTTTTAAATTTACTCTAGTGTTATCTTTTTAGAGTATAGATAGGTCCATTCCAAGAAACCAATGCAAGTTCCTGATAAGTTATTTCAATATCACTGCAGTATGATGTGGATGTGATGGTTTCATCGCTGGGTAAAAAGGAGAAATATACAATAGAAATGTAAAGAAGCCCTTCCGCTTTTCCCCCACAGAACTGATGAAGAATGTTTAACATTCAAAACTGGCTTTTGAACAGAAAAATTCAAATGAAAGTGAAAAATAATTCATCCATCCTAACTGTATGGATCCTTCTAGCCATGATTCATACCTCAAATAAAATATTTAACTCAACAGAAAGAAGTGTACTCATTATAGATCACTCTCAGAGCATAGATAAAGCATACACATCAATTAATTGCTCCACAATAGAAAATAATTACAATTATAAACATTATTAGTTCCATTATTGTTTTTTTTTTCCTCAGATTGAAATGAAATAAATCTTTAAATCTGTATTCTTATTAAATAGTTTAATTGTTTCTTTGTTTGTTTTTTTTATAGATAATAAGCCTATTTTTTTTATAAAAATATAAACCAGAGTTTTATCCCAAACTGGCCCAATTTATTTATTTTTTTGCAGCTTATTATGTTATTATAATACAGAATATTTCTTCCCATTCAGACTTTATCCAGATCACCAAAAGTCTGTAATAAATGGGCTTTCACTTTAAATGAATTTAATATAAATATTTTTTCTCATCAATACACTTAATTTGATGATACTAATCTATATGTAGATCAAAGTTTTTTTTTTTGAGATAGGATGGACAAAACAATGCATCTTTTAATTTTGATGAATCAAAATCTTTTTATATCAGAATAACTATTACAAAAGAAATTACAATATATAAAATCATTGAAGTAAAAACTAATGCAAAATGAAATCTAACAAGGATATACAATAAAATACTACAGAACATAATGAAAACAAGAATATTTTTATTGCTGTACCACTTACAGTAATAAAAATGTTCTTGTTTTCATTATGTTCTGTAGTATTTTATTTTATTACTATTTATTATTTATTTATTTCCATGGCTCTGATAGGTCTTGGACTCATTAAATATTTAATATATCTCAGAAACAAGTCAATTCATAAATATTTGTAATTAAATGAACTCTTTATGTTTATCGTAACATTAAATGCCTATATTTCATAATAAAGAGTGAAGTTAGAACTGTTTAAACGATAAATAAAGAAAAAATATATCTGTAAAATATAAATTTTTTAAGCAGTCAAATTAACTTTAAATTTTAACATAAATATGCTTTAAAATGTAACACAAACAAACTAAACAAATTTTGAGGAACCTAGAAGTTTATAAGCATGATAATTGGAAATAAATAGCATCTAGCAATAACATCAATATTTTTACGATATAAATAATTCTTTGACACTTTACCATCATCATTCAGCTCTCAATTTCACCAGTCTTGATCCTCACTTCTATAAACCTGCAACATATGCTTTCCTGTATGAAAATCACAATGATTAATAATAATAGACAAAAAATTATGGTTTAAAAAACTTATGTTAATAAATTTTTAGGTAAACTATGATATTCCAAATAATATTTAAGTACAACTAAATGTGTAAGCTTGTGGGTAAATTTTAATAGTAAATAAAATATAGACATTAAAATTTTAAAGATGGTTCCTCTTTGATTTTTTTAGAAATATACTACTTTTCAAATTCTCATTCTTAAATATAATGAACTTTTAAAATTTAATAAATGAAATAGTATAAAAGTTTAACACTGTGATTTTTCGACACTCACCAGTAATTCAGGAGAGTAAAAGTAAACTACACTTAACACACACTGATTTTAATAAAACACGGAAATTACCCGAACAACGCCTGAACCAAACTGATCACAAAACCAAGAACTGTTGACTATAATAAAATTAGGAATCTGATTCACTAAACACACGCACATTTTTAAAAGAAACATAAATATACAGAAGGACAAAATACATTTCGAGTAATTTAATATAACTACCGAACAGTACTCGAACTTAAATGAATTAGGGATTTTACTAAAAGATATTTTTTTTCGCCACAATTTATGCAGCTACCAACAGTACGCTACAAAAATTGTTTCTATATTTTTTATGATCTCTTATCCTACAGGTTTTTTAGTCTATTTCATTAGAAAATTTTTATTTAATTTATTTAAAGTTTATTTCAATATTTATTTCGGTTTTATAGCCGAGAGGAGTTTATTTCATTAGATTATATTTTTAATAACCTCAGATTATTTCATTGGCAAATTAGAAATATAAGTTTATATTTTATAAATATAAGTTTATATTTTAATGTATATTTTTTAAGGCCCACCTTAATGTTGAGATACGGTAGATCCTTAAACATACAGCACTTCTAGCTCTATAACCCTAATTCGAGTCCGATAAACACTCCGTCTGAAGAAAATAATTATTTTTCTTCTGCTATATTCCAAACAACATATTATAACATGAGTAGTACTGAACAATGTAATTTTGTTTAAAAACTCAGGCATTCCTCTTCCACTTCCTTGTTACACTCAATTATTAGTCACAGAACACATTAAGCAGTTAAACCAACAGAAAACACGTCGCAATTTAATAAATAATAATAGTCATAAATAAATGCTCAAGAAAATGGCGAGTAAAGGTTAAGTGTTTATCTAAACTATCTTAAAATAAAAAAATCCCCTGTCACCATTTCAGTTTTCAAAAATTTCACGCAACAACGGAGTCACGGATTATTTATCAAAGGCACTAAAACATAAGCTATACATCACCGGCGCTTTTCTGGTAGTTATTCAGACTTTTAACAGGTTTATCAACTGGTTCTTCTCCTTCAGCTCAAGTCGTTTCTCCGTTATCGTGAAATTCTTCTAATTTGAAAGGTTTTTTTACCGACCGACAAGGCTCAATTTCATTTCATTTTTCAGGAAACGTACCCCCGGAGTTAATACTCTTTACCTTTCCTGGAAATCATCTGCACGCCAGTCATAAACTTATTACTTATTTAAACCTTACTTTATATAAGTTTAACTTAGGTTTCTCAGATTTTCAGTACAGCAAAAAAGATACCCATACGAACACATGAGACTTTTAAATCCAAATTTCATTAACATTACAAAAGCACCTTACGTCAGTAACACAACATAGTGACTTAGGTATCCAACAGTTAATAATACCCACCCGCGTACTGACTATAAACGATTCATAACAGATTACAAGGACACAACACATTCATTGAAACAATAGCCACAACTTGCCAGCTTGAAACCTTCAGGTCTACTCTTGTAATATCTTTAAATGTCTGGAAGAGTTACAGCTGCCAATCGTTCTTCCACATGCCTGACATCCATTTTATTACTAAAAATGGAACATGCAATCAACTTAATCTATATTTATTCTCAAATATGAGTGGATAAATTAATAGAGTCAGCAAAAATCTGTTATTTCAGCCAAGGATTAATCAAGTGATTGGAGACACATCCTGCCTCTACAAACAGAGTACCCTTAATTGGGAAAATCTGGCAGTTGAGCTTGATTTCGGCCAAACCTCCTTCTTACAACAGTAGCCCAAGAAACAGTTCAATCTTATTAACTACAAAATCCCAAGACCCTTCAATTGCTCCACAAAATCAGCAGAAAAAATATATCTAAGTTTCTTTTCTTTTTTTAATCTTGTATTCCTTCTCAGAAATATTTTCATATAAATATTTCGTTATATTTAGAAGTTAAGTCTCGATAAAAAATTTAATGAAAATTGTCTCTTGTACCTCCCCTCATACATTTATAGGATTATAAAAACCTCTAAACTAACAAGGGGAGGACACACTCAGTCTCTCACGGATCTTGTTGGCAATTTTTTTTGGAGGTTCCTGGTCAAAAAATATTAGACACGTATTTTGCCTTTCCGACCAATGGGCACTAGAATTCGAGAAAAAAAAAAAAAAAAAATAGCATTAAAATAATTTATTTTATATCTAGAGTTTAAGAAATGATATCGACATAAATCTTGCACCAAGATGTTTAGTTTTGATTGCGAATTTAAGAGAAAATACAGCCACTCCATAGATTTTGGTTTCGGTTAATTAAATTCTAAAAAAAAAATGATTAGATTTTCAAGCAAACTACCTCTATAGATTTTTTCAAACAAAAATTGACGTCAGATTCTAATTCAGCATCCTAAAAAACATTGAAAAACGCTTATTCAACAAAATCAAAAAATAGCAATTTTTTTACGCTCTTCGAGGAAAATGTAATTAATAAACCGATTAATAGTCACATACCTTTAAATCGCCATTACTTTGTAACACAATTCACTGGTTGGTATCGCTGGAAAGAGGAGAGCCTCAGCTTTCTTTTGATGTATATAAATGTAAAACATTTATTTTGATGAACATAAACCTATTAAAAAAATTGGGAAATCCGAGAAACATTTTTGATTTTTAGCTTGAGTTTGAAACCAGATAGGATGATGAAACCAATGGCATTTCAAGCTTATTACCACCCTATATTTCGTGTAAAAAAATAAAGTTGATAAGTTTAACCGTCTAAACGTAATTCATGTTTTTGTCGATTTAAACAAAAGTTGCCTACCATTTATTTAATTTGGTCAGGCAAATTTTGAAGCTTACGAATTTTTATTTTTCTATTTGGATGAAATTTCGTATTTAAGGGTTCTTTGGAATGTTGAATTCGAATCCGATGTCGGTTCTTTGGAAAAAAAATATATTGAATGCACTTCACTTGAAAAATTTTAGCTTTTACGCAGTAAAATGTGATCGAAAATTTTTTTATCCCTAGAATTCCATTTCAGCACCCTCAAAACTTAGGAAACCTATGTATGTATATATATATACATACTATTTAGGAGAAATAATTTATTACTTCAATAATAAATATTAAAGTAATTATAATTATTTATTATTTATTGTAATAATAATTTATTACAAAATATTATCTACATGATATACAGACAGAACCACATATATTAGATTTGATGGTTAGGTATTTGTTGAATAATCGTTTTTCAATGTTTTTTAGAATGCTGAATTAGAATCTGACGTCAATTTTCGTGTGAAAAAATCTATAGAGGTAGTTTGCTTGAAAATCTAATCATTTTTTTAGAATTTAATTAACCGAAACAAAAATCTATGGAGTTGCTGTATTTTTTCTTAAATCCGCAATCAAAACTAAACATCTTGGTGCAAGATTCATGTCGATATCATTTTTCAAACTCGAGATATAAAATAAATTATTTTAATGCTATTTTATTTTATTTTTCTCGGCTTCTAGGGCCCACTGGTCGGAACGGCAAAATACGTGTCTAATATTTTTTGACCAGGAACCTCCAAACTAATTACCAACAAGATCCGTGAGAGACTGAGTGTGTCCTCCCCTTGTAAGTGATAACTACAAACAATTCTCAACTTCCCAACATTAATGTTTTCCTGATAGTAATTGAAGCTCGAGAAGCAAAATAATATGGGCAGAGTATCTCTAACATAAACTAGTTTTACGCTAAGTATTTTCACCTGTGCCATGTAGTACCTACTGGAAGGGTGTTAAATTTATTTCCAATGAAACCGGTCCCATTATCACAAACAGGTACAGTCAGAGTCAAAAGTATTCGTACACCTGCTATAAATCATTAGAAATAACAAATAGTAGCATTATTTAATAGGATTTATTAAAAACAATAAATCCATTTAATGTAGCCATCAACACGTTTATTAATAAATATATTTTTGTATTTATAGAACATTTCACAAAATGATACATAAAGAATAACTGAAAAACAACAATATCATCATGAGTCAAAAGTATTCGTACACTTGATAAAATTTCTATTTAATATTGATATTCGAGAACAATTAATATTTAGTAGGGCCAACTTTTGCTTTTAATGTGCTCTATATGCTTTTTGGCATTGAATTCACTAATTTTTGTGTCAAAGTAACTATAATTTTGTAATAATAACGTCGCTTAAATTTTGATTGTTAGAAACACCCCTTTTCCGTACTCGTACCGTCTCAAGCATTAGCGCATTGTTAAAACACTCCCCTTTTTCTCCTCTTTCAGACAAATGTTCATCCACTAATTTAGGGGCACTATTTCTTGGTTTTCTTTTAACTTTTCTCGTGATATGTCTTTCATATTTGGACTAAATCTTCCTTTTTCATTCTGTTCTCTCTATACATTCAAAGGTTTTTCTCGTTCCATACCTTTTAATAGCATCTTGGACTGTTGAGTGAGGTCTGGTCACTTCTCTAAGCGACCGTAACTAATTATGCAGGCGCACAATAATTTTTGTTTCCTCTTTAGTCGTCTCTCTGGTTTTGCGCCCCATTTTCAATTAATGAACAGCAATAATTAGTATTAAAAATCGCTAAACCTTTACAAATGATGTCAAGTTAAAGACTGATTGCAGGTTATCCTCAAAATATTAAGACACGGGATAGAAACAACAGTTGAAGTCTAGTGTACCAATACTTTTGACTCATAGCAATGAGGAACCTTGCTATATCGTATAAGATATTAAGCTAAATCCAATCAATTTTCTCATGAAAAAATATAAATTCTATTCTATAATCACGAATGCAATATTAAATGTGTTTAAATTAAATAAATATGTAATAGATACAGAATTAAACGAAAGAAAATAAAACTTATACTAGTGTTTTTGACTCTGACTGTATTTTTTCTAATACAATGGATTAATTATGCTCTAAAAAAAACGAAATTTTTTGTCGTAATGAATTCAAAATTAAAATTTCATTATTTAAAATATTTAATTTCTTAAAAATAAGCTAAAGCTTTCAACCATTATTATTGGAAGTGATATTTGAAAGCATATGTTAAACATTGTGGCGATGTACTTTATCTTACAAATTAATCATTTATAAGTATTAGTAGATTAAAGTTCTTTATTAATGTTTCAACTTTTGTTGTAATTACAATAAAAACGGATCTTTGTGGGGGGGGGAGAGCGTAATGTTTATATGCGTTGGCTGTTTTGAGTTTAATTATGGGATGTATTTTTAATACTAGTGTGTAAAGAAAGTCTTATTGTATAGAATTGTTTTATTAATATTACATTGAAGAGAGTAATTAAGAAAACGTTGAACTGAAGCTTCATTGATAATGCATTTGAATTGGGTGTCGTTGACTCCGTCGGTTAGTTACTAGCGTAGCCACAATAAGAGTTCTATATTTACTTATAAATTTTATTTTGTATAGATTATATGTATTAATTGAACGTTTTCTGCTTTATCAATACACATTATTTAATTAGCGTTATTTTTTTAATTATTTAAATATGAGTTTAAATCATTTGTTTCCAAGTTACTGATAATGATACTGTTGGTAACAGTAACAAGGGATTCGTTCGCGGTCTCAGTGAGTGTATGTTTTTGTTTCAATATTTATCGTGTATAAAGTTATTTTAACTATGCCACCTAAGAAAAGAGAAAAGGAAAATGAACCGCCGAACAAGAGTAGCAAAACAGAAAATAATAATGGTGATCATGAACAATTTTTACAAGCATTTGAGAGTAAGTTGTTTAAAATATTTATCCCTCCCTTTTCTTGAAAGTTGCTTTCATCTTGATATTCTCCCAGTTTTCTTTATTTAAATTACACTTCAGTATCAAATAACACGTTTTCAGTTGTAAAATGTTGAACGTAACCTATAATTTATTTTTTTTTTAATTTAGAAATTTCCAAATTAATTGTGCCACAAATTATGTTTTTCTCCTCTTCTCATTTTTTACATAAGCTTTTGAAATTATTTTCTATCAATAATTACAATATTTTATTTATTTCAGAACCTACACAAATTTATAGGTACTTAAGAACTAGGCACATGATTAAGGTATGCATTAGACCAATATTTCTTCTATTTTTCAATGAGAATAAAATAAAGATGTTTAATTAATTTTTCTAGCCCATATTTTTACTTCGAACCTTACTCTATATGAAACATAGGATGTCAAGGAACCATAAGAGACGTAAAAGTTTCAAAGTAGATTCTATGCTTCAGACTATCACGAACAGGTAATGCTTGTATTCTTTTTTATGTGCCCTTGTTAGCTACCTAAGCTAAATGTTTGGTTATCGAATTATGTAAAGTGTTGTATATGATTTTAGTCACTGAAATATCAGCTTATCAGTTAAATTGTTTGCTCATGTGTTCATTTTAACTTTTCCTCCATTGGTTTAAGGTGAATTGGTTTGTTAGTTTGGCTGTAAACTCTTGTCAATGAGTACTTATTTTGGCGCTTTTATGATTTGGCATTTGGTTAATTATTTATTAAGGAATATTTTAATTTTGTCTTCATCATGGTAAGTATTATTAAATTTGAAATGAAGAAAATTATTCAAGAAGAAAAAATCACCTGTCTGGATCCATGAGAATATGTGAATTATTGTAATAGATTTGATGTTTGTATTTAGCTACTCTAATCCATTTGGATAGGAACACATTATATTGAAGTAAATGAAACTTTACAAGATGTATTATTAAAAGAGGAACCTAGCTGTATTGATTTTTTTATAGTTAATTATTAATTGAGTGATGATATATTGATTACATTTTAGCTTTAACACATTTTTACATTTAACACTTTAATTTATTTAAGAATTCAATTATATTATGCTTTTATCCTTACAGTTGAAAAAAAAATTTGTTATATATAACTGATGTAGCATCTGCACTCAATTAAAAACAAATATTTTGATGTTTCATTAATGCTAAACACAATTAGCATTTCTATTATTTAGTTACATGCTTAAGCCTTTGTACATTATAGAAATATGGATGGTAAAAATGCTTATAAATCCTCATCAGAATCTTCTAATTCTATATATATTTATCATTGCTGATATAGTCCATGAACTAATCTGTACCAAATTTTATGCAGATCATCTTTATAGTTCCAGGATGGGTTAGCAATAATACAATATACTGATTTTCAATTAATTTATTACTAAAGAAGCGATAGTATGTGGATAACATTGAAGTTTGAAAATTAGCCTGTCGGTGGCGAACACCATTCTGCATGAGAGTTTATAAAGGTACGGTGTTGTATAGAGCTCAAAATTGATTTTTAAAAAATGACTTATTTTCAGTTAAATTATTAAAAAAGATTTAAATAAGTGGATCCCAGTGAAGTTTGAAAATCAACCGATATGGAGCTTGCGTTATTCCTCAATAGATTTTACAATGGTAAAGCTACTGAACCCTATTTTATTTTAAATTTTAGCTACATCACTTTCATGATTAAACCTTCGGTTCTAGGAAGATTCAGCAATAATAAAATTTACATTAATAAAAATTTTAGTGTACAATGTTGAGTGGCAGAAATGTTGTTTGGTACACTGTCATATACTTTTATGTTTAGAAATTTTAATCCAACCAGATGAAATCAATAAAATTATTACTACCAAATTAAAATTAATACCAAATAATACTGCTGATCCTTCACTTTTTGATTTTGTTTGTACAAATATAATTCAAGGGGCCTTCTGTTAAAAGAAGTGATAATATAGTCTCCTACTCCTAAAGAGTTTTCTAATAGTCTGTGTCCATTTGGATAACCCACTAATACATTAAAATCAAAAATTGAATGTCTAAATATGCTTTAGCGTGATCTTCAACCACCTTAAGAGTGTAATTTTAACCAGGTAAAAATGACTGCTACGCATCAAAATATCATTGAAAAAATAGTGCTCTATTGCATACTTCAATACAATATTTTTATAAATAAACAGATAAATCAATTATTAGTTAAGTTCTTTACTTATGAGAATGGGCAAAGCCACCAGGGGGGATGCTATTATATATATTAGTATGATAATTAGATTAGTATTTTTTGTATTTAAAGATATACATTCTCTTAACAGACTAATGCTGACTAGGACCTTGATTGTGGTTTCCTTATCACTGAAGGGAGTGGATTTGGTTGAAAATGTTAATCTATATAGTATGACTAAATTAAGATACAAATATTTGTTAGCATTATACCATTGTTGTGTCACTTTAAAAGCTTTAGGCTAACCTTTTAACAAAGAAGCCTCCTTTAAGGACTTTATCAGATGATGTTTGGCAGATTACAATTGGGTTTAGATTGTAATAAAAATAATTTCTAAACATTGCTTGCATAAAGTGATACCATTAGAAATGTCTTACATTTATTTATTTAAATAAATAACTTTTGTAGCACTAGCTCAATACTAGTGTTGAGAAGATATGTTAGCACTTTGGTGTGAATAAACACGTGCTTCACCTATGGAATTATTGTTGGTTTGTTGAAGATTTTTGGAAAAGTTTTTAACTCTTGCTTTGACATTTCCTTATTTTTAAACTACTATTTGAATCTTGTCAAGTTTGAACTGGTGGCTAATGAACATTTCTTGACTTGTTTATCTCCCTGCTTACTCCTCTTTACAAGCAGTTAATTTTAAGTGGGTCTATGTAATGAGTGAGTTAGTGTACCCAGACTAGCTTAAACTAGATTTCTTATATGAATGGTTAAATTTATCTTAACAAATGTATTTAGGTCAGCTGGTCAATAGATCCATTTAAAAGTAATGTTCAAATTGAACATTCATCCCTGAATTGTACATCGCAATTGCGAGTGCCCGGGGGTATGGATCAGTGAAGAGAGAAGATTTCCCTGGTTTCGGATACGAGCTCGGTGGCCTAGTGGATAAGGCGCCACGCTAGAGAGGTGGAGACTTGGGTTCGAATCCCAACCGGGGTCAAATCTTTTCTCTTCAAAAATAAAAAAAAAAAAAAAAAAAAATATAAATATATATATATATATATATATATATATATATATATATATATATATATATATATATAAATGAAAATTAAGATTAATAAAAAGTATGATTTTCTGAATGCATGATTTTTTATTTGATTGTGTACACATGCACCCCTAGATTTATTGATAGCATATTAATATATGTACATATAAACATCTTTTTTTTTTTTTTATCTTTTATTAACATTTATTTATTTATTTTTAAATTTTGAAATTGATTTTTCTCTATTAAACATATATTCAAATTAGTTATTTATTATTTGAAACCCTGGATTACCAAGAAAACAGTATTTTTATATTTCCAAAACAGCACCACCACTTGTACATTTTAGCTTGATTTTGAAGTAACTGATTCTATTAATTTCTAGTAATTACTCAACATTATTTTTTTTTAAATTGCCTTTTTCTGTGAAGAACAAGCTGTTACTTGCTGTTACTGACTTAATGGCTTTATTCAACCAAAATTGTGTAATAACTTAAAAAACACAAAAATATTACACCACTTAATAGAATGTGTATTTACTTCATTCCCTCCTATGAATGGTGAATGATGAGTGAAGGAATGGAGAGGAATCACATTTTTGAATTTATGAGTATAACTATGATTAAGCTCTTACACATGATTATTACTTGCCTATTGCCCATTGATTTTTATGTGTTGATTCTCAGTTATCAAACCGATAGACAAATGTTTTTTACTTTATTTGCTAAAATATAATTATTTAATACCATAATTATATTTAAGTTTTATCTTAATTGGTATGATAATTAAAGACATATTTTGGTTTTGTTTACAGGTTACAACCCCAGCAACCTATCACAGGGTTTTTAACGCTAACGTTTTTAGGATTTTATAATAAATCAAGTAAGTTCATTTGTTTCTGAATTGATATGTATTTATTAATAGATATACATATTACAATGTTATCTTTATTTGTTTCTAAGATGATTTTAAATTATTAACATGTTTTTGAGTATTACATCAGTTGTAGAACAAAATATTTAAGTGTAATTTCCTGCTAATGAAGTGAATATTTACCACAAAAAATACAGGTTACTTGAGGTACACTTGATGGTATAGAATGATCAATACAATTAGGATTGATTAATTAATTGCTACTTCTATTGGAATTAATCAGAAAACTAGCTTCAAATGCTAAACATTCATCTTCAGTTCTGTGGAGATCTAAACGACATCTGTTAGATCTCCTTGGAACTTAAGACAAATATTTAGCATTTGAAACTAGTTTTCTGATAAAATAATTGCAATAGAAGTGGCAATTAATTCATCAATCTTAATAATATGGGTTAGGATCCATTACTAATGTTCCAGCCCATTATTCCTTGCAAATACTTTATCTCAAGTTGTATCGAGTTTCAACCTTCCATTGATATTTTTCCATTATTAGGTTATACCTTCTTCCTCTTTTAATTATGAAAATTCATTGATAAGACCCCATCTCTATTGAAAAGGACTTTTTTGGATTTTTTCATTTATTATGTGAGATGTCAACAGCTAAAGTAGTGTTAACTTCATTGCATATACTATATGAAATTAACAATTAAATAGTTGATTTTTAAACAAAACAAGAGTAACAGTTGTACAAGGTCATTGGGGTTTGGGTTCTCATAGGCTCTTACGGAAAATGTTGATCTCTATGAATAATTCAAATGTAGTTGGTAAGATTATGAATGAGGCACAGAGATATATCTCAAAGTGATAATCTGCCATAAAGTGGATGGGTTCTATTCTGTGTCATTTGGGTTTAAGGTTTGGTTGGAGCACCGTTTATGGATAGTTTACCAAATGATTATGTCTATACTATTATATAAAAGGACAAGCCATTTTTGGTTTGTGATCACTAGCCGCAAAAACTACTGAACCTATCTGTCCCAAATTTTAACCACATCATCTTCAAGGAAGGTTTAGCAATAATAAAATTAAAATATTTTCAATTATATTGCCATAAAAATGCAGTGAAGTTTGATAATCAACCGATAGGTGGCGAGCACCATTCGAGAGAGGCTGGCTACAAAGGTATGATTTTATATAGAGCTAGAAATTTATGATACAATTTACTTATTCAATTGTCATTTAAAAAATCTGTAAATATATGGACGTGTGGATCCCAGTGCAGTTTAAAAATCGACCGATATCTGGCCATTCTGCCACAGAGTTTGTAATGGTAAAACTATTAAACCCAAGTGTAGCAAATTTTAACTACAACACCTTCATGGTTCTCAGAAGGTTTATAATAATAAATTTTACTATAATAGTAATTAAAATGTATAGTCTTGATTGTCTGAAACACGGTTTGCCAAACTATCATATACTTTTATGGTTATAAATTAAAATCCAACCAGATGGATCGATTAAATTATTCTTGCCAAATTGGATGTCTAATTATGCTTTTATGTACTCTTCAAACACCTAATCTATGCAATTTTAACCAGGTTAAAAATTACTGCAATGCGTGAAAATATTGAAGAAATGATGCTAAATTCCATACTTCAATACAAGATTTTTACCGATAAACAAATGAAATTCAATTATTAGTTAAAATAATCTAACTTTATTAATGAGAGCAGGCGAAGCTGCAATGGGGTATGTTAGTAGTAAATATAATTGATATTCCTCTTTTTGTTCAATAAAATATGAAAGAACTTTAAATTGCTGTGTAATTTTTTTATTAAAAAGAGACTACATGTATAGTTGTGATTAATTTAGCATTTATGAATTACAGGTCAAGGCCAAGAGGACCCGGTTAAGGTCGAAACGCTGCTGTTGAAAGTTTGCCATAAGAAACGGAAGGATGTTTCTTGTCCTGTTTTAACGGTATATATTATTTATTTTTCAATTTTCAGAATTATATTTTCTGTTCTCTGCATTGCAATGATTGTTTTATTTATTTATTTATTTATTTTTTAATGGGTTATTCCTCTAGCTTTGCTTTTTAATTACTTTCCTTGGTAGATTCTAGTTTGAAAAAATTATTGATCCAACCAAAAAAGAATTTAAGAATTCAGTGAATTTGCTCATTAAAAACCATTTAATTGATTTCTAAATATAGTTCTTCCATTTTTAATTACCTATGACAGACATTTTAAATTTTTATGCACGATTTCAAGTTATTTAAAACATAATTTTTTTTTCTTTTTCCATTAGGTTTCATTAGGAACCAGTTATGTGCCTCTCAATCCCTCGGAAGAATTTCCTCCTCCTAAGGCCCCAACTGTTTCGGTTCCTACCGAATGTTTTTCGTTATCAGGGCAGTTAGTTAAGTCGTATCATCTACTCCTTAGAGTTTCTACTATGTCTTCGAATATATCTGCTCTGTCAGCAATCCATGAGGATTCAAGTAAGGAATTTTACCACTTGGTTATTTCTATTTACAGGGCGATTCATTATGATATACCATTATATGTATTTTAACTGATATCAGATGTAGTAATGCATGTTTGAAAAAAGATCTATATTTATTTTGTATTTATTGTATTGATGGTCAGTGTAAGGGGTGGGAGATGAAATAAAATAAAATCTAATGCGATTGTTCATTCAATTAAATCATGCATTCTTTCATTAATCCAAATTATTTAAAACTATTAGGATTTGCATTAGAATGTACTTCAATTTAGTTTTTATATTTTTTTATAAATAATCTTATCTGTAATACTAATGTTGTTTCAAGTACATTTTGTTATCTGGATGCACTTCTTTCACTTTTACTTTCAATCTCAGTGTTTTTTTGTTTTGTTTTTTTTTCAACTCATTAAACCAATATGAAATCACTAAGACTGCTTAACAAAGTTTTAAAATAAGATTTTAACATTAAAATAGGTAATTCAAAACTTTTTGGAAGACAAGGAAAAAAAAAAATTATCAGCAATAATTTTTTTAGTAGTTCAAATAGTGATGAAGTATGTTTGGAACAATTAGGGTGGCCACTGAATGGGATTCCTTGAAAATCAAGAAAAATTTGGGAATTTTCGTCACCCGGAAAAAAGCATTGATGATGCCTCACTAATACTGTGAGATAATTGAAAAATGGAATTTATTTACTCACTATCAATTTAAATCAACGAAAATAATGTATTAAAATTGTTAATTGTATACATGGCCATCCATACCCATTATAAGCATAAGTCACCTTGAATTTCAAGAAAAGTTACCTTGAATGATGCTTGAATTTTTTTTTTTTTTTTTTTTTTTTTTTTTTTTTTTTTTTTTTTTTTTTTTTTTTTTTTTTTTTTTTTTTTTTTTTTTTTTTTTTTTTTTTTTTTTTTTTTTTTTTTTTTTTTTTTTTTTTTTTGTTTAACTTGGTGACCACCCTGTTAATATGTTCGTATTAGAAAAACAAAGTTATTTAAATTTAAAATATGTGAGTTTTTCTCCCCCAGACTGTAATTCTAAGAATTAAAAGGTGAATTTAAGAAAAAATTGTAAACTTGACTTCTATATTTTTATAACAAAAATATTCTAGAAGTATTTAAATATTATCTCTAATGTTAAATCTGGATATTTCATATTTTTATGAGAGTGAAACATTATTTTATTACCTGAATTAACCCTCAATGAAGTGAATTTTTTTTTTCTCTGGTGGATGAAAGTTACTTTCTTATATTTTGTTATTACATTTACATATTGCAGACTATAATCACGATTTCGCAATATTTATGACTATTTCTAAAAAATATGACATATTAATAGTGAAATATATTATGGAAATTTATAGTACAGATTCATTTTAATGGTTATTAAATAAAGTTGTGTTATAATTTTCTCCAAAATGTTTAGAAGAACCTGCTACAAAGAAAAGGAAAATTAGTAAATCGAGTGAAGATGACAAACCAGTTCAGTTTGGCACTGAAGTAATAATTTACGATAAGCAAAACCGTTGTCTCCTTACTGATGGAGAATACGAATTTTTGTTGGAGAAATTGGATGGAACAACGACAAAGATTAACAATTCCCTATCAACATGGGAGGATATATCTTTTGAAAGAGAGGTAATAACATTAAACAATTGATTTATAGGTTATAGGGGAATAAATTTAGGAACATTAATTATGAAATGTATATAATCTGTATGAAATGTATACTGAAATGAAAATAATCTGTTATAAAAAGCTCTCATTTTGTTACATACCTTAATTCTGCTTTTTAGACACTGATTAGAAAGGAATGAACTATCCTTGTCTTTCTGTACCCTTTAAATAGTAGGGCTGTGAAATATATGCATTTGCATATTGCTCCTAGGCAACTAAAACATTTATCGTCAAAATGTATATGTTTTGAGGCATTTAGAATCAATTTATTTTTATTTTTCATATTTACCTACTTATCTGGCATTTTATTTTGTGTATTTTGCCATAAATACATATTTAGAACTGTAATGGCATATTTATCTACATAGCTGGCATTTGATATTTTGAATATTTGATTTTTGATTTTTTTTATGTTTCTGAACAGACAAAAATAAAAAATATATAAATAAAATCCAAAAATAGCTATGGGAAGTCCTATTCTTTTTTCCCCCATAATACAGTTTGTCCAGATGCTGATTGATTTTCCCTTTTTGTGAACTTTCGATCACATTTTCTTCTCTTAAAATTGTTTATTTGAATTAATTTCTTATTGTCGCTCCTCTAAAATACTTGAAATATTACTTCACTTTTGTATTTTCTTTTTTCTTACATTCATTCAATCACCCAGTCTCCCATTATCCACCAAGACACCAGTCGTTAACTATTTATCTGTGTACTCCTGAAATGCCAAAAATAACTCTTGCAAGTATAAAAGATCTTGTTGGAAAGAATATGATGGAGATGCTTTATTTTGTGTTTCTTTTAATAAAGTTGTATTATCTGTTGCACGGATTTTAGTAACGCAGTACATAAAAACAGCAAAATAAAAATAAAACAAAGGTAAGAAATTAAAATTTGAAAAAACTTTTGTTACCCAAACTGCCACTAGATCGGATAATCCTGGTTTCGGTATTGATTTATGTTCAGCTGCCATACCCTTCCATACGTGTTTTCTAGTTTAATATTCACCTTGTCTTTTTTTTTTTTTTTTTTTTTCTTCTTACTATTGTTTCCCTTTTCAACACATTTAGTTACTTAAATTTGTAATTATGAATGAGTATGTATAGCAATTTTTTTATTTTTCTGAATAATGTAGATAGTTGCATATTTTAGGTATTTAATTGCAAATATGTTTGCATATTTTTCAATAAATATAATACTGTTTTCATTGAAATTGTAGATGCTGAAGCTGTCAATTTTTCTTTCTGGCTTCAGGGGGTTTTAGTATGAGTTGCTAGTTGAGTTAAGTTAAATCAATTAAATTAAAAGGCTTAACAAATCCTGAAGGCTTGATGCCGACACCACCAATCTCTGACCACACACATTCCTCCATCTCACCCCATCAAAACTCAAGTACCCGAGATGAGCCCTGGCACGATATATCTTGATTGACCCATGGGACTCTTACCTAATAGTTCAACGATTAGCTTTTTTTTAAATTTGCCTGTCATTAAATCCGACAATATTCCCATTCAACTGTCAGGCTGCTATAACTTGACCTATACCCAAGGGATTAATCTTCCGCATCTCCGCATTGTTGAGCCTCCAGTATGCTCACCAATTTTTGTTACTTATATTTTACAGGATACTTTATTTGAGTTAAGTTTAAAATCATATTTATTTGACTAATCTATTATTGTATGTAGTATTACATCTTTTTAACCAGTTCTCACATTATAATCTTTTTTATGGAATTCACATCATGAATTATTTTATCAGTGAAGATACCACCATATTTCACACTTTTTAATTTATATATGCATGGCTCACTATTTCTGAACGATTCATTTATGAATCAACAAAACTCTTTGTGTCTGAATTGAATATCAATCCACTATTTCTCCAATAATATAATATTTTATTTATTTTGTTTATTTGGAATTTCTCATAATTTTGAACATATTTAAGATTTTTAGATTTTTTTTTTTTTTCCAATTGATAATGAAAATTTTATGAAGTGAGGTTCTGCAATTGTTCTAATGCTTCAAGAAGGGTAGGGATGATGTCCTTATGTATAATACAGTTTGAGTCTCTTAGTTTGAATCAGTTTATCTTTGGTTCTCTTAAGATAAACTGTTTTTAGATTTTGTTGTTTGTTATTTGACTAAATTATGTTGTCAGTCAAATAATACAGCATCAATAAGATTAAGATTAATGTTAACAAATCAATGTATATAATACGATGATTTTACTGTCCTTGTAAAATGTTGTTTACTAAACGTTAGAAACGATTAATTATTAATTTAGTTTTAAAACAATTAAAGTACATCTTTCAAGTTGAATTAGCATTACTGTTTTTTATTAAAACAAAAAAAAAATATATATATACATATACAGGGTGAGTACCTCTTAGTTAAAAAAATAAAAATGGGCGAAACTAGATAAAAAATTTAGAAAAATTCCGCAGACCTCACCTTTCTATTCCAATCTGTTGCAGACATACGATAAATCAAAGATTTTTTTTGAGGAAACCACGTCTTTTTCCATAAAAGCTGTAATATCTCCATTTTGTTTAAATATTTTTCAAATTTTGACCACATGTTCAGATTAAGCATTAAATTTTCTATAATAGCATAGTACTTGTAACCTTGAATTTTACAAACTTGGTATCTAAAGAACAGCTTGATCTTCACCTTATTTGGGGAAGTCACAATGTCTTATATTACTTCAACACTCACCGTTTTTCGAAAAAACTATCCACAAAACATCAAATCTCACAAAAACTTGCAAATTTAATCAGCTTTCGAATTATATGTTAAACGCAATGATTTTGTTTCAATTTCATGGAGAAATTTACTTTTGAAACCGAAAAAAAATGGTGTTCTCATTTGGTATACAAATTTGTTACTTGTGTAAATAAAGCATTATGACAACCCCTTAATGAAAATGTGCATTTTAAGCATAATAAACTTCTTTGGAATAAAAAGCAAAGATAAAAAATATTGTTTAATAGAAAATAAAGGAAAACTGTCAAAAAGCGGCACCAGATCAGAGGATCCGTAAGTTGTTACATTTATTTATGTATTATTATTATTTAGGATTTATTTTATTAGATTTTCAATGTAAGGTTTAAAACCCAATGATAATGAACATAGACCTCAATTTTACCGTTAGCTTCTGAATGCAGATTGTGTTGAAGAATACCACTTTTTAAGGTGAATTTTATGGTCAGATGAGTATGTTTTTAAAGGGGAAGGCATTTCTACCTATCTATTTATATAATTTTTTTCTTTGCTTTTTATTCCGATGAAATATTTATTATGTTTAAAATGCACATTTTCATTAAGGGGTTACCATAATGTTTATTTTACACAAGTAACTGATTTGTAGGCCAAATGAGAACACCATTTGGTTTCGATTCCGGTTTTTTTTTTCTTAAATCTCTTTTTGTTTCAGATTCAGGAACAGCACATTGAATCTTTCCAGGATATGACTAATGGTCCGACATTAAAAATTAGATTGCAGTGGTCTCGTGAACAAGTGACTCCTATTATCGACCGACCACCACCCATCATTCCGATATGTAACTCAGAATTAGTGAAAGAAAATAATAATAAAACTGGTAAGACATTTTTTTTTTAATTGTAAAAATGATTATAATATTATTTTTTATGATGTTTGTTCTGAATTTGTTATTAATAAAATTTGTGTTTTAGGTATGGAAATAGCCAAACAGTTGGATGGTCCATCTGTCGTGTACCACTTCCTCTACAATGGAAATACTAAACAACAAACTGAGACGGCTCCTGACTTACAGTGTGCTTGGTGCTCCATAGATTGTAAAACTTTGTATTCGCTTTTGAAGCATTTGAAGCTTTGTCATCCTAGATTTAACGTTACTTATGTTGTAAGTATCTTCCCAATTACTTGAAATAGAAAATGTTTTCTACTGATAATTTTTGTTTGGTGTCATTCAAAATTTATTCTTATTAAATGAATAAGCTGATTTTTTTATGTTATTATTTTATGAATGCTCATATATTGGTCTAACAGTGTCTTATCATATATTTTGGGCATTATCAGGGTTAGATAGATATTCCAGTCAAGAAATATGTTTTAGAAAGCAAGAAGTATACGAACAATTTTGAATTCAGGGCTTCGTTTGGAGATTAACATATTAAAAGTCCATGCACCATTAAATCATTTTTATTATATGTAAATACTTAAATTATAATTGTATGAATGTAATAATTTTTACGGTTATAATTTTTATAATGAAAGTAAAATAGTCAATTTTTTTTTTATTTATTTTTATTTTATTTATTTATTTATTTTTTTGTGAATTATCAATTTTCAGTAACTTATACCTTAAAAACCGTTCGGCAAATATATATATAAACAATTTTATAGATTTAATTAGCTTTAATTTTTATTTAAAACATATTTTTCTAGAGTCGACCTTTTCCATGATATAATCATAAAACAAAAAAATGGAGCCTTCTCGGCTCTTCCTCTCCCCCCCAACTGTATGCTTACCTTCCAGTGGCAGGTACTTTTAGTATGTTAACCTCCTAACGAAGCTCCTAAACTTATAGTAACAAAATTGAACTTCATATACAATTTTTTTTTTTCAATAGTATAAGTGTTTTTTATTGAATGCTTAGTACATAAAAAGTGTGCTCTTATGTATTTTGAAAGACATACCAAGATACCATGTCACACATGTATTTATCACCCATTTTTATTAATTAAAGAATTAAGGTTCAGCACAAATTTATTTTCTTCGTTACTGGCCAAATCTAAAATCAATCTTGACAGTAATGAGGGAAATGATTGGTAAAGGTATTGTAAATACTGTGCACTGACAGTAAAAGTGCAGAATAAAAACATTTTTGTAATATAAAGAATTTTATTCAATATACAGGAAAATATTTCTTTGTGATGATTCCATGTTCATGATGAAAACAAAAATAAAAAAGGAGTATCTTTAAGTACTGATTTTAAATAAAGTTGAAATAATGGAGAAAGGAGAGACTGAATTGTATTGTGTGATAATGCAGGGTGGCCAATGACCTGCAATTTATTGAAAACTAGGAATCATGCTGGAATTTCATGATTTCATAAGATAATAAAAAAAAAGAGGAGGTATCTATTTACTTATGATTAATCTGAATGATAATTAAAACATCTAAGAGGCAATTTGTGTATTGAACTTAGTTTAATAAAAAAAATCACACTCTTTTGAAACAAGTAACGATGACCGGTAGCTTGAGATAAGAGATAAAGAGTGACAAGTTGTTTCCAAGTCTGCCACCCCACACTAAGGCACCACTAGAACTCTGAGCATTGTTTGGGATTTTGTATTGTTGAAAATTGATATAGTTATTATAAACATTGACTTTAATTCTTTAAATTTGTATTTCTAAAAATATTGTACTGACACTGTATTAATCACGAAAAATATACTTTATAAAATCAACACGAATCATGCAACAGAAAAACAGACCATGAGTTTTATGTTAAAATTAGCCTGAAATTTTGTGAAAAATAACCTGGAAAATCTGGAATTATGCTTGCATTTTTTTTTTTTGTCTGACTTGGTGGCCACTCTGTATTGGATTTTAATTATTATTCTCCTGTAGATTATGATATGTTAAGTGCTGTGATTTGATTTTCTATGAAATTGTGATCTGTAAATTTGTAGGGTGGAATACGTATTGACATCTCAGTGAACGATGGCTATGATGGTAGCTCTTGGAGGCAAAGTGGAGGTCCTATCAGAGGTACCGGTCCTGCAAAGAGACCTACCGTCTCGCATATCATCGTCTGTCGTCCTAAGAGGTCACCACCTCACCTCTCTGAGTTCATGGATACCCAGGAGGCTGAGAGCCAGAGACCATATATAACAGGCCACAATAGGTAAAATTATTTCCTTAGCTGTTTGGCTTAGTAATATTATTTCAATGAAAATCTATTCTAATCTGTCGTTGCTAGAACTAATATATAGTTAGCGTGTCAAAAGTTGTAAGAAAAAAAAAAAAAAAAAAAAAAAAAAAGTAAATTGAACAATTATTAAATTAAAATAATATATTTATTTTTCAGAGTATTACATTAAATTTATCCCAATCCCCCAGAATCTTTACCAATTAATTCTTCTTATCTACCCTTTTCTCTTCTTTTCGTAGTCCCCTTGCTACCAGTGCTCATACCTCCTCACCCCATGTCTTGTTCGGTTTTCCCCTGTTTCTTCCATTCTCTGACTTATGAAGGAAGAGTTTTTTTGACCATCTATTGCCTTTCATCCTCATCATATGACCAAATCACTGAAGCCTCCTGGTCTCTATGTCATAAAAAATATTTCCTGCCCTTTGGTTTCTCTAGTAATATTATTAGAAATGTGTTGGATGATGCCAAATTTAATTTAACAATATAAAAGTGAGGATTAATTTTTTTTTTTAATCCCTCTTAATTTTATTTTTTGTTGGCCTAAAGTTATTAAGTGATCTCTTGTGTAGGTTGTATCATCATACGACAACTTGCCTCCCTATTTATCCTAAAGAAATGGAAATAGATTCCGAAGATGAAACAGATCCTCGTTGGCTTCAGAAAAAGACAATGATGATGATAGATGAATTTACAGATGTAAATGAAGGTGAAAAGGAATTGATGAAGATGTGGAATCTTCATGTAATGAAACACGGGTAAATTTACAACTTCTATTCACACTTTCTATATGCTAATATAGAATAATTTTTTTTTTCCAATTCATTATAACTTTCTTTTAAATTAAAATTTACTTTCCTTATAGTTTTGTTGGTGATTGCCAAATCCCCCTTGCTTGTGCAATGTTCCTTCAAGAGAAAGGAAAAGAATTATTGAAGAAGAATCTTTACCGAAATTTTGTTCTTCATATGTGTACCCTGTTTGATTTTGGATTGGTGTCTCCTGTTACTGTTTTCACTACAATGCAGAAATTGCAAGAGATCATACAGACTGATGAAGAGATCAATAAGTAAGTTTATTTATTTTGTTTTGTAACCTCTTTTTTTTTTACTATTGTGAAATGGGGGCTAGATCATCGTTGTATAAGTAGTGGTAAAAATCACCTATTCTTACCTTACTCAAATGAGAGGTACCTCTGGTCCTCATGCAGTACTCGGACCAAAAACTTTTAATGTGAAGGCCTAAAATTTAAAGCCTAAATAAAAAAAGTGACATTTTTATTATTATGGTGAAGGAATTATAAATTTTAAAAATGTATATATATATATATATATATATATATATATATATATATATATATATATATATATATATTTGTTCATTTTCTGTCAGGAGACCAAGCTTTTATGAGCAGGAAATATAATAACCTTTTCCATTGAATGAATGTTTTAAAAGGCAATGAGCCTATTTTAACCCATTTACGACTAACACCTTTCTTTAAAGATTTAAAAGTTTGTCACAAAAATCCAAAAACAAATTTAGTATATTAGGCTTATGTCCTTCCAGAAGGATTGAAGGACAAAGGGTAATTTCTATGATGTTGATGGGGAAAAAACTTTTTCCTATTTTAAGAGTATTAATTAGATTGAATTTTAAAAGGTGTAAAACAAAAATAAAATTTTCAGCCCAATCATTTGGTTTAATTGCTTAATAAAATGAAATTAGCTCTAGTTATACTATCATTGGTCCTAATTTCTACATGATGTTTTTTAAATCAAATTTTTTTTTTTTAGGATTCTTCAGCAAAGCTGGGCAACTCAGCGCGAACATTGGAATCCCTTAGAGCAGGCTCCAAAAATAGATTCCAGCTCCTCCCCAAGTGGTCAACAGCAGGACAATTCCGGACAAAGTCGTCGAAAGCCTACAGAAGAACGAGGTAAAAGAAGAAGAGGGCGTCGTCTATCTAGCGGAAAACCTGATCTAAGAAGTAAAGATGCAGCAAAAGAGACCTCGAACAAGAAGACCGCTCCTTAGAGCCCTGCTTGTTAGAAAAATTAATATAATTTCTTTTAAATTTTGTTGAGAGATTGCTCTACAGCAGTCTGCTAGTCGTTGTTTTCCTATGACTTATCCGAAGTTTTTCTGTTCTCTAAAATGATGAGCATAATTTTTTTTAAATGTTGATTCGGTAATTCTCTCCAGACTTGCCTGTCCAAGTCGTATATTTGAACTATCGAGAGTTTTATTATTATAATTCTTTTTTTATTGACTTGATTGCCAAAGCTCATTTAAATTATTGTTTTCTTTTATAACATTTTTATTGTTAATGTGTTAATTGGTGGCTACCTGTTGTAAAGGATGCTTTAAATGAATAAAAGTTAGTTTTATAAAACTGTCATTCCCAATGGGGGGCTTAATGTTAATGTTATTCACTGTGATGATGAAATGGGACAAATTATCTTGATTAGACTGTTAATTAAATACTTCGTCTAAAGAGTGAAGATGGAAGTTTTAATTTTATCTTAAAGATATATAATTGTACAATAGTTACTATAATAGTAATGACAATTGATTTCCTAACAGCGATGTACAAATAGTAATGTACAACTCGTTGATAATGTGATTTGCCTCTTTTATAAACTGAATTTAATACTCGTGTCACTATTTCCTTTTTAATCGTTTTAAAAACCTCAAGAGTACAAACCATTGTAATCTTAGTCAAACTGTTGAATAATATTATTTGTTTTTGTAGGATTTGTTTGAATACTTATCTGCTAGCTCCTGTTATCCAACTTCTATCTCGGTGTAAATGTTAATAGGTATTTTTTAAATATTTATCTTTGACAATTTTTTTAAATTAAAAAAGATTACTCTGTGGTAATGTTAATTTAAGCCAACTCCTGTCCTAATAGTTGCTCAGATATTTTCTGACTGATTGAAGCCATGATCATTTCATTTAAGACTTATAAGTATTGAGGTTTTATTTTATTTATTTTTTTTATGTATTAACATCATGAATGTTAATACATTTGTGATTAGATTGGTATTTCTTTTCTATTTTTTTTTTTTTTTAAAGATTCTTAAGGGCTAGTTTTAACTTCTACTTTGATCTCTACATTTTGACTAATTTTTTAAAATATGTATTGGCTATAGCCCACTGCCTCTTAATTTTATAAATATCGGCTGCTCGTTTTTTTACATCGTGTTATCGATTGATCCTCTGTAAATAATTAAAATATTCTATTTTAATTTCACTGAAAACATTAAAAATGTTGATATAGTGCCTTTGTAATTTATCTCATATTTATAATGAGGCATTTGAATGGATGTAGTTGATTAAGTTAATTGATTTAAGTTATCAAAATGTTGTTTGTTAATCATAGGTTCTGTTTTCTTTATAATTTTCTAAAATTGTATATTATTTTTAATTATTGATGTCTTTTAATAGGCTTAGTCACTTCATGCTTTCTATTAGAAGCTGTAAAAAAAAAAAAAAAAAAAAAAAAAAAAAAAAAAGAAACTTATATTTATGTATGTTACCAACATTTTGCTTTATTAGTTAATCATTTTTTTTTTTTCTTTTCTATTTTTCATGTTATCTACTGTATGTCATGTATAAACACAGTTTATTGTTTTTGTTTTTTTAAAATCATACAGATCACTTTTGTTGTAGGGGGTTCCAAGAGGAATAAAATATTTATATCAGATTTATTTATTCATTCCTGTCTGATTATTGTATCTTTTAATAAAGTTATTACTTACAAGTTGGCTGTGTTTCTTGGGTTGTTTATTCTCAGCCTCAATTCTACTAACTAAATGCATGATAAGTTATGGCTAACATCATATATTGAATGCACAAAAAAGCATGGTATTTGGCTTTAAGATGAAATGAGAGGCATAATCCATTAGCAGGTGGCTTGATGACAAAACTAAAACCTCTACCGCTATAACCTATGAAGCATCTCGGGCTCAGTATTGATAAGATTGTTCTAATTTTATTTTGAATGCAAAAAGACTTGATGGTAGTTGGGGTGTGCAGTCATGGAAACAATTTAAAATATTTGTTACATTGACATTTTGCCCTACAATGTAAACTTTCATCACAGCCAGGAGATAAAAAAACAACAAAAACATTTTAAAATAGATAAGAAAAACAATGTGAACATTAAAAAAAAAAAAAAAAATTGTTTTTATCTTTATAACAAAATATGTTGAACAGGTACTAAAATCCTGGAAACAGAGATGCCGAGGGATGGGAATTGAGGTAGGAAGTGATAAACTGTTTACGCTACAATTTGCAGATGATCAGGTTGTTTTATCAGCAGATGAATATGATATGGAATTTATGATGAGGAGACTCCTCGAAGAGTATAAAAAGTGGGGCCTGGAAATAAATACTGAAAAAACCGAGTATATGGCATGCGATTTCCCTCATTCGTCTTTGTGCATAGAAGGATGGACGATTCCACAAAGTACTGCTTTTAAGTATCTTGGAGTGACGATAGACAGCTTCGGCACAATCCAAAAGGATATACAGAACAAAATCACTCGAGGAAAAAAAATAATAGGTCTCCTTAACGGTATATTGTGGAATAAGAAGGTCTCCCTAGAAACCAAAAAGAGGATATACCACTCCTTCTTGATCGGCACAACTTTATATGGCTCAGAATCATGGGTGGTGACAAAACAAAATGCAAATAAATTACTGGCCCTAGAAATGGATTTCTGGAGAAGAAGTTGCGCCATATCCAGGTTACAGAAGGTCCCAAATGAAATTATAAGAAATCAGGTAGGAGCTAAAACCAACATTCTCAATAACATCAGTGAAAGAAGATTGCTATGGTTTGGACATGTCATGAGAATGAATGAGACACGATGGCCCCTTCGAGCACTTAAATACTGTCCTGAGAAGAGAAGAAGACGCGGCAGGCCTCGGAAACAGTGGATAGAAGAGGTCAGAGAAGAAATGGCGGCTAGAGGGCTGACTGAGGAAGGCAGTTTTGACAGGAGATATTGGAAGGAAGGCGTATTGGGGACCGGGATGTGATATTTTCGCATAATCCTGAAATAAAAAAAAAAAAAAAAAAAAAAAATATTAAATTTATTTATTTCAATTGTTTTACTTCTTTTCAATTCTCTTACTGATTTTCTTTTATCTTTACTAAAATTCACTTTTTTTTTTGTTTTTCGCCTTCTGGTGCTGTAGGCCGAAACATCGGCAGGATTAATTAGTATTTTACTTCTTTTCAATTCTCTTTGTGTTTCCAAGACTGCCCCAGGCCCCAACAACTAGGATTAATTTATTTTGGTGATGTGCCCACCCCAACATCATTAGTAACATCATTAGTTCCAAACTTTTTTAATTCCAAATTAGTTCCAACAACTATTAGTTGTTGGTGATGTAACATCATTAGTTCCGCAGTGTTAAAAAAAAAACCTACATAAAGAACATTTTTCATCTATCAATAATTAATGACCACTTAAAAATTGTTTGTAACCTTTTTAACACCCAATTACTGCTCCTGTGTTTAAATTCTCAACACATTCATTTTTATTTAATTTTAATTTATATCTTTACATATATTATCTTGTTATATCGATTTTAACTTAGTTCCATTCAGGACTTAATAACTACCTCATAACTCCAGAGAAATAGTTGAGCCTTGTGACCCGAAAGCTGGAACAATCTTTTTAACTACCTCTGCATAAATTCTTTATGCAATACAACCAAATGTAAATATTTAGATTTGTTTCTGTGAACATCTATTATTATTTAGAATTAATTTAACCTCAGACTATTACCCAACACCATATACCTAATCAAAAGTTTATTCTGCAATATTTTTTTTATTCAGCCATACCCTCCTTTGCTTCTAAAATCCACAAATTCCTTAGGAAATCCTTTTTTTTTTTCTTTTCTTTATTTTCATTAAATGCCCTAACCATTGAAGCTTTTGGAAATTTTGGCATAGTTGGAGGTGCAGTAACAAAAATAAATACATATTGGGTTTTGTGTATAAGTATAATTTGTGTAAATTTATTCTTTTGAGGGAAACAGTTGACTAATAAATCAGTTCAATATTTCAGGTGTCATTTACTGGATGCAGATGTGTCAGCGTGCATATAAAGTAGAACCTTGATAATACGAACTAATTGGGACCAGGGGTGGTTTGGACTATCAAATCGTTCAGATTACCAAACAAAGTGCTTTCCAGGCATAGTATGTAGCATGTAAAAAATGAACACTGACATACTAGTTCCCATAAAATAAGATGCACGTTATATTGTTAAAAGGTAGTTTGTTTTATGATATACTACTGTGCTACAGTAAGGTAACTATATAACAACAATACTCCCCCTTCCCTCTCTCAGTTTGTGCTTACGATTCTGATTAGTTTTCCCTTAACGGCATTCGGATTATCGAGGTTCTTCTGTAGCTACTTCTGATAAAGCACAGGGTAAATAGACCAAGGTTAATGATTGGCAATGTAATCTAAATCATATAATAAACAAGATATAAACATTGATTAAATTATAACAAAACATTTCCCTTGCCAGTGCAAAATAAGTACTGAAAATACAATGCAGAGGAAACGGGCATCAAGAAAAATAATAAGTATTGTTTAGTTCATGACAAATATTTATACCTAAGGTGAAGTGATAATTAACTCATGAACAATTCCTTAATTATACATTCTGCAGCTTTTTATTGTTTTTATAAAAATATACACTACAATCAAATATAAAAAATATTCATATCTTTATTTGTAACAATCAAAGGCCCCATATTAGATGATATCTAATATGAAATAAATTGATGATCAGACCTAATAAAATTGGATCGATGTAAATTTAATAATTCCTTTTTAGCCCCAAACCAAAAGTGTTAAAAACAGTAAACATCTACCGAGGACACATAGCGTGTCTACCACCATCTATTGGAATACTAACACCAGTGATAAATGATGCTTTTTCACTTGCAAGAAATGTTATAGTATCAGCTACTTCCCCTGTTTCTCCAGGCCTCCCTAAGGCATGTGTTGTTTTACTCCGCTCTAAAAATTCAGCATATGCTTTTTCATCTAAGCCACCTCTTTTCTGAAGCTCAGTCAAGATAACACCAGGACTAACTGCATTTACTCTTACTTGCTTTGGTGCCAATTCTAATGCTACACATTTAGTAAATTGTTCCACAGCTGCTTTTGACATACAGTAAGCCAAAACATTTGGAAAAGAACGTATTCCATTGACACTTGAAACATTAACAATATTCCCTTTAGTTTTGACTAAATGAGGTACAGCCTGCATGGTGAGATTATAAATACATCTAACATTAATATTAAAAACTCTGTCATACTGTTCCAGAGAAGTATTTTCAATGCTACCCATTTCTAGGATACCAGCATTGTTGACTAGGACGTCAAGCCGATTAAACTTTTTAATTGTAGATTCAACTAAATTTGTTACATGCTCTTCATCTTCAAGACTACCGTTTATAACAAGAGGCTTAATTTCATTTATGTCCATACAAGACTTTGCCACATTTTCAAGAGCTGCAACGTTTCTTCCAGTCAGAACTAGTTGTGCTCCTAATTTTGCGAATCTCAATGCTGTTTCTGTTCCTATTCCGGAGCTAGAGCCCGTAATAAGAACGACTTTGCCGGCAAATTCCATAGTAAAATATCACAGTTATGTACTATGAATCTTAACAACACTAAGTATTGAAAGAATTCAAATGTAAATAATAACCGATAAGCTATCACAAAGAGCTATTTTATGAAGAGTTAAACGGGATGCTATCTGTGAATGCTTAAGAAGGCTACGCCCATAACTGTTATCCGTTGACCAGACGTCCCATTTTGGAAGGGGGGTCCCGTTTTTCGAAAGATAAATTCCTGACAAACCATCACGTTTTAACAGTATTTCACTGATATGCTTACTTCAACAGTAATACAGGAAACGAAGGAAAATTTCTTAAAAAAGAATGCTATCCTTATTAACATACTGCAAGTCCCCGAGAGACGGGGCAGGATCAGCTAAGTTGCTAATTCTGCCACTTATTCGACTTCTTGTCTTATTACTCGAAAGCAATAGATAAAACCTAAAAAATGGTTATTCAATAATTTCCAGTTCATTAATGTCCCTTCGGTAATGGTTATCTTAGTGTTTTCATCTCCTAATGTTTTCCTTTTTTTACGAAAAAACCACAGCCTAAATTGATTTTTTCCTAATTGGTTACCTAATTTACTCATGAGGATTCGTGAAAATATTCTCTTAGGCTACGGCCATACGTGCTTCATTTCCCGTAGCAATTCTTTTTTTTCCTGCCGATGCAAAACCAGCAAATGACCAGGCCACACGTGCAGTCGTGCTTTTTTCAATCAACGGGAAAACCTGCTTAACTCCTGGCCAGATGACCACAATTTCACGCGTGTTCAGTTCATTTGAGAAATATTAGATTTGTGAAAGATATATAAATTATATTTCCATGATATTATTTTTCATTGACTGTGATTTTTGTTTTATTCATGATATAAAGTGAGATACAAAATTCAAGAGGTTATAGAAAATTAAATACTAATTAAAATATCCTATTATATAAATATAATCATGCAAATGATTTAATACAAAACTTGAAGAATAAAAAGTTTTCCAGTTTTCATTTTATTATAATTTGTGAGAAGTCCCACAACCATGCTGACTCAGATCTCACTGCAGGATTGTTTTTGTCATTTGTTCGTCTGGCCGGTTGCATTCTATGCAATTCAATGAGTTCCATAAGTACAGCTTCTTTTCCAGTGCGGAAAATGATTTTTGCGGGAATGAAGCACATGTGGCCACCTCTTGAACGACAAATGAGGCTGATGAAATGGGCTTGGGTCCATCCAGTGGCGGGAGACCTTGGAAATCTTTTCCAGCGCAATTTTTTTGGCAAATGAAGCACGTGTGACGGTAGCCTTATAATGTTGAAACCTGAGCACGATTGCTGACCAAATCATCTAATTAAACCGTTGGTTACGGAAAAATACTTCCTTACTGAGTGTTGAACCTTTCACAAGTAGTAGTGGTACAGATTAAATATAAAATATTAACTTTCCGTATAATCTGCCAAAACATTTTTGATCCGTCTCAATACTGAGGAACCACAAGGACTCACTAAATTACTTTAAAAGGCGTGATAACAGACAGGGATATTATAAATGACTACCAAAAAGTTGTCATAATCGAATTCGTCTTGTTCCCTATCAGCTTCAATATCTGATTCGTCATATTGTACAGGTGGACCGTTGCAACCATAGCTATGGCATTTGTCATGAACAGAAGAGCATTTTATTCCTGCTTTTGAAAAACTCTTTCTCTGCACCCTGATTAGCAGCGGCATAATTTGGTTTGTAACATATTTTCCTAAGCATCTGGGACTTTTGTTTTTATATCAGAATGAGAAAGCTTTCCGTTCAGTTTTACTCCATTACCCAGCAGTGCCTTCGTGTGGTGGATGTCATCTCATCTGCATTGGGGTGCAAGATGTATAGCACGGGTGTCTTTCTTGATGTTGAACAGGCCTTCGATCGGGCATGGCATCCAGGACTGCTTTATAAACTTCACCAATTCCTTCCATCTACATATTTCCTCATCCTGCATTCCTACCTTTCTGATAGAGTATTTAGAGTTAACCACAATTCTAAATACTCATCCATCTTCCCCCAGACCGCTGGTATTTTTCAAGGTAGTATCCTGGGTCCCATTCTTTATACAGTGTATACAGCTGATATCCCAACTCATCCTAATACTATCCTCACAATCTATGCTGATGACACCAGCGTGTTATCAGTCAATGAAGATCAATTTGCTGCATCCCAGACACTCCAGTCACATATCACTTCGCTGAATGGTGTCGTAACTGGAGAGTTAAGATAAATCCTAGCAAATCCAAGCAAATAACCTTTACTCTCTATCGAAAACCTATCTCATCCTGTCCTCCTATATCCTTTAATGGTGTACCGCTAAATAATGTGGAACAAATACGATACCTGGGATTTTATCTTTAGAGACTTACCTGGAACCCTCATACAAGATGGAAAAAACAAGAAGCTGCACGTCGATTTCGGCTGTTACAACACTTACTTGAAAAACATTCAAATCTCCTGATTCACTACAAAAAACTCATTTATGTGATGATTATCAGACCTATTTGGACTAACAGTATAGAGTGATGGGGATCCACCAAACCATCGAATTCTTCCTGCATCCAATCACTCCAATCCAAAATCCTTAATGCTCCTTACTTTGTCACAAATGAAATCATCCACAATGACCTTAATATCCCATACGTCGCTGATTTGGCACGAACCAGATACCTCTCCTTTCATAATAAAGCACCCCTCATCCAAATCCACTTGTTGCGCAACTCGGTTTCCATTCCATTCCTGGCAAACCTCTGAGGCACCTGAAAAGAAGATGGCCTCGAGATCTTCCTCTTTTGTAAATATTTCATTAGGGTACTACCAATGGTTAGTTTCTCTACAAGTCTTAAGCATATTATTATATTGCATTGTATAAAGCATATTTACTGGAAGTGTTTTCTAATACAGTTGTAAATTTCAATTAATAAAAGATTAAAAAAAGTACTTTATAATTAATAAAATAAATAAGTAAATACGTTTCTCGTGTATAATTTATTGTGGCATATTCAGTAGCATATTACACATATTACAATATCAGCTACATAGATGTGAAATATGATTGCTGGGAATATTGGTTCTATTTTTTTAAAAGTGTTGCATATTGCATTATCTAAAATCAACCATTTTACATACACATCAGGTTAAGGTTGTGGTGACTATATCATTCAATTAGTAATTACCATGTGTTATTATTGACTATCTTAATTATGGGAAGGTTATATTGAGTAGTGTATAAAGAGTGTTTTATGTTCAACCAGTGCTACATTTTAGTTGAATAAAGCCTATTTCTTTAAAGGTTGACTAGTTTATTTCAATTTATTCAACTAAATATGGATAAGTTTCTTAGACCGGAAAGGCTTGACATCGACCCGTCATCACAAAATGCTGCACAAGAATGGAGTCACTGGTATGCTACTTTTACTAACTTTATCAGTTACGACAATACTCTTGACTCAAAAAAGAAACTGCAATTATTAACAAATTTCGTTTCTCCTCCAGTTTTTTTCTATATTTCAATGAGTGTAAAACGTTTGAGGAAGCTGAAAAAATTCTAAAAAATCTTTACATAAAACCAAAAAAACATTGTATATGCCAGACACTGCCTAGCAACCCGCAAACAACTTTCAAATGAATCTATAGATGTCTATCTGCAAGCATTAAATTTGCTGAGTAAAGACTGCGAATTCACTGCTGTTACTGCTGAACAAAATCGTAAAGATTGTGTTCGTGATTCCTTTATTAGTGGTTTACTTTCAACGACCATTCGTCAGCGCCTTTTAGAGAATAATTCTCTATCTCTAGAGGATGCTTATAAACAAGCCCTTGCTCTGGAATTGGCTCAGATGCATTCGAAAACGTATGATGTACTTTCCACCGAGATGAATGCCGCTACTTATGAATCAAGCCCTCAGAACTCAATCGATCCTACACCTGAACCGACATCTGCATCTCTATCCAAAACTTCCTATAAGAAATGTTATTTTTGTGGGGGTCTGCTTCATCAAAGATCAAAGTGTCCTGCAAAAGACGCTATCTGTAAGGGTTGTGGAAAAATTGGGCATTTTGAAAGAGTTTGCAAGTCAAAATTTCGATCAAAAACTTCTGCTACCACTAATCTTATAGCTACCACCATATCTGCGGCTTCTCCACCCTGTGTAAGGAAGGCTGTGAAATCAATTAAATTGAATGGTAACTGGTGCCAAGCGCTTGTAGATACAGGGAGCTCACTCAGTTTTCTTAATCTGAGTAAAGCTCGTGATCTAAGCATTCCTATTTCACCTCAAAGTGGGCAGGTTTCAATGGCCTCGATGTCACTAATTTCTCCTATTGTTGGCACCTGCTTAATAGACCTTCAGATAGATAAAAACTGTTACAATAATATAAAATTATTAGTCATGAAAGACCTATGTGCCGACGTTATATTAGGGCATGACTTTCTAGAACACCATCGATCTGTCGAATTAGAATTCGGAGGGCCCCGTGAATCTTTGAAACTTTGCAGTTTAGCTGTCGCCATTGTCAACCCAGTTTCCTTATTTTCTTGCCTGGCAGACGGTTGGAAACCAATTGCTACTAAATCTAGACAGCATTCATACTCTCAAGACGATCTCAAATTCATACAGAATGAAACAAATAGAATGCTACGAGAAGGAATCATTGAACCAAGCAATTCACCCTGGAGAGCTCAAGCTTTAGTAACAACAAGTAATAATTATAAAAGGAGAATGGTCATAGATTATTCTCAGACGATAAACCGCTTTACACTTTTGGATGCTTACCCTCTTCCGCGGATTGATTCAATCATTCACAAAATTTCTCAATACTCCCTTTTCAGCACTATTGATTTACATAGTGCTTATCATCAAGTGCCTATCAGACCTGAAGACAAGCCCTATACAGCGTTTGAGGCAAATAACCAATTGTACCAATTTACTAGAATACCCTTTGGTGTTATGAACGGAGTTGCTGCTTTCCAAAGGGTAGTTGATGAAATTATTCACAAGGAAAGTCTAACGGGAACGTTTGCTTACCTTGATGATGTAACAATATGTGGGAAAAACGAAGAAGAGCATGACCAAAATTTGGAAAAATTTCTTACAGCTGCAAAAAAATACAATTTAACTCTAAACGAAAATAAATGCAGGTTACGAACATCAACAATCAATATTTTAGGCTACAATATCTCTAACAAATCTATAAAACCAGATCCAGAACGGATCAAATCTCTCTTAGAATTACCAGCACCTACTGACACTGCCTCACTACAACGGGTTCTAGGCTTCTTTTCTCACTACTCCAAATGGGTCCAAAAATACTCTGAGAAAATAAGACCACTTGTTCAATCTCATTATTTTCCATTAAGTCAAGAAGCACTTGCCGCCTTTGAGTCGCTTAAACAAATAATCGCTCAATCTGTGGTTTCGGCAATAGATGAATCATTTCCTTTCACGGTAGAGACTGATGCTTCAGAGTTTGCGATCTCGGCTACACTCTCCCAGCAAGGACGTCCTGTGGCATTCTTTTCGCGCACGCTCTCCTCAACTGAACAAAAACATTCTATTATTGAGAAAGAAGCATATGCGATCGTTGAGGCATTAAGAAAATGGCGACAGTTCCTCATTTCAAGACATTTTAAACTGATCACAGACCAAAAGAGTGTTGCTTTTATGTTTGACAATCACCGCACAACTAAGATTAAAAACGAAAAGATCATGAGATGGAGAATTGAGCTAGCTCCCTACAAATACGACATTATTTATCGTCCAGGAAAAGAAAACATTCCAGCTGACACTCTATCCCGAATTTGTGCTACCACTAACACGATTTCTCTCTATGATTGGCATAAGAGAATGTGTCATCCCGGGATTACCAGGATGTACCACTGGGTCAGATCAAAAAAATCTACCGTTCTCCCTCGAGGAAATCAGAACAATGACGTCTTCCTGTAAGGTTTGTGCGGAAGTAAAGCCACGCTTTCATAACAAGGTACAAGGACAGCTGGTCAAAGCAACTGCTCCATGGGAAAGGCTAAACCTGGACTTCAAAGGACCTCTTCCATCATCCAACAAAAATCGCTACATTCTAACAGTTATTGATGAATTCAGTAGGTTTCCTTTTGCCTTTCCTTGTTCGGACATTTCAACTACAACGGTCATACATCATTTGACAAATCTATTTTCATTGTTTGGACTTCCAGCGTACATCCACAGTGATCAAGGTGCATCATTCATGTCAGAAGAAATCAAGACCTTTTTGCGCTCCAGAGGAGTGGCGACTAGTCGAACCACGCCTTACAACCCGCGAGGTAATGGTCAGTGTGAGAGGTATAACAAAATTATTTGGGACACTATTATCTTAGCGTTGAGGTCAAATAACCTCGAAAATGAGCGATGGGAATTGGTTCTCAATGACGCATTACATAGCATCAGATCGCTCTTGTGTACTGCTACTAATAGCACACCTCATGAACGTCTGTTCACACACCCTAGACGATCTTCTAGCGGCACCTCTCTTCCTGCATGGCTTATGCAGCCAGGACCTGTTCTTCTACGAAGATTTCAAAGGAGAAGCAAGTTCGATCCTTTTGTGGAAGAAGTTGACCTCCTGGAAGCAAATCCTGACTATGCTCACGTCAAACTGTCAGATGGTCGGGAAACAACTGTCTCTACGAGGCATTTGGCTCCTGCTAGTAACCAAACTGAAGAAACCATCAAAATAGACAACGCTCCATTTCTCCTCCCTGACGAACCTCATCTTCCACTAGACCAAGATGAGCCCGGAGTATCTGCGGAACCAACAATGGAAGATTCACCCTCTTCTGAATTATCTCTTCCAAACGCTCCAAGAACTCTAAACCTCAGAAGAAGTGAACGAACACGTAATCCCCCACGATACTTGGAGGATTATATCTAAACTTATGGGCGGAAGAATGTGGTGACTATATCATTCAATTAGTAATTACCATGTGTTATTATTGACTATCTTAATTATGGGAAGGTTATATTGAGTAGTGTATAAAGAGTGTTTTATGTTCAACCAGTGCTATATTTTAGTTGAATAAAGCCTATTTCTTTAAAGGTTGACTAGTTTATTTCAAAGGTTATGTATGTCAATATACTATACATCTTTATTGTTAAAATATAATGGTAACCAGAGAATATGATGTGAGTAAAAAATAGTAAAAGAAATATTTAACTTTTAATTAAGACTCATATAATTTACAAAAAAAAAAAAAAATAAATAAAAAATAATAAATTAACAGTGACCAAAAATTGTAATTCAAATTTAACCCACTGATCATTTATATTCATATATTCAGGAGAACTTTTGACAATTTTTCAAACAGATGATAAAACTTCTTTAAGGTAATATATCACCTGTAGTTTGAAAATTTAAATTTGAATAGATGCAAATGATTGTAGATGAATGAAATAAAGTCAAATTTATGGAATTTGTAAATATTTTTATAAATTAAAATTGTTAAAGATTATGGAGTTCATTAATCATATGACTTCAATATATTTTACAGTTTTAACATTATAATTCGAGGATTCATATTTTTTTAAATTCTAAAAAAATAATAATAATTGTATTTGGCAGTTGAAAAATGCCTAGGAAACATCATAAGAAACGAAATCATTTTAAGAAAGAATCAGTTATAGAAGAATTCAAAAGACTAGGTATTTTTGGCATAAAATTATTGAATAAATTTCCTGTCTCTAGATATTTAAAAAATCATCCTTTAGAGATCACGGAAAACAAAGAATCCAAAGCGAACGAATTACTCTTCAGCGCTGATGATAAACACAGGAAAAGATATCTCAATCTCAAACGCTGTGCCAGTGAAAACAGCTTGAAGATCAACTCAGGTGCGGATAAGAAATGATAAGCATTCGGTTACTATTTGTGTATTATTTCACCTAAGATTAATTTTCAAGAAGAGTTCAAAATGACAAAAGAAAAACTGTATCGACGTTTATTTTGGAGTGGTGTCGATATTATTCTTTTCTATAATTGTTAACTTCAGTGTCCATGAAATCTAAGATTTATATATTTGTAACTCTGTAAATAAGTGGTTAGGCCAAAAATGTACGCTTTCCGGAGGGTTTCTATGTTTTCAAGTTAATCTTCAGAAAAAATTCTGGCTTTTTGAGAAGTAATGCTGAAATTTCACAAAGCATAACCTTGGTACCATTTTTGTTTCTCACAGCTATATATAGGTGAAAAGCTTCATTAAAAACCTAATGGTCCATTAAACTCACATTTATTATTTAATCACTTATTAGACAGGAGTATGGATATATCTATTAAATAAAGTATTGAGAAAGAGGAACCAGAATTAACTACCCTACCACTCACTACAGGAAGTCAGACCATAGCCTCTCTTACTTAAAAGAGGTGTACTGATCAAATAGTTATCTTACATGTAATAAAGAAAAGAGAAGTAAATTATGAAATCAAAAAAGTAATTGAGACTATTTAAGGTCCAGTGACTCTTTTTTTCAATGACATCTACCGAGGACCTATCTCCAGACACCAAAAATCTTATTATCCTATTTCCTTTCTTCTAACAATGAAAACAGTTTTGACTTATTAAAAATTTTAGTTTATTTGAAATATCAATTGGCCAACTTTATACCTGTAATCTCTTCATTGTGGAGTTGGAAACAGTGTTTGGTGAAATATATCTTTTAAACTTCTTGAACCCAAAAGAAAAATAATTCAGAAACAGTGGGTCCCATGAAACATTTCTGTTCTGTATCAAAGCATTGAGTACAAAACTGTTTTTTGTTGTTTTTTTTTGCTGTTTGGATATGGCATTTTACACTATTCATTCCTGACCAGAAGCTTTCTATATATGTTCCTAATGCCATTATATTCAAAATTTTGTTTGACTTTATTTAAAAATTTTTTTTTTGTTAGATGTTGAGCAACATTTCAGAATTGCTCTAAGGGATAAAGCTAAATGAAAAATAAGTAATAAGCATAAAATTATGCATTAAAACCTTATCGTTTAAAACTTTAATGATGGTTTTCAAAATTTAATTCATCTAACTTCATTGGAATAGTTCTAATTGCTAGATACGCAGTTGGAATAGTGTATCTATAATAACTAGCATATTTAGTTTAGAAAAATAAAATTATTATATCATATAAAGAAAATCTGTACAATGTTTGACATATATTTTTGTTGTAGAATCTCTCACCCAACTTTGTACACGAAGTGAACCTAGTCTTCTAGAAACTATTGCTGTGAGAGGAGATTTGTCTATACCGAGAAGGAATAGTAAAAAATTGAGGTAAGTATTTGCTATAACTTAATTATTCAAAACAAAAACTATTCTAAAAAAATTAGTAGAAGGACTTTGGAAAAATAGTTCTCTGTGGAACTATTTTACTTTTAAACAATATATTTATAAATTAGTATGTTCTTGTTGGTATGTAGGTGACTTTAAGATAAGTATGATATTTAGGTCTGGTTCTGTTGAGTTCGGGCTAGCATTCATCTAAAAAGGGATGCCAGCCAGGAGCTACTTTCCTGACAGATTTGAATATTTTTAAATAATTAACAGAGCGAACCCCTGATACTCACTTTACTTTGATTTTTAACTCTTATAATTATAATTAGGTTTCTTCTCAAAAAGGTTTAAATTGTAGGGGCAGGATAATTAAGTTAGTTATAAGGAGAAGTAATCTAAAAGAAATAATTTAATGTGTGACTGCAATACACTTGAATGGTGTTAAATGAAAAAACACACACACACATTTCTGCATACCCTTAAAACTTACATCTTCATCAACTTCTCAGTCAACTAATATCCCATCAATAAGAAAATCACAATATATATTCAAACTATAGCTGACACATAAAATTACAATTAGAAATAGAAATCACCACTAAATTTAATAACTTAAGTGGTAACAGAAACAAAAGTTATGTTAAACTTATCATAATGCTATAGTGTGGGGATGACATCATCGATGGAAGGTCATGGTATTGGTTCAGTGAGGTGTCATCATGGGATGACAATTCCTATAAGTTCACATGTTGGTATCAGTGGAGACAGAGTGGACAGAAAAGACAAGACCAGGCAAGTAAATTTTTGCAGTACTTTATATAGCCATCATCCCCACCATAAATGGTCTTATCATCTCACCAACTTATTTCTTGGAAGCTTGAGATTGGAAATTTATCAAGGAAGGCTAAGGGACACAGGAGATGACAAGGTCTACAAGTTCATATAGTGGTATAAGCAGAGACAGACTGGAAAAGACCCTGAATATGATCTTTCAACCTGTACATAACCACTGTCACCACCCTAAAGGGTTTGACCATCATGCCAATCGATTTATTGGAAGTTACTCTAAGATGGTTAAGGGAATAACCAATTTCTGGGTGGTCTTAATAACCATTAAGGGTAACCACCCAGAATGTTATGAAGATAGGGCTTGCTATAAAATACTATCTTCTAAATACAGTCCTTTCCTAGAAGGGTTAAAGATTCTCTGATATTTTGCTAAGAGCTAGAAGGAGGTGGCCTGCTATATATCAAATCAAATAAATTTATAAATAAAGAGATGTCGTGTGGGGGCTAACCTGTTGTAGCTATGACTATAGATTTTCAGAATAGTTTATTACAAAGAAACCAGAAAGTTGTTTTTCTCTATGATCACTTCTACTGCCTCAAGCTATCTAATAGAGAGTTTTGTGACATTTTCCTAGTAATGATTTCTTAAGTTTTAACAATTTTTAATGGTCAGTTATTGAGAAGAGTGTTCAAATCATAAACTCTGATCAACTTGGTTTCAGGAAAATTAGTGCTTGATGGCTTCCAAGGTTGACTCCCTGGAAACTGAAAACAGGTGAGGTCAGAGATTGCTGGAAGGTTTCTGGATTGATTTCAGCGAAAAGGGGAGTTTAAAGAGGATTGTGATGTAAAAAGATGTGGGTACATCACTACACTCCTGAGTCAAAAAAACAAGTAAAAAAGGATTGGCAGAGAAAGGATGACAGTTGCACAGTGATGGCCAAAAGCTTGTCTCCTTCCTGGAAAAGTCCTTCCAATGATTTTTTTTTTAATGAGGCTTACTACTTAGGTTGTAATGGTCAGAAAAATCCACCTATTGAAACAAAAGACAAAATATGTCCATCAGAGATGTCATTCTTCTCCATGACAGAGCCAGGCCTCACACTTCAGCTTTTATAAGGAATAAACTGAAAGAAATGGCATTGTAAACCCTTGAGCAACCTCCTTATAGCCCTTACTTGCCCCCCCTGTGACTATGTTTTGTTCGGACCTAAGAAGGAATCACTGGGAGGAAAACGATTTGGTTGCAATCAAGTCAAGGAGCAAGTTCGCAATTTGCTTGAAAGAGTAAATCACTCAGGAGAATATTTTTAAAAATGTTAAAAATTGAGTATATTTTTATAAGGTTATTCAACATATATATATATATATATATATATATATATATATATATATATATATATATATATATATATATATATATATATAAATAAATGACCATTTATATTAGATTTTTCCTCACAGTAACTACCTTATTATTTTTAGAAGTCACACAATATATGTAATACCACTAAACACATAAATAGTTCTTATATTCCAGGAAGTAATTATTGTAATAGAAAATAAATAAATAAATGGCTAAAATAATATAAATACTTATTTATGTAACATTTAGTATCTCCTTCCTAACCAAACTCTCTTCTACCTGCCCACTGATGTGGTGAAATGAAATGAAATGAAAATGAAATGAAAAATACATTTTATTCTGGGGCCATTGCCCCTTAAGAATAATTATAATGTACAATTATTGGCGGCCTAGCTGCCGTATCTATAATTTAGAAATATGATAAAGGCAAGGAAATACAATTAAAATTAAATTAAGGAATTGAAAAGAAATTTAAATTACAACATAAAGTAATAAAATTAATAATACATGTTTTAAAATATCACATGAAAAACAAATTACATCTTAAGGTTAGAAATTTAAAATTAGCTACAAAAACAAATTAGGAAAAAGCAAAAAAATATTCAATGAAAAAATACAGTAGACAAAGCTAAGAAATATAAATTATACGGAAAAATAATGTATCTTGTCTGATTAAATAATATAATTATGCTGAAACCAATTATAAAAATTTAGCGTAATAGTATTAAAATAATTCTGTACCAAAATCAATATTATACTTTGAATATTCATATTTCATTTTAAAAAATATTTTCTTCATTGATATGACTATTAGATTGAGTTTTAATAAGTAAACAAAAAGACGGGATTTGAAGCTATTATGAGTGGAGGAATGGCGAATGATGGAAGGGAGGGAGTTCCAGAAGTTCGAAGCTCTAGAAATAAAGGAACGTTTGAAGGATGTTGTGTTAAAGGAAGTTAGGTAGAGGTCTGAGGAACGGGATCTGGTTTTGCGGGAACTCACTGATGATTTTAATGTTAATGCTTTCAGGATATAGGGAGGTGACTGAGAGGAAAGTGATTTGTAAAGGAACGAACCAAGGAAGTATTGTATTCGGAAGGAGGGAAATAACCATTTTAATCTTGTGTAGTGGTGAGATACATGGTCATAACGTGATATCCCTAGAACGAATCTCAGGCAACAGTTCATGAGCTTCTTCAATCTTGCGTCCTGAGATGCAGAGAGGCCTCCGTACACCACACTACCAAAATCGAAATGGGGGAATATGAGGGAAGAAATTAATAGTTGACGAGTTGATTGAGGGAGGAATTTACGGGAGCGGTTTAGGAGTCGAAGAGTGGAAATTGTTCGGCGGATAATATGATCTTTCCAGGAAAGGGTTTGGTCAAAGATAATGCCGAGGTTCGTAACGGAATAGTGAAAGTTTATGAGATTGGAGTCTATGGAGAAATTAGGGATTCCAGGTAGGGAGTTGAGAAGGACCCTAGAGCCCAATACAATAGCCTTGGATTTGCTAGCATTCAGCTTCAATTTATTAGCAAAGGCCCAAGAGGATATTGTGTCAAGATCAGCTTGCATCTTTGCGTTAGCTTCCTGCAGTTCACTAGGGAAAAAGGAAAGGTAAATTTGTGAGTCGTCCGCGTAAAAATGAGAGGAACAATGTTTTATGAGTGGATAAACGTCATTAATTTAGGAACTAAATAGAGAAGGTGATATTGAGGAGGTGATTGGGAGGGGAGAGGAAGGGGGAAGGTTAGGAATTTGGACTATCTGGGTGCGGTCAGAAATAAAGGATTGGATCCATCTGGTCGCACTATTAGAAAAGGAAAAGTTATTAGCTAGTTTGGAAAGGAGTAGGTTGTGATCAATGGTATCAAAGGCTTTGCTGAAGTCAAGGAGGATGAGGATGGTGATTTTACGATGGTCCATAGCTAAGTGGATGTCTGAGGTGATTTTTGCAAGAGCTGATTGTGTGGAAAAGCCAGTTCTAAAGCCTGACTGAAAAGGATTAAGATGCTGTTCAAGGAAATAGGATATCTGGGCATGAGCTATTCGCTTTAGAGGTTTAGAAAGATTGGAAAGTTGTGAGATGGGTCGGTAGTCATTTTCAGATGCTGGATTAGGAACTTTATTTAGGGGAAGGACAGTAGCTTTTTTACAGGCGGATGGAAAGATTGAGTTCTGGAGAGAAAAGTTATAAATATGGAGTAGAGGTGCTAGGATTAATGGGAGGCAAAGTTTAATAAATCGTGCTGGAATCCCATCTGGTCCAAATGATTTGGAACGTGATTTCATCACAGCCTCTATTAGCTGGGAGGGTTCGATATAAGAAAAGAAGAATTTATCGGGATCAAAATCTGTATTATTCGGGTTGTAAACTGGGATTGAGGAAGGTGAACCGGATGAGGCAAAATACTTATTGAGTTCATCTGGGGTGGCATGGTACGAGGGACAAGATTTAAATTGTAAGGAGGGGATTTGACGGAGGAGTTTCCATTTTTGGCGGGAATCGGAATGCGTGGATAATGCTTTATGGTAATATTGGAATTTGGATCGACGGAAGGCTGATTGGGTTCGGTTACGGAGGTTTTTAAAGGTGATTAAATCTTCAGGGTGTTTTGTCCTGATATATTTTCTTCTGGCTGCGTCTCTGGTTCTCATCATCTCTTTGATATCTTGAGTTATCCAAGGTGCTGGAGGACGGTGCATTCTCACTTTTTTTTGAGGAGCATGATTATTTAGAATGGATAAAAGGTTGGTAGTCAGGAATTCTACCTTAGAATCTAAGGATGGTGTGGAGTAAAAGGGGTTCCAATCTATGGATTCTAGGTCGGCTTGAACCATTTGGAAAGTTAAAGAGTCAATATTACGGTACGTAATAATTCGAGGAGTGAAGGAAGGAACAGGAAAGTCATAAGAAATCGATATTAAATCATGTGCAGACAGAGAGGGTATGGGATGTTGGGAGTGGGATACCAAATTTGTGGGAGAGTCAATTACATGTAAATCAAGCCAAGTATCCGATTGGGAAAGGTGCTGGGTAGCAGAGTAAGGAACAATGTACACTAAAAAGGTATTCTATGTGAGGAGAATCTGAATTGATTGAGGAATGGAGGATACGAGATCGGAGTGTTTAATGGATGTAAAGGGCGACACCACCGCCAACTCTGTTGACTCGATCATGACGGAGGAGGTTGTAGTGAGGTATTGAAACAGAAGAGGAAGGAATAAAAGGTTTTAGCCATGTTTCGGAAACTGCTATTACATGGTAAAAGTTCTGCTGGAAGTGGAATAGGAATTCATCATAGTGGGCTGGGATAGATTGAGCATTAACATGGCAAGCAGTGAGTATATTACTCATGGTACAGGTTAAGAGAGGATAGAATTGATGAAGGATTAGCGGTGGGGGTGATTATAAGATTAGCTTAACAAAAAGCTATAATAATTAAATACGAGACTTGATAGTAATATAGAGACTTACTATAATGGCTATAATACAGTAAATTAATATAAAGACAATGGTGACGAAAATGAGGAATATGTGAAATATAACAAATATAATAGAAATTTTCATGTGAAGAAATGATATCTGGAACAGAAACAGTAAGAGTTCTATAATGAATAGGAATATTCTTGTAACGAAGATAATAGTAAAAAATGATGAAACTAAACCATGAAAGATACATAAATAAAATAAATATTGCTAAATAAAACTTGTATGAAGTGTTTAGTGGGGGAATGCTAAGGTAACAGAGTTTCCTCTCTCAGGAGAAAACATCTAGGTCCTCTTCTTGGTCTACCAGGACAACAGGATGTCCGTTGTCTCGGCGACATCGTACTCTGCCTCCAGCGAACGAAACGAACTTCAACTTGCCGGCGGCCCTCCTCTGCCTCGCCAGCCAGTACAAGTGGCGATTGACTGGAGTCATTTCCTCTCCTAGATAAATCTTTTCGTCGTTCTCCCACCCTAACTGTCAAGTGGAGAAATCTCTTTTAATTTTTCGTAGCCGGATAACTTCGTTTCTTACAGTCTGTCGGACAAAACGTACTATGATGGAGTCTGGCTCTAGCATCTGTAGTGTCCACATCGTTACATAAACAATCTTAAATTAGTGTTGCCAATAGTGCTCAGTTATTAGTGAAACTTGACAATATTTATATTTAAATAACCACTGTTTTCGCTGTGAAGTGTAAAGGAGTGAGTAATTAAAATTATATTATTACATTGTATAATTTAGAGCTCGTAACAAGCGTCCTACTAAAGTTAATCCCTTATCAGCTAATAGGATTAACAACGAGAATTTCGTTATTTACTTATACGCTCTCAATATATTTACATTTATTTAATTTTTAATTTTCATTTATCTAAAATGGCTGTTTGTCCAGTTTGCACGATCATGATAAGTCGTGATGACAAAAATACCATTATTTGCTGGTTGTGTAATGAAATTTTCCACATTAAATGTTCCAGCATCAGTGCTAGCGACATAGATAAATTAAATACGTCGAAAAAAATTTGGCACTGTCAAAAGTGCGAAAAAAGTAAAAAAAAGTGTCCCGACAGGTGACAGGCCTACCAACCCTACATCTACTGACCAAGACTCTACGAACACGATTTTAGGCGCCCTCGTAAATCTAAAACTTGATATCGAGGGGATGAAAACCACTTTCATTGCTGAGATAAAAGATGAAATGAAAGAAATAAAATCATCCCTCGATAAACAGGGCCAGATTAGTTTCGAAAACTCGGAACGTTTATTGAAAATTGAAACCTCCTTGGAGTCACAAACGAAATTCTTAGAAGACCTATTAAGAGAAAATACTCTTCTTAAGGAAAGAGTGTCTGAGCTCGAGGCCCGGCTAAATAAGGTAGAGCAAGGTCAACTTTGTAGATCGGCCGAGATACGGGGAATCCCGGTTCGCCAGGGAGAAACCACGGCAGCTCTAATTACGAACATAGGCGCTGGCCTGGGTCTAAAGCTCACTCCCGAAGATATTGACACCGTGGTACGGAGAAGACCTAGAAAAGATGACCCACGTCCGCCGGTCATCATTGTTAAATTTGTGAAGCAATCAGTGAGGGACGAGCTGATTCGACTCAGAAAAGTGAGGAGAGACTTCTCGACGCGCGATATTGGTTGGCAGGAAAATGACTGCCACCATATCTATCTCAGCGAGGAGATGACTCCCCCCAATAGGCATCTCTATTGGATGGCAAGACAAAAGAAAGCTGCAGGAAAATTGAAGTATGTTTGGTTTTCCGGCGGCAGAGTACGCTGCAGGCGGGAGGATGGCCATCCTGTCATTTTTATTAACGCAGCTAAGGATCTTGAGGCCTTCACCTGAAGCATCTACTCCTGTTTCCACATACCTTGCTCTGACATCTGGCTCTCCTCTCGGTCTATCGCATCACTCAAATTCCTCAATAGAAAAACATTTCGTTCATTGATTATTTTCTTTTCATTATTACTCATTTTAATGTGTGCAAAACTTATTACATCATGTTTGCTTTTCTCGTTTATATCTTCGTTACTCTTCTGTATTGCTTGTTCGTTTCTTTTTTCACATTTATTACTTAAAATATTCTTAGTTAATTTCTCTTTACTGCCCTTACTTCTAACTTTCTACTTTTTCATGCTATATTATTGCTTAGTGTCTTCTGAATTCGCTATTTCTTTCTTCCTTTCTATTTTCCAGCATCCTTGTCATGACTAGCGTCCTAACTTTCTATCATGTTAACGCCCAATCCCTCCCTGCCCACTTTACCGAATTCCATCAGTACTTCTCTGATAATTTTTATCATATCATTGCAATATCTGAAACCTGGCTTAAGCCTTCAATACCTTCCCTCAGTGTCTCCCTTCCTAACCACTATCTGCTGCGTCATGATCGTACTAACCGCACTGGCGGAGGTGTGTTTGTATATTTGTACATAATAATTTCCGAACCAAAGTCCTAAGCCTATCCCCTTCTTCTGAACATCCCCACATTGAATTCCTGTTTGCCGAAATAACCATGCATTCACAAACTATCCTAGTTGTAGTAGTTTACCGCCCTCCCAATGTTCCTTTTGACTCCCACTTCGAAACCACTCTATTCAACATTGTTCCTCTCTACTCACATGTTATTATTGCTGGAGATTTCAATACCAATCTCCTCACCGATTCCTCTGACAAGTCTTATCTTGAAAACCTTTTTTTTCCCTCAACCTACATGTGGTAGTGTGGTACCATTCTCTCCTACCCACCACACATTTACATCTAATACCTGGCTTGATCTCCTAATAGTTGATTCTCCTAAAAACCTCATTTCCTGTTCCCAGTTACCAATCACATTTCTTTCTTTAATATCCCTAATAATTTAATATCCCTGTCATACAATATCCAAACTCCAACATTCATTCCAAAAACCATTTCCTATCGCAATCTTGATTCCTTAACATTTTCCTCAATCCAAACTGATATTGACGCTCTGGACTGGGACTCTATATATTCCTCCCACACTATCGACAACATGGTTGACATCCTCACATCCAATCTCTTATCCATCCTCGACTCACATGCTCCCCTAAAAACCATCCTAATCCGACGTCCACCAGCACCCTGGATCACAATAGAAATGAAAAACCTACAAAAGAGACGAGAGGCCGCCCGAAGACGTTTTCGACGGACTAGACTTCAGGACGACTACACTCTGTTTAAATCCCTTCGGAATCAGACACAAACTGCCATTCGAAAAGCTAAATTACAATATTTTCATGAAGCCCTCTCCAGTGCCTGTGATCCAAAATCAAAATGGAAAATTTTATCAAAACTTTCCTTTAGTAAATCCTCAAATGCTCTACTTTCATACTCTTTTACTCCTAATGAAATGAATTCCTTTTTTGCTACCTCATTATCAAACTCCTCATCTCTTTCTGCCAGCTACGCTCCAAGCGGTCCTCCTTTTAACTCCTCCAATTTTTATTTTTCCTATATCACACCCTCAGACCTCATTGATGCCATTTTCCAATGTAAAACGCAAGCTATTGGACATGATGGTATTCCACTAAAATTAATCAAACTCTGCCTTCCTACTATCCTTCCAGTCCTCCTACATATATATAACTATTCTTTGCAAAATTCCACCTTTCCTTCATCCTGGAAGAAAGCTAAAATACAAACCTTTCAAAAGAAATCTAACCCATCTTCACTTAATGATTTCTGTCCCATATCAATACTTTCCAATCTGTCCAAACCCCTTGAAAGACTAGTTCAATCACAAATCTCCAATTTCCTAGAAAACTCTCATCTCCTTAATCCGTTCCAATCTGGGTTCCGACCTGGTTATTCAACTCAGACAGCCTTAACAAAAATTACTAATGACATACATACTGCCCTTGACGAACGAAAAGTAACTGTCCTTATCCTTCTAGATTTTACCAAGCCTTTGACACCCTAGACCATTCTATTCTCCTCACGAAACTAAAAGCCCTATCTTTTTCCTCAAGCTCTCTCCTCTGGTTTCATTCCTTCCTCTATAGTAGAACTCAAATAGTATCCATACCAAACCAGCCACTTTCCTCTTCCCTTTCATTGACATCAGGGGTAGCCCAAGGTTTCAGTGTCTCTCCTACTCTTTTTTGTGCCTACATAAATGATCTACCAAATTCCATTCACCATTGTTCCTACCATCTATACGCAGATGATTTCCATATATATCTATCCTTCCATCCCTCTGATTTAATTAAATCATTCTCCCTTATCCAAGAAGACCTTAATAGCATTTGCAAGTGGGCCTCTGATAACAAATTAAAATTAAATGTAGAAAAAACACGCAGGCTATTATCATAGGTTCTAATAACCATCTGAGATCCCTTCCCCACCTCCCGATACTGTCTATGAACTCCCAACCTATTCAATTCCACCCCACAGTCAAAAAACCTGGTATTACCTTTGACCAAACCCTTTCATGGAAACCTCATATCTCCCAAATTTCTAGACGGGTTATATCCATCCTTAAGCTATTCCATTCTTCCCAGGACTCCCTTCCGAAACCTACTCGTCAACTCTTGGTTTCTTCCCTTATCCTACCCCATTTTGACTACAGCTGTGTTGCATATGGTGGCTTGACGGCGGAACTCGAGAGTAAACTAAGGAGACTAATGAACTGTTTCATTAGGTTTATCTTTAGGGTTCCAAAAGCCTCCCACACATCACATCTATATACAGAGTTAAAATGGCTTTATCCTTCATCCCGCATAAATTACTTCCTAGCCTCCTTCCTCTACCAAACCATCAATTCTCGGAATCCCTCCTACATCTATAACATCTTCCAGTTCAGATCCTCGGTCTCCTCCCGCACTACAAGATCTCGCTCCTCTGACCTGTATACTTCTTCCCATTAGAGTACATCATTTGACCACTCCTTCATTTCCCGTGCTATCCTTGTGGAATTCACTACCCTGTAATATCCGTAATGCTCCATCTCTGTCTACATTTAAATCCCTTCTCTTTCAATACCTCCTTTCCCTCCAGAATGATACTGACTAGCAAAACTTCACTAAAAAAAAAAAAAAAAAGAAGTGCATTCAGTAGATGTAAATAGGTTTTTATTCTTTCTCCTGCAATTATTGGATTTTGTAATTTTTATTTCTATTTTTGTTCTTTATTTGTAAAATTGTAAATAGTTAACCAGATTGTTAATTTATTTTATTTCATCTTATGAAAGCTAGACTCATTGTATTTATTTATGTACATTATATTATTCTTAGGGGACATCGTCCCAGAATAAAGTTTATTTTCTATTCTATTCTATGATAGGACCTGGTCTAGTGTCTTCTCCTTTCGATCTTTTTCTCTCCACGAAATCTAAGTCATCTGCCTTGAGTTTTATACCCAAGGCCGATCCAATAGAACAAACAATTCCCTCTGTTGTTTACCCGGACTTCTGTGGCACACCTCTAATTTCCAATGAGTTATAGAGCTGCTTCTGTTCTATCCTGTTAATTTTTGTTTCCAACTTTGTAATTTTGGTTTTCAAAGATTTATTCTCTGCTAATAATTCTTCTATCAATGTTTCTTGCCTCTTTGCATGGTCTTCTAAATTTTTTAATTTTGCGGAATTATCAAAGGAAATGTCTGTTTGTTTTTTTAGCGTGTCCTTCATTTCTTTGAACTCGCTGGCCAAATTACCAATCTGAATCAAAATTTCTTTTAAATTGGACTCGGACTGATCCCCAGATTTGGTTGTTAAGTTTTCATCTTTACCAGACGGACTAGTAATTTTTTTTTTGTTGCATAAAGGGTCACATTTCCAGATTTTTAATTCTTTATCATCTTTTTCTTTAATCCCTTTGCATTTTTTATGAAAAATTACGTGGCATGTGCTGCACATAATTGAGATTTTTACATCTCTATTAACGGAGGTATTACAAACTGGACACAGCGTCATGATGTAGAGTGGGCGGAGCTAGTGACAAAGTGGGGAGTAGTAAGAGTGGGGACTGGCAGTTCCTCTAATCAGTACGTGAAGAATTAAGCTCTAGGCTTACCTTTATAAATATATGAAGAAAATACTTGACTAATTTCTCTTAAAATTCTCTTCTTTCACCAAACAAGCACACTAAACATCTATATCTTACTACGGTTGAAATAAATGGAACAAAAACTAAATAATATAACTATAAATATTAAGTATTTATTATATTAAGTAGTATGGTGCGAAGAAATATTAAGTATTTTTCCAAACTAAAATTTTAATTTTTATAACATGCTATTTTATTTAGGTTTTCACACGAAGTGTTAGTTTTATGCTATCACAATAACAAACCAACCATCAAACAAATCCAGCCACTAGCTGATGAGCGTGATCAGCAGAAAAGGTAAACTAATAAAACATTTATTAAAAAGTAACTATACATGACTGATAATCATTTTTAATTTTCCAGGTCTTACAAATACAGAAACCTTAGGAAACCAATTGATACTGTATTTTGGCCTAATGAGTAAAAGTATAAATTCAATTCAATTAATAAAAAAAGTTGTATAAAAATTATAATCAAAAATATTTTTTCATAATAAAATTAAGGTTAATTGGCATTATCACAAAAAATTTAGCTTAAGGCAAGAAATACTAGTCAGGATTTTTTAATATTTATTTTTATATATATATATAAAAAAAAAAAAGTATATTTCCAACAAATCATTAGGTACTATAAAATGTTTGAAATACATATTTTAACTATGTGATTATTTCCCACATCACGAGGTGCCTTGAGCGTTCATACTTAAAGCTTTGTTCAAAATCGATGTTTATTTCTTTCACCTTCCATGCACACATAGGAGACCTTCGACTAGCTTTCAAGAATATGCTCAGAAAATGTTCGTAGCATGGTGCAACAGTATCCATATCAGCCAACGTGAAGACATACCTATTAAATGCAAAACAAGTAATGAAAACACAAAATAAAAACATTCTTTTTCAAGTAAATTACCTAATTTATATTCAGAATAAATTGTCATCAAACTAATATTATTATTCAGATTATTATACAGTTTTTTTGGAGATCACTTATTGATTCATCTTAACTATTGAGTGAAGATAATGACAAAAGATTATTGCAGTAATGTACAACAAATCATATAGGTGTTTTTATTTGGTATTTATTTGGCAAGGATTTCAAGCTCAATGTTTACATTTGCAATAACACTGCTTCTGAAAACTAAATGGTAGCATGCGATCTTATTCGTTAAAGAAGCCATAATGATCATTCCTCTCTATCGCACCCTTTCAACAGTTAATTTATTAAGATATAATTTTTCAAAGTAGAAACATATCCTGCAATCTTCTGCAAGCTGGTTGTTATGTACGGGAGTGAGACATGGACCCTGACATCACACGACAAAAAATTATTAAACAAGTGGAAAAGAAAAATCCTTCGCAAAATATATGGTCCAACCAAGTATGGACTGAATCTTTTGCAAATGAAAACAAATGAGGGTTGCCAAAGAAAGCTTTGAATGGCAGAGAATTGTTGAGGAGGTCAGGTTTCTACAAGGACCATAAGCGCCATAAGATGATGATGCTGATGCTAAAACCTCTTCTATAAACTCAATTAACTGTTACATGCCTTTATTAATGTCTCTACAATTACTTTTCCGATAAGTTACCATTATAATTGATATCAAGAGAAGAAGCTCGATTAGATGATTGAGTATTCAAGGTATTTTTTTTACATGTTTGGCCAACGGAGTCTTCTCAGTCAATGATCAATTTAACAGTAAACTTCTACTTAGTTTTAAGTAACTTAAAAAAAAAAAAAAAAAAAAAAAAAAGAGATTCTATATAGTGTGTCTAAAAATTAAAAAATTTTCTCTCCCCTTTTTTTTTAACATTTTGCAGAGAGGAAATATTTTTAAAAACAAAGGATCTTAGTTAATTTTCCCCAATTCCTATGGATTACGAACCTGTAATTATTTCTTTTTTAAATTTATTTAATTAGGCTATAAAGTATAATTATTTCTACAGGGTGAGTATCTCTTAGTGTAAAAAAAAAATTGAGTGAAACTAGATCGAAAATGCAGCAAAATGCCGCAGATCTAATCTTTCTATTCCAATCCATTGCAGATATACGATAAATCAAAGAATTTTTTAAGGGAACCACGATTTTTCCCATAAAAACTGTAATATCTCCATTTTGTCTAAACATTTTTCAAATTTTGGCCACATTTTCGGATTTGGCATTAAATTTCCTATAAGAACAGAGTACATGTAAGCTTTTTTTGTTTTGTTTTTTAAATATTGAAATATTACCTGATAAATAAATGTAATAACATAAGATACTCTGATCTGGTGTTGCTTTATTGACAGTTTTCCTTTATTTTCTATTAAACAATAATTTTTTTCTTTGCTTTTTATTCCTATGAAGAGTTTATTATGTTTAAAATGCACATTTCCATTAAGGGATTGTCATAATGTTTTATTTACACAAGTAATTGATTTGTATGCCAAATGAGAATACCATGTTTTTTTCGGTTTCAAAAGTAAATATCTCCATGAAATTGAAAGAAAATCATTACGTCTAACATATCATTTGAAAGCTGAATAAATTTTTCAAGTTTTTGTGAGATTTGACGTTTTGTGGATAGTTTTTTTTAAACGGTGAGCGTTGAAGTAAATAAGGCATCGTGACTTCCCCAAATAAAGTGAAGATCAAGCTGTTCTTTAGATATCAAGTTTGTAAAATTCAAGCTTACATGCACTCTGTTCTTATAGGAAATTTAATGCTAAATCCGAAAATGTGGCCAAAATTTGAAAAATATTTAGACAAAATGGAGATATTACAGTTTTTATGGGAAAAATTGTGGTTTCCTTAAAAAAGTTTTCGATTTATTGTATATCTGCAAAGGATTGGAATAGAAAGGTGAGATCTGCGGCATTTTGCTGCATTTTTGATCTAGTTTCACCCATTTTTTTTTTTTTTTTACACTAAGAGATACTCCCTGTATATAATAAGGGATGTAAGAACAAAAAAAAGGCGCACTTGAGCCTGTTGGCTAAAGAAAGAATAACATGGAACATGTTTTTTTATTTATTTATTTTTTTTTTCACTTACGGGTCAATCCATTTCAAATCACCCAATATAAATATAATTTGTTGCTCAATATTTTTTATTTCCCTGATTCTTTTATCATGAATTCTCAATGGGTAGACATTCACAAAACTCTAATTGAAAAAAAATTTACAAGCCATATTTTTCGTTTGACAGCCTTTTTAAAATGATGATTTAGTGAATTTTATGAAAAAACGGGGTTTGCGGAAAATTTAATTGCGAAGTCATTTTTAAAGATATCAGAATAATTTAAAAACTAGTGTATTCAGCATGAAATGACCTTCAAAAGGACATTATTTTAATTTCCCTACCATGCAAGAAAATTATTCAAACTCTTTCTCAAAAACTCGGGAAAATTTTTTAAAAATCATTATTTTTAAGGCCATAAATTTTAAGGAAGGAGATGAGACTCACAAATAATATTTTATTTCTGTATTGAGTACTCGTAGTACTACCAATAGCATAAGTTTTAGTCTTGAGAATGTACTCCATTTTTCTCTACGGCTTTTCAAAAATGACTGAAAGCAGGTTTTTGCCAATTTTCATAGGTCAATTTCTGAAAAGGGACTGAATGAAATAAAGTGAAAATTTTTTAGAATGTTCCTTATACTAATAAGAATACACCACAAAAAATTATGACTGAGACACAACTAGGTTTTGAGTTATAGAGCTGTGAATTTCAATAAAAACGCTACCTTTTTAATACACTCGTGCAATGCTAGATTAACAACTATAGACTTAAAATTATCTTAATTGACAAGCTTAAATTATGGTTAATATATGAATTATTATTTGGAGTTTTAAAATAATTAACTTAGCTTATATTTAAATGAAATACTTGACTTAAAAATGTCCATTAATTAAAAAAATATGTAAGTATATGATACAAGTATGCTTGTAAGTTAAAACCCATTGTAAAATGTCAACTGACATCAGTTCTCATGAGGCAACAAGTTAATGTGAGTTTTACATGTTTAGATTTGAACTCTTCCATGTGCAACTGCTTGCACTACTTACATCTTTCCTGAACCTACATGTCTCTGCAAGTGGTCACATGAACACTCCCTCCCCCTAATCTTCATTCCTATCTTCAAGAGTAAAAATGTGAATATTAAACTAATTCGTGGACAAGCTGCTCTATGTCCAACTTATGCATCAAAAATATTTGTAGAAAAACTGCCGGGAGACAAATAACAAATAATGTTGAGAATAATTCAGATTTTTTTTTTGGCCCTTTTGAATTAGTAAAGGAGAATCCATTGCATCAAGTGGAATCCATTTATAAAAATTTGGATTTGTCTCCTTTACGTAAATAAAACAAAGCCAGTTTAAAAAAAAACTCAAGATGTCTTACCACATCTTACAAAAAGACAGGGCAACAAAATAAGTGAAGCTATTTTTTATGATGAGTTAAAGAGTTTTACGAAAATAGTTGCTTATGCCCTGGTAAAAAGGAATGTTTCAACTGTGATTAACTGAAATATCCAGATTAAAAAATTGGTAGTTCTATGTTTTGCGCTCTAAGGCCAAAGTGGTGCGTTCTTCAGGGTTCATCAGGAACTCATAGTATGTGTTTGCAAGTATCACCAAAACACAAAGCTTATGATAGAAGAGGCAAAGCTTAATGCAAATTAAAAAGACCTCATAGCTATTATCGTATGTGATATTGAAAATGAAATATGTTTGCTTGACACCTATTCAGAATGTCCTAGACCAGATACAGATACATGCTTGATTAAAAGGTAGCGTTTTTAATGAAATTCAAAGCTCTACAACTCAAAACATAGTTGAGTCTCAGTCATATTTTTTTTGTGATGCATTCTTACTAGTATAAGGTACATTTTGTAAAATTTTCACTGGATTTCATTCAGTCCCTTTTCAGAAATTGACCTATGAAAATTGGTAAAAACCTGCTTTCAGTCATTTTTGAAAAGCCGTAGAGAAAAATGGAGTACATTCTCAAAACTAAAACTTATGCTGTTGGTAGTACTACGAGTACTCAACACAGAAATAAAATATTATTTGTGAGTCTCATCTCATTCCTTAAAATTCATGGCCTTAAGCATAACGATTTTTAAATTTTTTTTTTTCCGAGTTTTTGAGAAAGAGTTTGAATAACTTTCTTGCATGGCAGGAAAATTAAAATAGTGTCCTTATGAAGGTCATTTCATGCTGAACACACTAGTTTTTAAATTATTCTGATATCTTTAAAAATGACTTCGCAATTAAATTTTCCGCAAACCCCGTTTTTTCATAAAATTCACTAAATCATCATTTTAAAATGGCTGTCAAATAAAAAATATGGCTTGTAAATTTTTTTTAATTGGAGTTCTGTGAATGTCTACCCATAGGGAATCCATGATAAAAGAATCAAGAAAATAAAAAAATGTTGAGCAACACGACTGGGTGATTTGAAATGGATTGACCCTTACCCGTGATTCATTTGTCTGCAAGAGATAAATTTTCTAATTAAATAGCTTTTCCTGCTGACTGTCTATGAACATATGTTCTTTATATTTTTCCGCTTACCAGTATGATTTTAAATTATTTAATTTAAATTATGAAATAAATAAAGTTGAGAAAAAATAGTGGTTTCAAAGGTGATTTTTTTCATTCAGCCAATATATCTCCTAAACGGTGGGTCCTAGCGACAAATTTTATGTAGTTGTTGAAGCTAACATGTTTATTATAGTACAGGGTAGTTAGCATTCGAAACTTAAAATCGAACCAAAAATAAAAAGGTCTAACTTCTGGAAATTGTGCACTAACTTTAGCTCTAAATGTGGTAAAAAAGTTTCTTCGAAATAGCATCGGTTTTGGGCAGGGGAGGGGGAAAAGTGTTGAAAATTGTATGTTTTTAGCAGTTAGATACAATAACTCGGTTAGATACAATAGGCCATGGGTAAAACATATTTCATGTGAAATTTTTTTATTTTTTTTATTCTAGTTTAAACACCATTATGAATTTCTACTAAAGTTGAGTGGATAATCTTAAAAACCTTTTCCAGCTTAAGTTTTCTTAAAAATTTCTATCATGAAATACTTTTGAATAAGGCACTGCTGTCATAATCTGCCTTCATTCTCCAATTAACCCTTTAACAGGTGATGTATCCTCCAGGATACTCATATTTGATGGCTTTTGCTCAATAAATGACGAAATGTCCGATGCATGTGAACATATTGTAGTTTTTCTTATTATAATAATTAAAAGTTTAATATCGCCGATACAAATGCAAAGTAATGAAAGTAAGAAATGCACTATTTTGTTCTTTATACTTACCAACTGCTTTGGGACTGATAAACGTGCCAGTGAACTCTCAGATCTGAATTCACATCATAATTAAACTTATTAATAGGGGTGACAATGTTTAATAACATTGTCAAAATGATTTTTACATTTGATAGTTTGCATATGTATCGGTGATATAATCTAGCTATTATTACATCGATTTTGATACTTTTTTACCATGTGCTTTAGATCTATGCTCAACAGGTAATATTTCAATATTTAAAAAACAAAACAAAAACAAAGTTAAATAGTTAAAACAGTAAAATTTTAATTAATATTATTATTCTATATCATTACTTTTTTAAATAAAATAAAATATGGTGGATAAAACAAATTACCTTTTCTCTAATGCAATATAAAATTTCTTTTTCTTAGTTGTATTAAGAAGTTTAATCAAGGTTTTTACAAAAGCCTCAGTCAGATTGTTATCATAGATCACTAAAAAAAAATAAATAATAATAATAATTATAAAAAGAAATGATAATATCAGTTGATACTAATTAAAATAATTCTATAATTTATTCATTTTCGCTCTACTTATTTGCGATTTTTTTTTTTTACCATAAAATTAATAAATAGTAACTATTTTACAGAGAGATAATATTTACACCAAATATAATTTTTTGAAATTCTAAGACTATAATAAAGTTTCAAGAGATTACCATATTTGCTCGAATATAGGTCAATCCCAAATATTAGAAGATCCCACTAACAAAAAATTTTTTTCAGGAAAAAAAAAAAAGACAGAGGAAACATCTAAACTAAATCAATTTCCACATTTATAATACATATCATAAAACCCTGATTAAATAAGCCATTATAAAAACATTTATGCAATGCTTTTATTATTAGCAGCTCAGCAAATTTATAATTTTTTTTTTTTTTTTTTTTTTTTTTTGCATCAAGGCACTTTAGTTAGCGTAACCATACTTCAATACTGACTATTGTTAGGGAATTTTTTATTGTGCTTTCTTAAACAAAAGATTTTATTATAGTATTTATACATTATTTATTATGTAGTTTAGACTACTACCTCAAATTTAAGTAGTAGAATGCTAATCACACATTAGTAAAACTGACCAATAATAAAAAAAATAAAATAGGCATAACAAAGGAAAAAATATTGTTCTTGTTTTTTATTTCCTAATAAATTAAAATGGAATATAAAACATAGTTTTTAAATTTATAATTAAAACATTCAAGCCTCCATTTGAGCTATTATCAGCGTAAGTTATGCTGAGAGAAGAACTTCAGTAACTTCTGGCACTCAAATTTGTTTCTTAATAACTACCATACGAGGAGAAATCAGCTCCTGCAACTTGACAGAGTTAAGCTTAAAAGGCTGACAGGTCTGTATGTATACTGGACACTGCTGGGTGAATAAGCATCCATGTCAGATGAAGACAAAGGAGAAAAGGGAAGAGGATAACATACCATGTTTCATGGATGTGTAATGCCACGATTAGGATCATACTAATGGGAATCCTGAGATCTGCAAGGGCCATAGGATTGCCCTAAACTAAGCGATACAGCATACAATGGTCAGTAGGGTCTATATCTCAGTTTTCAGAGGTGGACTAGGTAGGTGGAGTGGGGGGCCATCGGGTTCATTCGGAAGTTGTCGGCGGTCATCGGCTTCGGCATGCCTCGTTGTTCTTGCCTTTCCGTTGTCCAAACCTTGAGTTAGGTTATTTGTTTTAGCTGTGACATGAATAAATGGTCTTGTAAGATTTGCGATAAATCATTTCACAAGAGCAATTTAAATCGCCATAACAAAACGAAACATACAGGACAAAATTATTCTTGTACGGAATTTTTTAAAACATTCTCATGTTCATTTACTTTGAAAAGACATTTACGAATTCATAGTGTTGAACTTCAATTTAAATGCCATACATGCTCGAAGATTTTCCATCGGAAGGATAATCTGTTAAAAAATGAAAGGAACGTACATTTTAACAAATCCAAAAAAGATTCTAAAGAATTGTCCAATTTGTAATTTCAGCGGGCCAAAAGATTCTTTAGCTAAGCATTTTCAGATTAGTCATGAAATTAACCTTTGTTGTGATATATTTTCATTTGATAGTGGAAACGATTTTCTGAGGTGGAAAAAAGAAATTGAAGAAATTCAAAATGAATGTTTCCTTTTGTTCCAAGATAATAAACGTGAAGATGGTTCACGGAAAAGACTACTTAAATGCCATAGAGATGGGAAATTCGTTCCCAAAAGTCCAAGACTAAGACATTTAAACATGCTTGGGACCAATAAAATAAATGGTTTCTGTCCGGCCCAAATGGAGGAAATCTCTGAAGAGACAACAGTCAAAGTAAGATAACAAAAAAAAACACGTGGGCCATACTTTAGAAATGGGCAGGATCCGATCATCACAAAATTTTTGTGAAGAGGTTGTCAAAAAAATCGCATTAAAAATTCCATTTGAATGTATTCTCGATAATGTCCGAGAATCTATTTCAACTGAAAATTTTCAAAGGAAGCATCTTTTAACTAATAGAAAGGACTTTTAATTTAAATACAAATGGTCAAAGGCATAAAAATGATTGTGTGAGTGTGAATTCTTGGATTTCTGAAATGCTTGAGACATCAGATATCATAAGATTTTATAAGCCACAAGGAGGGTCAGCCACTTCTCATCCACAGCTTAACAAAGATGACTTTGAGCTTATTCTCGTGAATAAAGCGCAGTTATCACTCTTATCTATATATGGAGATGACTGCATATGTTTGGATGAAACGCACGGTATGAACAACTATAATTTTAATTTAGTTACACTGCTAGTTCTTGACTATCTTAGACAGGGATTCCCGTGCGCTTTCCTGTATTCTAATCGTTGCGACCAAACAGTCATGGAAATATTTTTTAGAAATATACTCGATGAACTTGATGTACAGATTAAGCCAAAAATTTTTGTGAGTGACATGGCCGATTCTTTCTTTAATGCTTGGCAAAAAACAACCGAATTCTCCAACCTCTTACAGTTATTTTGCAGTTGGCATGTGGACCATGCATGGCGCGAAAATTTAAAAAAAATTAAAGATCCACTTCAACGGGCGGACACTTATAAAGTACTGAGGACTTTATTGGAAGAAACCGACAAAGAATTGTTTGAAAAAAATGCTTCCTGCTGCCATTGCAATTTTGAATGAAAACCAGGAGACCAAAAATTTTGGACAATATTTTCAGAGATAATATGGAGCCACAGCAAGTTCCTGGGCTTATTGTTTTAGAGTGCATGCCGGCTTGAACACCAATATGCACCTGGAAAGGATGCACAAAACCATCAAATATATTTATTTATGCGGGAAAAAAGTATAGATAGATAAATCTCTTCATGCTTTGATGAGGTTCATCAAAGACAAATTGTTTGACCGCTTGATAACCTTAAACAAGGGGAAGGTTACTTCGAAAGTTTCTGAATTAAGAAAACGTCATCTAAGTTCCTTAAAATTAGATCCTTTCTTATCCCATAAAGATAATGATACATGGAGAGTTCCTTAATCGAGCTCCAATGCTATCTATGATATCAGAGTACAAAACATTGGCTGCAAGTGCAACTTAGTTTGTACCAGTTGTGGAATATGCATTCATGCTTACACATGTTCCTGTCATGATAATTCCATAAAATGGAATATGTGTAAACATATTCATTTATTAAGTAGATTTTTAAGAGAACCCTTGCCTAGTACTTCGAGAGAAAATGAAGATATGATGGAAAAACAATTAATAATTGAGCAAATATCTCAAACTGAAGAGCAATCTACTATTTTAAAACAGCTAAGCGAAAAACAAATTGATGCTTCTGTGGAGCAGTTGAAACAAACTGTTATTGATCAGTGTTTTTCTCTGATTAATATTGCAACAACCGATCAAGAAAGGTCAGGTGAGTTTTTAAATTTGGTTATAAAAAATATGATCACTACAAAAAAAACCATAGAAGCTGCAATGTCGTCGAATTCCTCTACTTATGAAGAAGAAGAAAAAATAAACCAAAGTAAAATTAAGCCCCAGCGAAATTTTTTTTCTACAAAAAAAAAACAGAAAAAAAAACAAGCAGCCGCGATTAGTAAACCAACAAACGAAGAAAAAGAAACAATCGCTCTAAATATGATTCTAAAATGAGATCCTACCAACCATTGAGATGCTAATTGACAATGACCATTCACGCTTAGTTTTCTTCCTGTCCTTTTATTTTGCTGGAATTTTCAACTGTTCTATTACTGTATATAACTCAATCAATTTCCCTTTTCTTTAGATTTAGTTCTTCGTTTTAGTATATAGCCACATCTTGAATAATATTTGTTTTTTTATTATTATTGTATATATCATCATTCATTGCATTGTTTTTTCTTCAACTTTAGTACCTTATTTTTGTATATAGACACCTTAAGTCACATTTATTTTGTTTAAATGGCATAAAAACCATCGTTCTCTTTAAAAAAAAAAGAAAAAAAAAACCATGAGAAACTAGCACAGATACCTCATGGTGTTTCTCGGGTTATGCTAAAAGCTGTGCAACAAATTTACTGTTTTATATTTTAAAATCATAGTCAAGGCACAAGTGACCATAAGTTTTCATTAGTGTGTGGTTAAGCCTGAAATTTGGCGCAACACAATCAAGAATTGATCACCGACGGTCACTTGTGTCATTACGTTTAAAGTGATCCAAAAAAATAATAAATTGACTGCTTGATCATTTTTAAAAATTATTATAAACATCTCAGGTTGTTTCCTCTATGTCTCAAGACATACAAACCAATTTTTTTTTAACTTTTAACTCAGTTTATTTACGGTGGCAGTTTTCGTTTTGCTGCTAACACCTTATTATTTTGTGATTATAAGGGTTTATAACATTCATAACTAGTAGTTTATTTACCTTTCATTCCGTATTCTATGTGAAAATCAGAGGACAAGTTGAATATAACATCCATCGAAATTCTACTATTTGTAAATTTTTTCAAGAGAAAAAGAGAGTCAAATGCAATGTGATTACTGATTAATTTTTTTATTTGTTGATATAGGTTTGTAGTATAACCACAAATAATATCAATTGTACAATAAAGCCCCTAATTTTTGTTATGAACTTTCAAAGAAACAGTCTTTATTTTTAAATCGTTCATTTTGTCTTTCAATAGCAATTGGACTGGAGATTAAAGTCTGAAAGTTACACAAATTGTAGTTCTTACGTGCATGTTTCAAGAGAATAAAGAAACTTGTGTATTTCACTAAGAAAAAAATTGACTGTAGTTAGTTCAACCACTTCAGTGACGATAAAGACGCAAGTGGCGATGACCGCCGACAACTTCCGAATGAACCTGATGGCCCCCCACTCCTCCTACCTAGTCCACCTCCGAAAACTGAGATATAGACTCTAGTACAATGGTCGTTCATGGCTAAAGTACTTTAAAACTGGCTTCCAAAAAATATCAAGTAAGCAGATGAAACTGATGAGAAAAGCCATTCTGGACCTCATTATCATAACTCAAATCAGCTAGCATCAGTATCATCTTTCAATTTCCTAAAACAACTGTAATCTAATACTAATTAAATAAAAAATTAAACATATGCACTTACCATCAGCAGCTAAGATTATGTCAACATTTTGTAATTTCTTATTTAATTCTTCTGAGTAATGGTCAGAATAGAAATCGAGAGGGAGAACGGAAATATCTGCTTTTATTATACTTTCATTCCTTTTTATATTTCTCTTTATCATATCCAATAAACCTCCCTCTTCTATATCTGTAACAACATGAAAAGAATATAAAAGTATAATATATTTAATCCTCACCTAAATTTAATAACATTTATCAGGTTTATTTTCAACTTCAGAGCTTTAAAATTGAAGTAACATTACTCCTATATTTGTTAATATATACATATTTCTCATGTACTCATTTGTGACAGGCACGAAATCTATATTTCTTATACATTCTTTATTATTTTTATTTACATAATTAAGAATTTAAAATTATAATTAATTTTTTAATGCTTATAAAAATCACCATAATTTTTGGTAAGCTTTGAATTTCAGGTGGGGGGAGGGGGGGGGGGGGGGGGGGGGAGGAGTCATAGTAAAACCGAGGCAACTTATGAGTAAAAAGTTCTTTTTATGAATAAATAATTTCCAAAAAAAATATTTGGTAATAAATTTAGACACAGTACAATATGCCAAGGTTAGGAAATTAACATTATTTGATTATCATCAATCAGTACCTGTGCAAATAACTTCTTTAGCAAACATTGAAGCTACGATACTCGTAAATCCGACACCAGAAGCAACTTCAAGTACTGTCTTGTCAGTGAAATCTGCATGATTTGACAGAATGTAGTCAGCTAATAAAAAAGCTCCTCTCCATAGTTGTAATCCAACAAGAGACAAGGATGTTGATGGACTGCATTCTACCATTGACAAAAAATTTGAAGAAAATTTAATTTATAACATTACTTGTTTTTTTAATCTCAAAACCAATAAAATTCAATAATTAAAAATACAGAAGGTAATTAGGCAATTTTAATGTTTAAAAAATTTAAAACGGAAAGAAAATAGATAAATACTGTAAGATCATAAAATAAGCTAATAATAACACTTTAAATGTAAACTACTAATATTTATTAACAATTCATGTACACAAAATAATCACAATGATAAACAGAATAATAACTGAATATCAATTTTGGTTATATTGTTGCTTTTTTCAGATTGATCCTTTCATAGGCAACTATCTCAATTTCAGCTGGGTGATGTAACATTACAAACTATGTATAATATGCATTTTGGTTTAGATATAGTAACGGCTATAAAATTACAAATCTTTTAAATTAGCATAAAAACTATTGTTGTACAAGTCTTTTTAATAGTTTCTAGCTTGGATTAAAAAAGATAAACAGTTAATTACCATACACAAGGTGATTATAATTTTACTCCATTCAACAAAAGTCAATATTTATTTATTCCTAATACTGAAATCAACAGATAAATAGGGTAGTAGTTTTTAATATTAATTAAATTTTTTTATGGATGATTAAGCTGGAATAAGTAAAACAATATTAGGGAAGGAGAATAGATGCCAAACCACATGATGGGGTTAATCCTTTTAATATTTTCCAGTAGTAACCACAATTTATGTAAAAAATTGCAAGCAGAATGCTTCTTTTCACTTTCTACACTATAGTTCAAGAAAGTATGTGATATTACCTGGTACAACGATCTATTGCACCACATGAATAAAAAAAATACAGAGAAAATAAAGAGAGGAAATTATTCTCTGTCTCTGAGTGAAAAACTGTGTAGAATGTAGAAATCCAATGAAGATATTGAATAAAATGGGGCTCTCCATAAAATCCAATCCAACTTCACAACAAATCATAATGGTCTCACACACCAATGTAAATAAAGGTTAACAAAAATAATTTGTAAACATATTATATATAATATAATATTATTAGAGAGACTTAATGGCCGAGTACGTTGGGGGTGTGGGTTCGAATCTCACCTAGGTTAAAATTTATTTCGTGGTGGACCCACGAAATGAATCTTGACCTTCCCACCCAGGCCAGAATAGGACTTCAATGGGTCTTGGGCCAAAAAAAAAAAAAAAAAAAAAAAAAAAAAAAAAAAAAAAATATATATATATATATATATATATATATATATATATATATATATATGAAATATTGTAATGAACTTCAACTTAACTCTTTCTTTCAAAGATATCTGATCATTACAGTAAAAAATTCAATATCGTTGATAATTTTGGTAGACATCCAAATTGTTTACCATGCTACAGTCAATAATAATGGATATAAAATCAATATTGAGGCAAAAAATACCATAAACTTCATTCATTTGGACCATATAACATAGGTGTCAGAAAAAAAACTTATTTCTGGTTCCTGAATATTAAAATAACCCTTTTTCATTTAAAAAATATGAATATTAATAATTTTCTAAAGCATTTATTTAAAATATGTATATATTTATGTATATCATTAATGCTTCTGCTGAAAGAAAGAAATTTTGTAAATGAAAAGAAAAAGAAAAAATATACTCAATCTTAAACATTTTCCACCGAATTTTCTCAAATATTAATAATAACTAAACTTATTAAGACTACAGAAACTTCAAGCCGATCTAATATTTTATATTTTATTAAATAAAATTATACTATAATGCTCTATATTTCACTGAATTGCTGATAAAAATCCAATATTCTTATTCTTAATAATCCTAGGACGATTATCAACTAATCTAGCACATAAACCAATAATCTTTACTGGTTTCATCTATCAGTCTGATATATAACTTTATTAATTTTTAACTAGAATAAAACAACATTCATTAATTATAGCAAGAGGTGTAGTTGCTGAGTCAAGAACTAATGTCGTATTAAATAAAATAAAATATAAATTACTTATGACTCACACTCCAAGAATAATAAAAATATATATACAATGCCGGTTTTCACTTATATTCAGAATAAACTTATAATTATAATTCATAAAGTAGATTATAATCCACAACTTTTGAGACTTCTTTAACCCAAGTATATGGTATAGAGTTGGTTACATTAAGAACCTAGTTTAATAATAAATATGGTAAACTGTATGCAAAGTATTTTTCAAAAGAAGGAATTATCACTACCTTCATATCTAAAAAGCCATTTTTCATAATTAAATCAACCAGAAGAACTATAATTCGTATACCATATAATTTGTATTAGAGTTAGTTGACCAAAGTAATCTTGTAGAAAATGGTTAGGAAGACATAAAGATAAAACAAAACTATCTAATTTTATGCAAATGATTTGACCCACTTTATAGGCCTTTTTTTATAAATAAAAAAAAGATAATGTTAATTATAAAGTAGTAATATGATTATGAGATGAGCTATTGCCATTAATTATTACCTATTTCAATAGTTTTGTATTTTTTTCTGGGCACAACCACATCTTCATCTTCATCACTTTTAATGCAGAAGTCTACATTTTCATGTAATTGAAAAAATTGAAGGAAGAAAATTGTATCTAAAATAAAACTAAAAGAATATGAAAAAAAAAGTAAGTAATGAGGCATTTTTCAAAAACATTTGATAGTAATATTTTTAAAAAAAGATTCATAGTTTAACTTACTAGAATGATGTTGTCTGCTTCTATTAAAAAATCCATCTTCATCATACAACTCAGACTTAACTTCCAAAGAATCACTCATTCCAAAGATCTCTCAATGGCAAATATAGCAGAAATACTGCTAATACCATACATGTTTAACTTGGCTGAGTTCTGAGATTTATTTTAGCCAGGGTCATTTAGACTTGTAATTTGGCAAAAAAACATTTGGTGAGAAAGAAATAGAATCCTTCATTTGCATGTGATAAGAGATAAAATAGTGTAACAGTTGAGTGTAGGGCTTCAATATAATAAGGTTAGCTTGTTTTCTACCAGGTGTTCTAAATATACATTTTTTATAAACGCTCAGTAAATTGCAATTATCAATCTAGACGTATACTTCGCATTGTGTTAAATAAATAATTTCATTTTATATTTCTGTGACATGAAACTTTAAAATCAGTAAGAGAGGGAAAACTCCCACAAGTATTTCTACGTCATGTGTATAACGGAGCGTTAACTGTCCAATCAGGCTGCTCCACGAGAAGTTGCCACGTTAAAAGATATCTTCGGTTCAGGGAACTTCATTCTAGTTAGCGTCTTCTCCCGGTCTGCTGGTTAAGTATGTTTATCGGCACGTTCGTCTTGTTTTTAATATGCGGAAGCGTATTATGTTCCTCGCCGAAAGAAGAAGAAGGTGTTCTTGTACTGGATAAGAACAATTTCAAACATACCATTAGTAACCATGAATATGTTCTAGTCGAATTTTGTAAGTAACATATGCCTTGTAATCGTTTCCTATGATTAGCCATCCTGTTAAGCATATTAATCGATTAATATCTAAGTTATATAGCCATGAAATCATGTCATAATAACTAGATATTGAATGATACATTGTGTGCTTATTACTACTTATATTTCTTCATGTTTTAGATGCTCCTTGGTGTGGACATTGTAAGGCACTAGCCCCTGAATATGCTAAAGCAGCTTCAAGACTGAAAGACTTAGGTTCTCCTATTAAACTAGCCAAAGTTGATGCTACAGAAGAAACTGAACTTGCTGAAAAACATGGTGTCCGAGGATACCCCACAATTAAATTCTTCAAGAATGGGTCACCAATCGATTATTCTGGTAAGCAGTAGATTAATTTGCTCAATGGTGAGTTTCTTTTTTGTTTTTTTACAATGAGGTGATATGTAAGTATTAAGATCTACAAGAATGTCTTTAGGAATTTCAAAATTCAGCTCTCATTGTTTTCTGATATGACTTTAATTCATAATGTATTAATTGGTTTATTAGTAGCTCGAGACATGTATTTAATATATTTTTTGGATTTATGCTAATCTGTTTTGAGTCTTTTCTGATAGTTTTTTTTTCATGTTTTGTCAATTTTTATGACTTGTGGTATATCTGTAATTATCAACTTTCAATATTATCGGCTAATACTTTTTTCTTTTAAGATTCTCTTTTTTTTTGTGTTATTGACCAATCATGATTTGATTTACTTCAATGGCTGTCTATTCTAATGATATTGAATTTACAGCTTGCAATTAGTGAGTTTTATTCTTCCATTATGACAAAGATCTTAAAAGTTGTTATTTTTATGTTCACAAATTTTCACATATTTTCCCTATATTTCTTTTAAATGTTCTAAACTTAATTTTTGTTTTATATTTCTCATAACCCTCATTTTGTCATTCTGTAATGTTTAGATTTCAATATAGTATAATTTACAGGGATTTTCTATATGATTTGTTGTGCTATATACTTATTAATTTTTCCATTTTCACATTTCTGTAACTTGTGAAGATGGGAGAGATTTTTCATTATAAATTCTTTTCACCCATCATGACCTTATTTGACCTTTCAACTTCCAGGAAGTAAAGAGATCCTTTCCCTTTATCATGTATTTCTCTTTTTTGCCAAATATAGAAATACTTATTTATTTTTAAAGCTATATAATAATTTTGGCTAGTTTTGGGATTTTTATAATCAAAAATCTTATTCATTCAAAATGTGTATATTTGAAGAAAATGTACTGACAATTCCTCTTAATAAAAATTAATACTGAAGATGAAATTTTAATTTACTCAATATTTTATCAATAAATAAATACTCAAAAATGTTGCCAAGCCACTCTTGGTTAAATTTTCCATTTATAACACAAATTTGTTTGTTATATTCTAAAATATTTTACCTTTTGATTTCATTAGAATGCCGATTAGTTGTTTAGGAACATATTTTGTTAAACATTTTCTGATTTATCTTTTATTGTAATATATTTTAGTATAAATCATCTTGTTTGTAATGAATTTGAGTAATTTTTATTCTTGTTTCTCTTTCGTGTTTAATATTCTTGTGTGATGATTTAATTAAATTTAAATATTTTTTATACTATAAATTGTATGTTTCAATTTTTATTGTAGGAGGGCGTCAAGCTGATGACATTGTCGGTTGGGTCACCAAGAAGTCTGGTCCACCTGCTAAATCATTGTCTGGTGTAAACGAAGTCAAGGAATTTGTTGAACAAGGTGGAAATGTAGTTGTTCTAGGTCTATTCAAAAATCAAGAGAGTGAAGCTGCTAAGCAGTTTATTTCAGTAGCTTCTTCAATTGACGAAAGTCCTTTTGGAATATCATCTGATCCTGAAGTTCTCAAAGAATATGGATCCGAGGAAGGGGAAGGAAAAGTCATTGTCTTTAAATCGGTAATAATTTACTTTTATTATATAAAATTAAGATATTTTTACCATTGATTACTATTTTGGAATCCTAACCATCAGATAAAAAAAAAAGAATAATAGTCATAGAAGTTTAGTATATTAGTCATTGACAGCAAATATAGATTTGTCATAATCTTTTTTTTAATGGCAATTTAAGTGTTCCTTTTGAAGTGTATAGCTTTATCTCTTTAAGTTAACATGATTAATACCACCAAGCTGATATTTTTCTTTATATTCTAAATTTATTAACCTTCATTTTCTGCTTGTATATTATATTATATTAATATAATTTCATTATTTGATTAGTTATTCCAAAAAAAAAAAAAATTGTTTTGTAATTGTCAGCTTGGGGTTTTTATGAAGAAAGCCTTTGTCAAAAAAAATATTAAATAACTTTTTCTCAAAAATAATTTATCAAATTCATAGATAGTAGGGACTTCCATTTACCGTAGATGTTATTACATTTAGAAAGTTTATTACCGATATGTTTATTTTATATCCTATAATTATTTCTATTTTGAGTATTCATTGAATTTATTTTTATTAATATTTGGACTTAGCTTATTTAATTTGGTATATAAAGTTGCTTAACTCCTTTACTGATGTTGTAGAAATGATTTTGATTTGGTCACGTTTTAGAAGATAATTTAAAACTTGAGACGTGGTGCGGTGATTGATGGTTTGGCCTTATGCAGAAGAATCAAGATTCGAATTTTCGAATAAATATATATATTTTTTCCCAATTGGCTAGTAAAATTATTAATAGGTTAAGTTTTTAATTCGATATTTTTTAAGTTAGTGACATTATCATTGAAGACTATTCTCATTTCTTTCAGAAAATACATTATGTATCTATTTATTTTTTGTTTTATTTAAAGCTTATTTATCTCTATTGTCCTAATGGAAAAAAAAGCTTTTTTTAAAATTAATAAGGGCTGAGAAGTTTTGAACCCATATTAATTTTGCTCATGATTTAAATTTAGTTAATACGAATTTATGCTTATACAAACAGTCCATTTCCAGGGAATGTCAGGTTTATTCATAAAATCTTAATAAGTAACTTTGCATTACATAAGTGTATATATATTCAATTTTTAGAATATTAACCTATGTATCTGTGTGTCGGACTTAATGTATTTTGTGCATGATTTTCTATAAACTTTACCCTTATAATTTTTGGGACTTAAGGAGATTGGCCTCTCTGGACCCATATATCTTCTAACTTTATGACCTAACCCAATGCTTAGCCCTCTTTTAGCAATGTGTGGTTTGTAAAGATAGAGTCAAAATATTCTTGAGATTTTAATGTTTCAGTCACCTATATTTAAACCCTCAACGAGGTTGTTCAAATGAGATGAAGAGGTTTGAAGTTGGCAGTTAATAAATAACCAGTAATTTTCTTTAAAATCTAATTCTTAGTATATGGTGGATTAAGAGCAGTATGTATTGTTTCTGGTACTTTTGGAGTGTTACATCTATAACTTGTTAAATAATTAGTCTGAATTAATAAAAGAGCAGTGTTTTCTGATAAACCCAAATTTAACTTAAAAATTGCTAGTACTATAAATGTGATTACTTTACAAAACAAATAAATAATTTAATAATTATTGTCAGAATTGGTGTGGGCCTAGGCTTCCTGAACAATGTCCTGCCATGTACCTCTATCTTTAGCCTTCTGTTTCTATGCTGTAACACCGAGGATCCCAACTCTTCTTTTGCCAATTATAGAGCCATGCAAAAGTTTGCTCAGCATTCTATTGGTGGGCATTCTTATGATATGACCCAACCATTCCAAATGCCATGTTTTAATAAATTGGAATATTTATTAAATAGATATTACATAAAATATATTAAGTCTGACATGCAGATTCATAGATTAATAGAATATGTAAAATGTCAGAATTAATTAATTATAATTACTTATTGGTTTGAAGGAACATGGAAATATTTGCTTCCGTGGTGGGTGGTACCTTAGAGAATTATAAGCAATATATTGGGAAGAGAATGGAGATTAAAGTTTTAATGAATTCCTATTTTTATTTTTATTGACAAGCCTTAATAGATTGGGAAGATTATTTTGATAATTTTATTAAAATCTTTAGCCTAGTTATTTATTAATTTTACAGGCTTCAAGTGTTCCTTATTATAACAATTTTAATTACTGCAAATTTTTGTTTTAGCAGTACTTTGTATAAATCTGTGTTGTTCATTTTATTAGCATTGTATTTTTTTTTTTATTTCAATACAGCTGTCTCTTTAATGATTTTAGAATGTTCAAAGAATTCATTTTTGTCCAGATTATTTCATATTATATTTTATCTAAACAACTTGTATTATCCATTGAAGTTGATAAGATATAACTAGTAATCTATTGATGATTTGAAAGCTTTTGATCCATGTTCATCTATGTGGGGATGGGATTGACACTTTTACGATTCTTTTATTAATCTTCTCTTCTCTTTTTTTTTTTTTTTTTTATAGTACCATAATTAATTATGGCATTATTTTTGAATATCACTGAAATAAAAACTTAGTGCCTACAATTATTTAAAATATTTTATTAAAATCGCAATGTGTATAAAATTAAATAAAGTTTCAAAATTAGTATTTGAATGATTTTTGAGTTTGCAATTGTTAAACTGTTTCTCAAACTGCCATATTTTAAATTTAGCTAACAATTATTTTTTTACATCTGTATTTTTATGACTTATAAAAATTAATGAGCTGACCATGAAATATACTTATCCATGGCTACCACATAGATAATTTTATATTTGTTTTATTTCATTGTTATTCTTCTAAATTTTTGTCTTATGCTATTCTTAAGTGTCCCTTGTCGTCTATAGGTACTTGTTAATTTAACTCTAGGCTGGACAGCTGGTCTCTTTCCTTGTGTTAGTGCTTCAAATATGTATGCTCTACAATCAATTCCTGGGCAGATGTTAAATAAGGAAAAAAATAAAACAATGTTTTTTATACTTGTTACTGGAAATTAATTATCAATCATGGATGATAAATTAGCCGTTTTTCTTCTATTCGGCTTCAATTCTATCAAATTTTGTTTCTAACAGAATTTTCATCAAGTGTGCACATTATCAATTAAAATAATATAATCTCTGAGGAAGACCCAACTTTTCCAAGCAATGGCGAGACTGTCTTAATAATAAGAGTTTCATAGGAACCAAAACATGTTTGGCTGTTATTTTTTATGTAATAATGTGGTGTTATCGAAATTTTGTTTTATTCATTTGACCTGAAGAGTAATAAGAAAATAATACAGTTATTTGAAGCTTTTATCAAGAAAATACTGTATATCTCTGGTCACTGGACTTCTCAAATTGGATTTTGTTGAACTCTTGGGCTGTTACGCTATTAGTAAAAATCTGTAACTCAAGATCCTAATTGTTTTCTTTTGGAAGATTATTCTTTATTGAGTTACCAATGGTGTAAGAGCCCAAGAGTTTGCACGCACTTTGAGGAGAAGTTGACTTAACTAATTATGGCCTGTGACTTGATATATAAGGTGTATTGTGCTATTTTAACTCACTTTGTTAGTCATCATATTGCCGCGATGAAGGCATATAATGTAAACCAAAACATTTGCTCTATAAACCTGTGTTTCTATTGACTGCTGCTGTAAAATCTCCACTATTTATACGGTCAACTAACATGGACCATAATAATAAAGCTATTCATGTTCATTTATATTTTAGTAGAGGTTCTTATCTAGTATTCATTTTATCCACCTAAAGTAGTTCTGACAGTTTTAGTCTCTGATTGTTGCCACTTTTGTTTTTTTCCAACCTTGAAGTTCTGCCATTTCTCAGTTTTCATGTAAATTTTTCTCTTGTTTATCAGGAAAAAACCTGGGCTAGTTCAAGTAAAGCAATAATGTTAGATACAAAGTTTTCAGGAATTAAGGAGTAAAAATAATTATCATTTTCTTCTCTAGTAACCTAATCAATTTCTTAAATACCATCAAATTGCTGGAAATTTCTTTAAAAAAGGGATGTTTCCTCAAAAGGAAAATTAATAGGAAAGTCCTTTATGTCTATTTCTCTGAAGGAAAAAACAAATGAAAATCGAAGCACTTAAGAAAAAATTTTAACCATGGTAAATTCAGCATTTATGGAACTTATATATCATGTAAATCTACTTGAAGTTATATTTTCTCTTTTGAAAATAAACTACTGAATTCTTTAACAGAAACCTATCTTGAAGAATTATTAGAAAAAAAAACATGGTAAATAGACAAAACAATCATTAAAGTATAAAATTTCTATTTATTTGGCATTACTGTAGGAATTTATATTAAAAAAATGACAATAATTAATATCTAAATATGGTGTTCTTTCTTCTCTTCCCCTAACTTGCTGTTTCCGTAACACTGGATTTCCTGGCCAAGAACTGGGGACTGGGGGAGGAAATTTATTGCTTGATCAATTATTACCATTCTGTCTTGGTTGGATTTGAACTCGTAATATTATTTTTATTTTGTTGGTGTAGCATAGTTTAGCTAAATGTGTTACCACTGGGCTGTGCCCCATCTCCTGTTTGAATTATTTGACAAATTCTTACCTGCCTAATTTATTATCAGGTTTTCATATTTCATTTAAGATATGAATTGAATTGTAATGTTAAAAAACCTCACTAATAACATTGTCAGAGATATTTAAAGAAGTTGTTTGTTTTTTTGGTACCTCAGACTAGTCTTAGACCATTAGAAGGGGCATACTTACAGACATATAGGTCTGTTCCCTAGTCTTGTGTTTGTATGAACCATATGGTTTCCGCAGTGCTACAGTTGGCTGGCTACCTTCAGCTTGACAAGTGTCCTGTTTTGAGCCAATTCATCTGCACCGTCCTACTGACGTACATTAGAACTCTTGGGTTTAAGGTCAGTGACAAATCGTTCTAGATCAATGGCTGTTTGGTGCCAGAAAGGGGAGGAGTTATGTCTTTTCTTGAAACTCATTTATCATGGATGGACCAAACCTTCAGGAGGTTATGTTAAAATACATATTTAAAATTATCAAGATTTCCTTTAAAGATTCTCTGGCTGGGGGAGAAGGGGGGTTAATTGAGAATCCCAGACCACGTGGTTTTATATGAAGGATAAGTTACTCACAGGCCTTAGACTGCTACCTTAGCTCCTATATAATTGGTGAAACTTGCGCCTGGAATAGGAACTTTGACTTATTATTTGGTTAAAGGGATATTTTTAAATGTACAGATAGATATTGGTGTTACGGAAATGAGGATTTTTAGAATTCATTTTTAGGATTACTTTTTTTATTGTTTGTTTCACATGGTTTAGCTAAGTGCATTATGGTATCTCCTCTATTAAAATATGATACACTTTAAACATAAATATTATGTATCAATTTTTTCTCAATTCTTTGGAATGAAAGCCATGAAATATGAATGAGAACATTTACTTATTGGATTGATTAGTAATTACTTGAAATGTTTAAATATTGTATTCATTGATTGTTGATGGCAATAACGAGTGTTACCCAACCAACACAAGCGGTTATGCCTGCTTTCTGATACATGCCAGTGTTTCTCATTAGTTGGCTTAAAAATACACTATAATTTAATTAAACCTCTTTTACTTGAAAGAGATGTGTTATCATGGCTTAAATAATATACTTAATCGACCATAATCGTATTAGTTAAATGTTAATGGTCAACTAATTGTAAAAATGAACGAAAACAAGTTTAAAATGTTTCTATGTATCTATTAATTAAAATGAAATCCTATAGTTTTATTATTTTTATTACAGTATTCCCAGTATTTTATAAAAGTAGCTATAGATATTTGTCTGTCAGGTTTTTATTATTTATACTAGTTTGATTATTTCCCTACGTTGTATTATGAAATGTTTTATGTTTCAATACCAAAGAAAATTAATGTTTCTTACCAAAAGTTACAATTCTTAATCCTATGTAAATGCAACTTATTAGGATTCTTTTATTTTATATTTTTTAGTTGACTTTTACTTGAACTTCATCCTAAGGTATTTTTATTTATTTTTTCAGTTTGATGAAGGAAAAGCTGAAATTGAACACGACAAGATGGGAGATAATGACAACCTTAGGAACTTCATTCTTTCCGAATCTCTTCCTCTTCTCATTGAATTCAATCACGAAAGCGCCCAAAAGATTTTCGGTAAGCTTTTCTCAATTTTATGTGTTCTTCACATCATTCTTGTGTTACAAGAATGTGGTTAATAGAAATTTATTATTCTTCTCTGTTTTTGTTTATCTGTAATTGCTTAGGTAATGGAAACTGTGATGGTAAAATCTAATTTCACAGCAATTTTTGCTATTATCACTAATAATTACCTCTTTTATTCTGATTTTTTGAAGTAAACTTAGAGCTCATGAATATTTAATTGTAGCTAGTTCATTTGTTATAGAAATTATAGTGCTTATCACTGTGTTCCCCATTCCTCAGTTCTTCATTTAGTGTAGATACTTGTAATAGTTTTAAAAAAATTGATAAAATTACATAATTATAAATAGATTATTTAAAAAAAATAAAATTATTATGTTGGTTATGAAATATCTGAAGGATGTTTTTCGAACTAATTACATAAATTGATGATAAATAAAAAAAAATTGTATACGCATTAAAAAATATTTCAAAATTATTTTATTATATAAATAAAATTAAAACATCATAAAGATAATATAAATTAGCACAAATTCAATATATATAACAAAAATTAAGTAATTTTACTATTACAACAAATATTTAAAGCTAATATAAAATTATTTTTAAAGATTACACACAGGTTTGATAATTAAAAGTTTTTTCTAACCCAATTTACTATTTTATTTGAATTTAGTTCATGTACTGAAAAAAATTTAATTGGACAACCTTCCAATTTTCTTCTTTTGAACAATAAGCTATTTGCCGCTCTGCCATACATTTACAGCTTTAATTCACTTCATCATTAATTTTCAAATGAATTCTGTCTTAGTGTTGCCTTGGGCTCAAGAGATGTTCTTCGACTGGATTCTATACTCCTACTACCTCTTCCTCCACAAAACCCCTTCTCATCTTCACTGCCTTCTTCGTCAGCACCATCTCTTTTGTCAAATCACTGCTTATTTTTTATTCAACTGCATAATCTTTTAAAATATATTTTGGTTCTACTACAAATTTAAATAGTTATTTATGGAAACATTTTCATAATTATATGAGAAATATGAAAAGTATTTGTTATTAGACCAGTTTATCGAAAACTTCAAAATACTTATACTATGCCTTTTTTTAGTGATGTTAAGCTTTTTATAAATTGTTGATTTCAAAATTAAATTTAAATTTTCTTGTTTTCAAAAAAATAAAATATAATTAAACTATCCTCTATTTTAAACAAAATTAATTAATAAAATATTTAGTGTAAGAATTGGGGGTATTAAATTTTAATAATTATATATATTTATTTTTAATTATATCTATTTAAACAAATAAAATAAGCATGTAACTAATTTAATCAGTTACATACCCCCTCCAGTTACATTAATGTTTTTTTTAAATATGTGGGTCATTTTCAAATAAAAAGGCAATTTAGCTTTCCATAAAACCCAAAAATCATCAAAAAAACAGTTACTTATTCATGTTCAATGGCTTACTATGATGTTGCCAAACTACTTGAGAATATATACCTGAGTTGGTTAGTCAAATTTTCGCTTCCTTGATCTTTAATGAATTTTAAAAGAATTAAAACCTTTATTAATTTGACATACGTAACTGGGTTTGTAACTTGTCAGCATTATGATTTTTATTCAGGTTTTGGTAAAGGATTCTAAAAGTTGCTAATTTAAAATGATATCCCAGGAAGAGCAATGGTAATAAATTATGTGTGAAAAATTTAAGTTTTTTTTTTTTTTTTTTTTTTTCCAAAACATTTAATGCACGTACCAAATTTTTTTTTTTTCCACTTTGTCAAAAAGTTTATGGATTTTATTACTGCCCCCCAAAGTTAAGAATGTCAAGACCCTTTCAATAATCCTTCATTACCAAAAAATTATTATTAACTGATTAATTTATTTATTTTTAATTCTTGGTAACGTGCTTCAAAAATATGTTCACACTTAATGGTGACTGAGAGAAACATGTAGAAAAATTGAATTTTAAGAAAAAGTCAATAAAAAACAAAATTAAAAGTATTTATTATATGTTTTAGTAGGTGTGAGCTCCTGTAACAGCCAAAAAAAAAAAAAAAAAAAAAAAATAGCTTTTAGTCTGAGCGACATCAACAACATTACAAAATGCTTGTACCTAATTTTCATTTCTAGCTATCACAGTCTTTTCCATTGTGTATGTATATATTAAGAGAAAAAACAGCTTTATTTCATAATTCTTTCTTTTTTTTACCATAAATTTAACAAATGGAACCCCAGATTTAATGTACGTTACAAAAAATTTAACACATTACCATAGTGGTAACGTATGTCAAATTTTAGGAATTGTAATTAAAAAAAGATTATTTAACTAAATTTTTTTTCAAATATAATGGGATTGAAACATTTGTAATGTAGAAAACTACGAACTGTAAAAAGTTAGATTGGAAGTGGTGAATTCAATGTGAGAAAACAATGGTAACGTATGTCAAAATGAATTAAGGTACTCACTATGTTTTGAGAATCAATGTCGTCTTAGATTAATACAGCGACCTGGGCCGTTGGTTCGGGATGGGTACAATACATAGTCTGGAGGGTGTTGGGACATTATCCTGTCCCCCTAGCTCCAAAACCAACTCTTCTACACCCGTTCATGTAAATCAAATGAATAAATTCGGAAATTCTCGAAGACAAAGAAAATCTTCTCTCAAGCCCCCAAAATTTCATATTTTCAAAAGAAAGTTCTATTTTCATTTAATATACTCATAATTTAATAAGAAATAACAAAGAGAATAAAATGAAAACAAACTTCTATACTCTTTGTGAAGGTTAGAAGTTGAAAACTTGACCTGTGGACAGTAATGTATGTCAAAATTTTTAACAATTAATTTTGTTTTTTTCTTTATCAAACATTTGAAATTGAAGTTTTAAGGCCTACATTAATTTAAACAAATGAACTTGACAAGATAAAATCAACAATAGTTAAATATTGGTTTATGTTTTGTTTTTTTTGCAGCCTTTCAAAATGCTGGGACAGCAAATTGCCATTTTATTTGAAAACGACCCATGTACAATTATCCGGTTTCAAATTAAAAACAAAATATATGTAATCAGTTGTTTTGGATGGTGACAACTTATTGAAGTAAAAAGAAAGCGTTTGTATCTAAGTTATTATTTTTTCAATTACAGGCGGTGGAATCAAATCCCATTTGTTGTTCTTCTTGTCTAAGAAACAAGGACATCTTGACCAACTTCTTCCACCTTTAAAACCACTCGCTAGACAGTTCAAGAGCAATGTAAGTATTTTGTATTTCTGTAGTGCACAGTGCACAACTCTCTGATCCAAACTGTCCCTTAAGATTTAAAGAAAAAAAAATATGTGGACAGAATCATATAAATAAATTTATCTTTATATTTAATAAACTAGTATTACAAATATTAATGAGTATTCCGGCATAAGAAAAATGTCTAAAATTTGAACTCACTTTATTTTTTTATCATTGAATATCAATTAACTTGTTTGTTTTGAATTATTCTCAAGATAATTATTTTATCTTTTATTTATTAAGATAATTATTAATTATTCTATTATTTAGTGCGTAATAATCAGCGTCTGTCCACAGACTAGAAATTTAGTTTGGCTTTTAATTTTTAGAATATAATTTTAGATTGTTTAAGTAAGAATATTTCTGTTTAAATTGACTTCTTTTTTTTTCCCTTAAAAGAATGTTTCATTGTTTTCCTTTCGATAGTTAACATTTTTTATTAATCTCAATCTTTTTTGTTAAATTATTTCAATTTTGTGAGAGTATAAATTTTATTTTGTATCATTTTTTCTCATTTAATGGTTTTTGATAGGATTGATAAGGTTTGACCAGATAACTACTTGGTCATTATTGTTTGTTTTATATTAGCTTCCTTTGCTATTTAACTAATGTAAAATTACCAAGTATAAACTATTTAATTAAAACCCAGTTGTAATAATCTTCCTTATCATGTATATATATATATCCTTGATTGAATCGTCTAATTCATTTTTTTTTCCTTGTAGCTCCTCTTCGTTACAATCGATGTTGATGAGCCTGATCACAACAGGATTATGGAATATTTTGGAATCTCTGCCACTCTTGTTCCCACCATGAGGATCATTCGCCTTGAAGAAGATATGCTCAAATATAAGCCAGACAGTGATGATTTGTCTGTTGATAATGTCAAGGGCTTCGTTCAATCTTACATCGATGGTACCCTTAAGGTAATTTTTAAGTTATATTATTAAAATTCTTAACATTCAATATCACTATTGAATTTTAAATAATAAATAAATAAATTTTGCCAATGCCCAATAAAACGAAAAAGTTATTTAAAAAAAAATTAATTTTAAATGTCCCATATTTTTTTGTTATTTTTTAGGAACACCTTCTTTCCCAGGCTCTTCCAGAAGATTGGGACAAACAACCAGTCAAAGTATTGGTTGCTACCAACTTTGATGAAGTTGTCTTCGACAAGGAGAAACATGTTCTTGTTGAATTTTATGCACCATGGTGTGGTCATTGTAAGCAGCTTGCTCCTATTTACGACCAGGTATATATCTTTATTATTTTCTTGCAGTTGAATCTTTATTTTGGTATTCTTAGGACTTAATAAGTACAAGTATATTTACTCGTTTAATGAAGATATCATTAATTAACACTTAAGATGTGCTCAGCAACTAAATTTTGAATGCAAATTAAAATAAACAGTATTCTCTGCCAATTGAGTTGATCATTTTAGAAGAAATTGTCTTAAATTAGACAGCTAAATGACATGATTCTCTATTGAAAATTAGCCTCTATAAAATAGGCACCCTTAAAATGTCTCATCACACCCTACTCCTAAGTCTTTTTGGCATTATTTTTATATGATTATCATTATTTTATCTCTTTATTTATATTTTTATTTATTTTTTTTTTTTGTAGCTGGGAGAAGCTTTTAAGGACAGAGATGATGTTGTCGTTGCTAAAATTGATGCTACTGCCAATGAATTGGAACATACTAAAATCAGTTCATTCCCAACTATCAAGTTATACAAAAAGGGAGATAATGAAGTGAGTTTCGTGTAACTTATTTTTTTCTATCTTATCATAGTTTATTATAACAATATTGACACTTTTCTTTTTGTATAAAGGTGATCGATTACAATGCTGACAGGACATTAGAAGGAATGACTAAGTTTATTGAGACTGGAGGAGAGTATGGAAAGGGTGTCAAAGAAGAAGATGAGCCTGTAAGTCAAATACAATCTTGATTATTCGATTATTTTTAGATAAGTTAAATTAGAAGTTATCAGTTATAAAAAGTCATTGGTATTATTCAGTTAGAAGATAGCTTAGTGAATAGAATGCTAGCTTCCTCCGTTAAGCATGCCTTGTATTTTCTGTTGTCAAAAAATTAGTGTCGGCTTTGTTAGGGTTTAATAAACAGGGATCCACTCAACCTTGAAGCAAGTATGTTACTTCGGTTATACATAAGGCAGTTTATGTGTAATGATTATTATTCTGCCTGTACCACCTCTGTTATGGGCTTGTAAAGACATTCTTTTTTTCATTGTTTTGGCTAAAGGAGTTTATTATTAGTCACTGAGTATAAATAATCAATTTATTTCTATTTAAAATACTTTCTGCTTGATTGATGCTTGCTGTTGAAAAAAAAACAACAGTAATTTGTTAGTATAATTTTACTTTTTGTTTTTTATCTTTAAGCCAAATTTTATGTTAGTAGAAGTCATTTTTATTTTTAGTATTTAGCACATAGTATTAATTATTTATTTATTTATTTTTTCTTTTCTGTTTAAGAAGGAAGAAGAAGAAGAGGAAGAGGAAAAAGATTTGCCTACAAAGGACGAATTGTAAATTGTTGGTATTAGGAAAGTTTACTTTAAAAAAGAAAATATCTTAAAATAACATTCGAAAACGTTCTCAACCCCATTCTTTGAGGTCAATCGGTCTTAGAGAACGTGCCAGCTCTTAACACTTTGTCACACATTGTGCGATAAAGTATCCTAAAATTATAATATAATTGAGACTGATAATGCGTGAGAAACAATATAACTATAGTGATACAGTGTTCCAAGAGTGCTATATATACATAATTATATATTTAAATTTCTTAATTGATATTGTTCTTATAGGCTTAATAAAGTACTGTTAGATTCCGTTTGTTGCATTCCTTACTTTTTTTTTTTGGCAGTATTTATACATAAACACATAGGAGTTTCTATTTTATTAAACAAAAAATTTTAATTATTAGTTGGTAGATTTTAGCTGACTAATGTATGTGTGTACAAAGAAGTCTATTGTTAACTATTCATCACATTTTTTTATTGTAAACCTATTAAAAACAAGCTCCTTTACTTTTTAAGTTTTTCTATTGTTGGTTTTTTTTTTCCTCTAAAATTATTTTGTTGTAAATTAATTATTTTTATTAAATGTTATTAAATATGAGATTTTTTGTAATAATGGATGAATTTGTTACTCAACTTGATTTTTTTCTTTAGTTTTATTCAATAATATAAGAACAGATTGACTCAATTGTATATTTAAAAAGTTTGTCTGTGATTACTATCTAAATGTTCATTAAACTGTCAACGATTAGCTCTTTTAATTGGCATATGAACTACTAACTTTATGAAATACATTATAATTTCTCTAATTGTGTCAAATTTTGTCTTTGATTGTATATACATATGTAACAAGTTGTTTCATTAATTTTATTTAATCCCTTTCCACCATATTATATCTCAACTTTGAAAATAATCATAAAATATATATATATGTAAATATTTATCATAACAAAAACAAAGGATGAGAAACGTTTCCTCTCTTTGTTTTATCATGAACATCTTAATCGTGACAATAAATTATTAAATTATAGTAAGAAAATTAACTTGATATTTCATTTTGCACCCAAGAATTCAAGGATTTATACAAAATGGTTTTGTTATTTGATGCTCTGTAAATTTTGGTGTATATTGCACCATTACGATAATACAAATTTTATAAATCTGTAACCACAACGAACTACCTTTGCTTAGGACTCAATTAACCAACATGGTTGGGGCTGAGATACACAATGATAACGAAATCCTTTTGAGTCCCAATTAATGTACAATTGACATGACAAATGGCAATCGATGCCTTAGCTCACAGATGTGTTAAGTGCAAAAATATGTTAAATGCTTCATTATGGTATACACATGTTCATATATTTACCAGAATTTTGTTTGAAGTGTATAATCATATAATTTGTATAACTTGTGTTGACTAAATAGAATCAAATTTTAATAAAAGTCTTGGAACTTCAAATTTGCATACTGCAAAATTTTATTTTCTGTACTTGACACATCTGTGTGCTAAGTTATATATATCTATTTAATAACGGAATATATGTGCAATGACAATATATATAGGAAACATTGCTTTAAAAAAATAACTAATTTTCTTTTGTTTAAGAACCAACATTTTATCTGCTGCCCCATGATCTCTTTATAATTTAAAACCATCAAATTAAACAATCTTGCATCATTTCTGCCTAATAGTCATGAGTCTTGTCCGAGTCAGCTTACCCTTCTTTAAGAAGAAGAAGAAGAAAATGAACTTTATTCTGGGACTACTTGCCCCCTAAGAATAACATATGATTACAGTACATAGGACAATCGTCTGGCTTTGATAATTAATTATAATAAATAATAACAATAGATAATAATAAAAATTGATAAATATTTAAATTATATGTTACAAGATAACTGTGACATCTTGTAAAAATGATACATCTTATGTATACTATTATAATGTATATTACATAAATATTCACGTTTTACATTAGCTCGGAAGATTGAAAATGAAGGAGGTAAAGGAATAAATGATGTTTAAAGGAAGTAAGAGTGGATCTTTTTCGAATTGTGATGGGCAATGAATTCCATAACGAGGAAGCATGGATAATAAAGGATTTCTCGAAGGATGCAGTTCGATGCGCCGGAGTGTATAGGTTGATGGGTTGGGTTCTAGTATTTAAGAGGTGAATGGAGGAGCGCAGAGTAAGGAGGTCATGGATATAGGTGGGTTTTTTGGTTTTCAAGGTTTGAAATATGGGAGCACCCAGGAAGTATTGACGTCGAAAACCGGGGTACAACCACCCGATTTCAGAATACCTATGAGAACGTGTGGAGATCCCGAAAATAAATCTAATAAAACAGTTCATTACTCTTTTACATCTCATCTCGAGCTCATCAGAGAGTCCTCCATATACTACGCATCCATAGTCAAAGTTAGGAAAAATGAGTGATGATTTATACAAAGTTATTTATGATTTGGACTGTCCCCCATTCTCCAGCCTCCCATAGTAATGCTCATACAAACATTGCATAATGTATTGTTTGGCAATTGAATGTTTTGTGAAAAAAAATCTAATAATACATAAAATAAACTTTAAAAATAGTAAGCTCAATTGATCGAGACCTCTGTTAATTGTTCATGTGTAATAATCGGTTAATAGTCCAGAGTGTACTTATAATTGAATTTTGGAAACCTCAATTGAGAAAATTTATTTTCTAACAAAAGAATAGTCAAATTAATTAGTAACAAATATTTGTTTGTGCCTAGTAAAACTATAACTTATGAATACGGAAATTAAATTTATCCATAACAAAAAAATAAATTGCTTCATGTGAATCTCAATTTTAACAAAAATAAATATTTATAATGACTAAGATTTCATTTATTTTTCACATTTATGTACAAATTTACTATTTTACAATTTATAACATTATTTACAAGCAAAAAATAATTATTTATGTATATGTATATGCATTTAAAATTGGCTCTTTACACACAAAGAGAAACTTATCACATCACAGCAGGAGCACTATGAGGCTTAACATATGATGGCATAGGTAATTTAAGTCCTTCTTTAGCTTCGAAGAAAGTATAGGACAGTGTGATTGTATCAACATATTCCAATTTTGGATCTTCAGCAAATTCTGGATCAATGTAGAAAAAAACAGGCATGTCAACCTAAAAATTAATTTAACATTAATCGTGATTTTCAAATATTATTGCTCATTAAACAAATAAGCAGCAATACAGATTACATCATGGAAATAATTTAATATTTATATTTTAAAAACTAAAATCACCAATTGCTCATAATAGACACCTAGATCAAAACTATCTACAAAATTTAAGTTCATAGTTTTTTTTTTTTTATTCTATAAACAGATTTGTAAGAACCAACAAAGCAGAAAATCTACTTTCTTTCTCTACTACTGAGTCAAGAAAATTTTTGTGTCCTATTAAATTAAATGGGCAACTAAAATATCTTATTTTGATTATGGGATGTGCTATATAAGTAAGTTATCATTAAGGAAAAATTATAAATAATATATATATATTTATTAAAATCCTGACATTCAAGGAAAGTCAATTTTTTTAACAGGACCAATTGCAAGAAAATTAAACCTTTAACCAAACTAACTTGATTGTATATATTATAGATATCCTAGAATGGTACAAAACTAAGAACTCCCAATCATGATTTGTTTTATTAACTTCGTTGTTTAGGTAAACCACCAATTTTATTTCAGTATGATCAATTTTATTCAGTATGGAACAAACTTGTTTCCAAGCCTTATAAACTTTTTTCCAAATTTTATTCTATATTCTTCTTTTTTTTTTTATACACGTAACGGCCGCTCAAGACCATGCGAATCTGTTTACGGGATCTTGACTTCCTTTCTTCCCATCGCAATTTCATGATCCTCGAATGCGTCTCTTTTCTTTCTTTTGGCCACTTAGTACCCCTCTTTTTATCTCCCCTAATACAGGTGAGATTTTTCAGTGTCTTCCTGTACAAGTCTCTATCCAGACAGTCTGCATCTGAAATTTTAAGTTTCTTTACTTCCTCTCTCATTTGCTTTGTATATCCTTCCATACTTTTGTAACTCAAAATTCTGTCAAAGATCCTCTTGTTTAGTCTTTCCTCCTTCATCCTCCTAATGTGCCCGTAGAACATCAGAGCCTTCTGATTCTTACATCAGTTTCCAGGTTCTTGATTTATTTGTAAATCTTTTCATTAGATCTACGCCTATACCCCTCCTGTGTCTTCATGGGCCCATAGATTTTCCTTAAGATCCTCATTTCTATTCTTAGCAGTCTTTCCAAGTCTGGTGAGCATGAGGTCTCTATCCCATATAAAATCATAGGCTTTACCCCCACATTGTAATGCCTTAGTTTACACTGTTTTACAGATCTGCCAATTTTTTGAGGCCAATTTTTTAACAGTTTACACTTGTAACATATTAGATATTAATACATGTTTTGGTAATGAAACAATTTACACTGCACAGTGAGCTTAGCTATATTGGATATAAATTGGAATCATCATCATCATCCTGAGCACAACAATCCATCATTGAATCTTGGCTGCCTTAAGAATCGCTCTCCATTCTTCTCTATTCCTAGCAGCTGCCCACCAGTTTCTGATTGGTCAGGGTTCTGCAATCACTGCTCACATTTTCTGACCATCTCTGTCTTGGTCTCCCCACCTTCCTCTTACCAAATGGTTCGACTTTAAACAATTTCTTAGGGACCAAGTTATCGTCCATTCGAACAACGTGGCCCGCCCATCGAAGTCTTGCCAGCTGTATGTATCTTATTACAACCGGCTCTTTATATAAGTTGGTTAGTTCCTGGTTATATCTGGATCTCCATTTTTCATTCTCCTTTACAGGGTCATAGATCCTTCTTAATACCTTTCTTTCTTCTTTATTATAATTAACATTTCTTATTTTACTCATTTGAACTTATTTATGACTTATCGTTTATAAATCCTACTTACTTCTTCACGAGGGTTTAACAATTGTTCTTCAAAACAAAAACATTGAATTTTATTGAAATATTGCCCTGCTTCAAAGGGCAAAACGTTATAGGTGCTTATGCCAGTAACTGCATGGTCTGTTGGATTTCTAGCTGTGTAAAAGGCTAAAGCTGTTTCCCCAGGAATCACCTAGAATTAACAGAAAGCATTAACACGGAACAAATACCATGTAGTAACCAAATTAAAAAAGAAAAGAAAAACGTACAGTAATTTCACTTTGCTGAGGCTTGAAATTCCACCTCATGCTTGAAGCAGTGTCAGCATTAAATTTAATTTTTAATACTCGGTCTTCAAGCTTCTTCATATTCTGAATAACAGAGGTATCACCAACCCCGGTTGTCCCACCATAGCTATAGGCCTGAAATAATAAATTATAATAATTTAATCTTACTTTGTACTAATAATTTGTTCATTCTTCATTTTATTAATCTTTCAACCTCTGTTTATCAATAAACTGAAATACATCATGACAATGAATTAAAATGGACTACGATTATACAGAATGAAAAGGAACAGATGTAAGCAACTAGAAATACAATATTCAGAATACCAGATAAATATATCATACAAGTTGGAAATGACAGAGCAAATCTTTTCCGGGGGAAAACTTAGAGTAATAAGAAAGTTTATAGCCAAATAAATAAGATTATGTAATGACAGTAATAATTTTAGAAATAGAAATCAAGTGAAATGTCTATTGATGGCATAAATGTTTAAGAGATTCACAACAGAAGTACCTCATTCATTTTATTTGATATATTCACACACTGATTGGGACAAAACTTTATTAATAAATTAATTAGTAAATATATAATAGAGTATTTAAAACGTTCCAATTTTGAATTACTCCTGATACCTGACAAAATATTCTGTACAATGGGACTGCAGCATATGACATTCCTACACAGAGAATTCCAACACCAGCGATGTAGTACACTGTTGATCTTGTTTTGAAGGAAATGTCATTTTTTCGACTAGAATAGTTTCTAATATTAGTCAATCTCGAGTGAAATCTAGCTGGATTGAACTGTGATTCATGAATAGAACGTATTAATTTTGGAAAAGAAACAGTTCTTAAGCAGAACATGTCTGAACCAAAAATAACAATTTTTCCGACGGTTACAATTATTCACAATGACATGATCCAATAGAGAAAAGTTTTTGGAAGAACTACAATTAAAACCTTACATCAATGGAACCATGTCTCAAACTTTATTTGAACACCAGGGAGGTTATTCCTTTTGCAGATGCATTTAGTGTTGCCAACATGACGATTGTATATTTATAATCCCTTCATATAGTGTTTTCATTTATTGGTCGTATTTCGCTAATTCATGGATAATTTAACTAATAAATAAATGATCATGATATAGAATTTAATGGTTTATTAGTTTGAAAACGATTAAATTAAGGTAATGTAGAAATGTAAATTAATGTTTAGTTGAGTTTATCATGTTTTAATTTAGAGTGAATTATATTAATCAAAGATATAAGAAATTTTAAAACTCTGGTTTATAAAAGTTTCCAAAAATATATATTTTGGAATAAAAAGATGTGGTTGGCATCACCCGCGAAAGGCAGTTTTTCTCGGCGAATAAGCGCGACGGTCCTAAATTTATATTTTAATGAGTGTAATTATTAGAAGTGTTTTATTCCGTATAATTATAGTGTAAAGTGTATAATTATAGTGTAGTGTAAAGTGTGCAAATTGGTTACGAAGTGCTTATCATTGTAATCGGAAGATTATAAACCTCAACGAAATAATATTTTATGATAGTTGGTGATTGAAAAAGTTTGACTTACATTTAAATTATTTTCTTTTGATCAATTTCATCCCTTTACTGTTAAAACCTTTCGATTCCTCATTAGTTAATAGTGATTGAGATTAACTTTTATTTTTTTATGTCAGTTTAAAAGTGTTTGTGAACTTTCAAGTGCCGATTTGATTTAATTGTGTAATTTTTCGGTATGAAAAAAAAAAAAAAAAATGGTGACCACATTGATCCCGGTTCCTGTTCGCAGCGTTTTCTGATGCTGTTGATCTACGGGTGAGTTTTCATGTTTATCAATTTTAGATATTCTGTGGTATTAATACCTTATTAGTATGTTTTTAAAATAAAAATCTATAATGTATATTACTTAAAAATAATATATGCTGATTAGGTTGAATCTATAAGTTTTGGATTCTGAAGTAGTTTGAATTCGACATAGCTCAAATCATTTTAGTCTATTACACAATTAAAATAAATAAAATTGCCTATGTTGGGCTTTCTCAAATGCTTTTGATAGACTAATTTATTAAATATAATGTAAAATAAAACTTGTGCGTATGTTATATACGATCAGGTACATGTATAGTATAAAAACTATGTAAACTACATGGCGAGTCCACAATTCCAAGTTCCAGATCTTAAGAAAGAGGTAAAGTGTATTTATATTATATATGGGTATTTATTAATATCCTTGCCATATCTTTCAAGTCACATTTTATGTACAGTTTCGTCTGCCAAACTATTTTCTGGTATGTCGAAATTCACCAGGGATGGTCCATGGAAGAACTTTCGGGGAAGAGGGGATATATATAAAATGGAAAAAGTTTCTGGTAGAGTAGAGAATATTAGAGCTAAATGATTAATGTATCTGATGTACTTATTTTATATTTGTGCAAATTTTATTTATAATTTTTAGTAACTAGTTATTTGATAATTAGTATGCAGTTAATTTATTCATCCAATCCTTATTATATATATTTTTTCACGTCAGTTTGCAGTTCGTTTTATCTTCTATGACTCAATGAATTAAGTATTCAGAGCTGTATTTTTTTTTTTTTTTTTTCGGTTGGCTCTACAGACCTTGTAGATCTTTGGCCGCCTTAACCAGCCAGCTCCACTTTTGCCTATCTTGGGCTAACGCTTTCCTATTTGTTTCAAGTAGTTCTTCTGGCTTCGTTATACCTGGGTTGCTTTCATTATAAGATAGAATTTCGGAAGCTGATCGAAGATTTCGTTACGAAAAGACTTTTACAGATATGCCCAACCCCAACCTGGAGGACCAGGCATTATGTCAGACACAGGGGTCGCTCACATCCCTCTAACTCTCAGGGTGAGGACATTGTATTGCCCTCATTTGGGAATCGAACCCACTCCATATTAGCCGAAGTATTGGGATAAAGTTGTAATAATTAGCCTAAAATCACTTCAGTACCTCTAGTCTCAATTCAAAACTCAAACAATGAATCTAATATTCCTGCCAGAAGTGACGGAACTCCTGCACAACCCATCAAACCTGCTAACAATAATGCTTAAAGAGAAAGTTAAATAGTTACTTTGTGCAATTACTTCTGTAAAAAATGTTAACTGTTACAACATTAATCAACATTTCCAAAAAAACAAACAAAAAACAAATGATTTTTTTAAAGATTATAAACCATATTGTTTAATACGTATTGTTTAGAATAGTCACAAATTTAGTAATAACTTAATATTTTAGCTTTTCTTGGGGAGAAGGGGGAGGGGAGGCACACGAAAATCCTGTATCACATAAACATTTTTTCCAAGTCTGCAGTAACACGATTTTAAGAATAACAAACATAGAAATTTATTGCAACTTTGGAATTATGAATATATATATATATATACATACATATATATATATATATATATATATATATATATATATATATACATACATATATACATATGAGGCTATGAGAGCAAAAGTGGCCTAACCCACAAAATATAAAAAAATCTGATTTAGTAATTTTTGGCAACTATAACGCCATCAACAAGGTGTTAATGTGTTTGAAAAATTGGTTCACATGGTGGTGCAATGTGAACCAATTTTTCAAACACATTAACACCACCAGATGGCGTTATAGTTGCAAAAAATTACTAAATTAGATTTTTTTATATTTTGTGGGTTAGGCCACTTTTGCTCTCATAGCCTCATATATACATACATATACATACATATATATAAAACAAACTAATAAAGTCACTTTAAGTCATGTATATTAAAATAGATAATTTCTTAATAATTTTTTCGTTTCTTAACACTAAACCCTTTTCGGACATTTTGGCAGAAGTACTTGGAAACAACACTCATTACATTGCTTTTTGTGTTTACTACTTTTATTATAAAAAATGTCAATAGTGTTTTTTCAACATCAACTCCGCTCTTATTGTTTTTTACCGAAAAATTGTGGTAGGTCCACATGAAATGTCAGTAGGTTAATTGTTAAATGCAGTGTGACGTATATTCTAATGATGTTATCAGAATGATGCCTGTAATGGCGTTTAGCCGACTGATGTTAAAGGAACCAGTGTCTTTAGAAGTATATATTAGTAGCATGTATTGTTTATTCAATGAAATCTTTGGCAAAGTCTTAGCGAGTATTAAATACTCTTAGAATTATTAAGAAATGTTCATATATGTAACATCTTCGATTTCGGTCTTTTATTATAATTGTTTCAACATGAATGAATATTAATTTACAGATATTTAAAAAAAAAATACATTAATGACGTTATTAAAATTTTTATATAAAATAATATTTTTTACGTACGATATGATGAGAACTATTTCATAGTTAAAAATGTGTTACAATTTATAGCTTAAATCTACAGTGACTTATGGGGCCATAAGTACTAATCATTATTTACAATGATAGGTTTAAATATTTCACCAAATTCTGCTATTATATAAGTTTTTTTTAAATTAATAGTTACTTGTTGAGTTAAATTATTTTAGATATCGAACCTCAAGAAGGGAAACATTTGTTCCCCAAAACATGTATTGTTATGTTAAATATTTTAAAAAAGGAGCAGACTGCCGAAATTCTATTATTATTCTGAAAATACTCTATGATGTGCTGGAAAGGTTCCAGGGAATCAAGAAAATCTGAGGAGGGAGGGGGTCATACTGATGAAGCGACAAGTTCTCTTTAATTAGGGTTATCTAATGTGTCGGTCGGGTAGAGTGGAATAGAAAACCTTTTAGAGGTCCTTGTACACTATTTTCCACTGTTGTGCAACTTGGAGAGTCGGTGAAAACGACCTTGATTATTTGTTTCAAGTGGCAATGCTAGTGTCAGGGTAGGAGTCCTGTTGCAATATGAATAAATTTCAGAGTGTTCCGTGGTCAGCAACTATTTCAAAACCCATGGGAAGTTCGAGGAGTGTGCTAATAAACTTTTTTATAAATTATAATATTTGTAATAATTGAAATAATCTAATGTTTGTTTAATGGCAGTCAACTGCATAAATGTTTATTGAAGACAAATGGTCTTCCAAAATTGATCTGTTTTGTATATTTTTTAAGAGGTGGTAGTTACAAGATAAAAACAGCCTATCTTCGGCTGGCTTAATCAAATTAGTCTGTGTGCGCTGACCACGAGATGCGAGCTAATGAAATTACTACTTGCTTGCATTTCAACAGTTCCACTAATAAAGTTATTTTTTGAAAACAAAATATTGTCTTCATTCTCTATTGTTATTTTAGACAATATCAATATTAATATAACATAATAATACGAGTTCAAAATAGAGATAATTAAAATACGAGCCCGGTGGCCTAGTGGATAAGGCACCACGCTAGAAAGTGGGGACTCGGGTTCGAATCCCGACTGGGCAAATCTTTTCTCTTCAAAATAAAAAATATATTAATATATTTATCAACCAAAAATAATTATCTCATAATTATAGTATTTGACGTATGTCAACAAGATCCAGCTAACAGTAATGTTCAATGAACATTCATCCCCGATTTGTACATCGCAACTGCGAGTGCCCGGGGGTATGGATCAGTGAAGAGAAAAGATTTCCCTGGTTCGGATACGAGCCCGGTGGCCTAGTGGATAAGGCACCACGCTAGAAAGTGGGGACTCGGGTTCGAATCCCGACTGGGCAAATCTTTTCTCTTCAAAATAAAAAATATATTAATATATTTATCAACCAAAAATAATTATCTCATAATTATAGTATATTTGACGTATGTCAACAAGATCCAGCTAACAGTAATGTTCAATGAACATTCATCCCCGATTTGTACATCGCAACTGCGAGTGCCCGGGGGTATGGATCAGTGAAGAGAAAAGATTTCCTGGTTCGGATACGAGCCCGGTGGCCTAGTGGATAAGGCACCACGCTAGAAAGTGGGGACTCGGGTTCGAATCCCGACTGGGCAAATCTTTTCTCTTCAAAATAAAAAATATATTAATATATTTATCAACCAAAAATAATTATCTCATAATTATAGTATTTGACGTATGTCAACAAGATCCAGCTAACAGTAATGTTCAATGAACATTCATCCCCGATTTGTACATCGCAACTGCGAGTGCCCGGGGGTATGGATCAGTGAAGAGAAAAGATTTCCCTGGTTCGGATACGAGCCCGGTGGCCTAGTGGATAAGGCACCACGCTAGAAAGTGGGGACTCGGGTTCGAATCCCGACTGGGCAAATCTTTTCTCTTCAAAATAAAAAATATATTAATATATTTATCAACCAAAAATAATTATCTCATAATTATAGTATTTGACGTATGTCAACAAGATCCAGCTAACAGTAATGTTCAATGAACATTCATCCCCGATTTGTACATCGCAACTGCGAGTGCCCGGGGGTATGGATCAGTGAAGAGAAAAGATTTCCCTGGTTCGGATACGAGCCCGGTGGCCTAGTGGATAAGGCACCACGCTAGAAAGTGGGGACTCGGGTTCGAATCCCGACTGGGCAAATCTTTTCTCTTCAAAATAAAAAATATAGAAATAATCTAATGTTTGTTTAATGGCAGTCAACTGCATAAATGTTTATTGAAGACAAATGGTCTTCCAAAATTGATCTGTTTTGTATATTTTTTAAGAGGTGGTAGTTACAAGATAAAAACAGCCTATCTTCGGCTGGCTTAATCAAATTAGTCTGTGTGCGCTGACCACGAGATGCGAGCTAATGAAATTACTACTTGCTTGCATTTCAACAGTTCCACTAATAAAGTTATTTTTTGAAAACAAAATATTGTCTTCATTCTCTATTGTTATTTTAGACAATATCAATATTAATATAACATAATAATACGAGTTCAAAATAGAGATAATTAAAACGGTTGGTATTAATGGTTTTTGTTTTTCTATAATTTTTTTTTATTTCTTTTTCTTATTTTTTTTTTAAAATATAAAACCATTCAGTAAAAATCGATTAATCCATTGCATTAAAATAAAATTTACTGACAAGAATTCCAAAGTTTTTCGTTAACAATAAAAATCCTGTGATATACTTATGGGTATAGGAAAGGCAATAACAATTGCATTTATTCATTTTATAATTATATTTTTTATTTTATTTTAATATTAAAAAAAATAATATATACTTTAGAGGACATTAATGTAGATCGTTAAGGACTATAGTTGACCATTTTTCTCCTCTAAAATTATAATAGTCCAAGTTTTTTTCGATTGATTTTTATGTTTTTTTGGGATGTTTAATACGAATATCATCTTTGTCTCCTCAAGAAACTTTATAGAGTTCCAAAATGTAAGGAAAAAAAAATGCTTTTTTATAATTTATTTTTCTTCTCTAGTAATGTTTAAAATAATTAACAGATTAATGAAAAACTAAATTTCCTACAAGTTATTTTTTATAATTTTTTTTGCTAAATCAACTTATTTTTATAACAAAATTATATGAAATAGTAACCTCACATTATATATTGACTAGATTAAATTTCCTTTAAGTTATTTCTTAGAAGATTTTTTGATGAAACGACCACTGTAAAAATAAAGGGATAGTTATGTATTAGCTGCATCATCTGATTTCGTTTACAACATACTTCGGTACCCACCGGAAAAAAAAAATAAAAAGCATTACAAAACATTTTGTTGGAAAACATATTTGAATATTTTATATTAAACTTTATTAAATATTAAACTCTATTAATTAGTTTAATATGGTATATGCAATAGTTATCATAGTGTAGTGTTTTTTTATTTTATACTTCAGATATTATATTAAAAAAAGAGTTATATTAATAATATTTGACGAAACTGTTAGGTTGAGAAAATATTATTTGACTATGCAGTAAATTCTAGGGCTTGAGAATATGGCAATGCCATACTACGTCGCCCAATTATTATATAACAATAATTTTTGGATAAATATAAATGTTGGGAGATATTGCTAAATATCCTTATATTCCTTAGTCGCCTTATATATAAATATATATTATATTAATAATATAAATCATTAAAATTATACCAAAACGAAGGCCAAGTTGTTTCTGTTGTGAATTGCGATGAAATATTTTTTATGAGTGTACCACATTATGTCTTATCAGACTATTATATCTATGATAAATTTATCATTAAACGGTTTAACCGCAATGAGAATACCTCTTTCTCTTTTTGAAAATAAATATTCGGAATTGAATACTAGTAATAAAATTGCATCACCGGGCCGATAAATAACCAATTTGGGTTACAGCGCATTCCACTTCCAGCCTTTTACGATCCCCTGTAGGCCATACTTTGGAAGATTTATCCATTTTTCCCGATAGGGAAGGAATGACATTTAGCCTCTGAAGACACTCGTCCCGGCAGATGGGTATAGGAAGAGGTTGTGTAAGAGGACAGGTTCTTGGTACTTTACAATTGTGATCATCCTCCGGCAGATGAAGAGAAAAGGGAAGGTACTTGCTTGGGACCTCCTCCCACTTTTAACTATATAGCATTACTTTTCCTTTTACGGCTACCTTCATCCTCCTATCTCGGGATTTACAAGAGTGTACATTTGCGAAATTTTCCAGGGGTTCATAACATTTAGGGTCAGGCAAAAGGTTTGAACATAAACTCAATATTATACCAAATACAATAATATTGAACACAGTGATGGGTTTTTTACATATAAAAGTACTATCTATCTTTTAATATCATAAGATTAGAATCCAACTTCCTATTGTTTTAATCACACGTTAAATCAAATTATTTTAATAAGAGAATTTCTTTGCACATTGTACTCCTTATTAACTTTCATAATAAGAAATATATAGTTGATTGTTAAGTAATATCAGAATGGGTACAATATCCACGTTTGGTACTATTGCAGCGATTAGACAATAAGATCCCTCATCTAGCTCGTTTTCATCCAGCGTTGATAATTGCTTGGAATTTGTTGCCATACTCCGCACTGTTTTTACTGTGTCCATAAATTACTGTTTGTCCATATAATTTGGGATTGTAAGGATTGGATACGAGAAGTTTTAGAAGGTTTAGTTGAGCTCCAAAGCTCACCTCCGGATGTTCAAAAATCGGAAGCATTGAACGTTTGTCAATTTAATTTTGATGAGGGCGAAAACTACGAGCAGTTTCCTGTCGTTTTAATCTTCGTTGTAGATTCCAAGTTAAACGTTTGTCTAGTTAAATTGATCTGTTAAATTTTAATTCTGCTTTTTTTTTCATCTAATTACTCCATCCACATCCAGTACCTTCAGTCCAGCCAGTCCACCAGTAGGTACTTATTATGTTAGAAATGAACTAATCCACAATATACCATGTGTTGCTGATTATACCTCCTCCCATTTTCTACCTCCTAAGCTTGCTTTCTATTCTAATGCCAATATGTGTGTTATCACTCATCAAAATATAGATTGGAATGACTATATTTTTGAAATTTTAAAGTTTTTCCCTTCAGCCGGACTCGAACTCGAGCCCCGGAGCTTGACAGTCTGGTGCTTAACCTATTACTTTACGGAATACTGGCGGATTTTTTTATGAAGATATTTAAAAATTATCAATTTAGTAATAAATGATTATATGACAAGATATTTTAATACTATCAATGTGCAATTCAAAAAAGATAGTTGGTTTCTTTTTCGTTTCACTCCTCGACTACCAGCAGTTTAAACAAATATTCTTTCGGGCAATTTAAAAATTCCGACTACTCGAACATTTACTAGACAAGCGTTCAAAGCTCCTGATAAATTATACAAAATACTTATTTACATGACAGTCATTCGACCCATTTGGAAATACGGAGTTTAGCTTTGGAGTTCCACTAAACCTTTCAAACCTTACAATCAAAAATCCTTCGTAAAACCCTCAACGCTCATTATTATGTCTCAAACAAACTTATTCATAAAGATCATAATGCCTCATGTAGCAAATTTGGCCCAAACCAGATACCTATCCTTTCATAGTAAACTCCTAACCCACTCGAATCCACTAGTCCCCACTTGCTTCACACTTTATCCCCGATAATCCTCAGAGGCGTCTGAAAAGAAGATGGCCAAGAGACCCTCTAATATAGAACTTTTAATGAAGTGATACTATTAAGTAGTTCTTAAGATGTTATTGATACATAATTATAATCATTATTCTCAAATTTACTTGTATGTAATGTATACAGTTGTTAATATCAATGAATAGTTTTAAAGAAAACTATTAAAAAATGTTATAAGACCTTTTAAGCTGAAGGAGATGTAATTATATTATATATTTCTTTGGCATAACTCCTCTTTATTTTATTTATAACGACATGTTTCGGAGACATGCTGCATCTTCAGACTTATAAAATTTTTTAAATTACATTAATTTATAACATGATACAAATATTTTTTACAATTATATAATACGTAATTTACACATAATCAGTGAATACCTTCACATGGTCAATTCTTACATGTTTCTGGCCATACTATGTACAACAGAGCAATGTACAACTTGTGTTATTGTTGGTCTTATTATGATCTGTTAATACTGTTTAATATAGTGTTTATATAAAAACTCTATATTTTATTTCAGTTGCATTGTCACTAATATTCACATTTTTTAATTATTTACTACTTAATTACGGATCATTTGATTAAATTAAATTATATTTTTCAGTTATTTATCAAGTTAGCATAATTTGTTCCAATTATTCCAAAAAAATGTCTCCGAAACATGTTATAAATAAAATAAAGAGGAGTTATACTAAAGAAATATATTATACTAGCTGAAATAATCCTGCTCCGCAACGGTTTAATATCATACTTTAATATCACTAAATTAAATTAGTAAAAGTTAAGCTTAACGTTGATAATTATTATTACTTAAATAAACCTAAAGAATTCCATTCTTAGAATAATTTCAATAAGTAAATTTGACAATTTTCAAAAGTTAATTCTATATTATTTTGATAGTCCTCCAGTGAAGCTTCAAGGTAGCACCATCTTACCCAGCTCTGATACCAGACCATCAGCTTTTCTTATGGCATACTTTAAGTGAATATAGTCTCAACTTCTCCAATTTTTTTATTTTTTCGAATAAAGTTTAGTCTTTCTGTTTCTATTTTTGCGTACATATCAAGCATAAATTGGTTGAGGAGATCACGAAATTAAAGTAAATAAGGTTCACCTCCTCGCTACATTTAGGCGAAAAATCAGCTTTCTTAAGTGGTGTATTGGTGTTTAGGTACAACCGAGGGATGTTAATACTGTACCTATCTTCTCTATGGTAGAACATGAGACGATACTGAAGAGAATCGTACACTTGATAGAACTCACTGATTTTTATCAGTTTTTTGTCCCTGCTGTGGAGAACAATGTCTCGCTTTTCAAACGCCTGGCCAACAATCAAAACAGCAACTTCGTTAGCGGTAGGAGTATTGTAACGTTCTCAGTGAGCATTTGAAGGCTTTTTGTCAGCACTGATAACTACCTGGAAATCTTTTAGATCTTTGGGAACAGACTCAACAGCAGCTTTGAAGTCCTTGATAAACTCGTTATGTTCATGAAGAATTTTCTGGAGTTGGCTTACAAATGCAGGCTTGACATTTTGAAAGTGACCACAGCGAATACCTCTTTCATCGTTGTCATCACCAACAAAATTCGCCTGAATAAAAGACGTGTGCTGTTGTGTTCCAGGCATCAAACTCCCTATTCTGTGATATATACCTGTCCTCGCACCTTAAATGTTGGCATTATATCTCCCTATTTTATCCATTTTGCTCCAAATGACGTCATTTGGAAACAACCGTTCTATTTCCAAATATTATTTAGAAAATGCTCAGCTTCAGGAAGTTCGTAAGTAAGGAGGCTGTGCAAGAGTTCAGGATATTCTTGAAAGGGAGGAAGTTGGACTTTCCCGTTACTGCAGCACATGGCAGGGCTCTCGTCCTTCCATTTTACAGCATAACACCAATTTCAAATAGACCATGATCCAATATCGACGGTTTTGTCTTTTGCATATTCAGTTTTTGGGTCATACTGGCTGTATAACCTTTCCATTGAACATCTTTCATAGTGTTTTGTTACAGCTACACGTTTAACATGAGGATTATTTTCTGATAATTTTTTTTTAAAAGACTTTCTATGGATTTCAGGAAGGGTTTTCTTATACTTCTGTACAGTCCCTCTAAGTACAGTTGGGTGATTCTCAGGATATGTGTATACAGCATATCCTTTAACTTCGGGTTGGCTTTCTTTATGTTTGTTAACCACTTTTCTGCTAATTTCGGGATGATTTGTCATGTATTTCTTAACAGCGTCCCTGTTGACCTCTAAATGTGCTTGAATATATTTGGGAGCAGAGTGCCTTAGTTGTTTGTTGCTAACTGAATCTGTGGATCATTTCCTACGTTGTTTACTTTTATATTGATGGGTTTACTTCAATGTTGCAATAGACTCATCTGAACTGAGAAAAAGGTATATCCTAGGTTCAAGGAATGAAATTCAGAAATGCTAGGTACAACTTGTAAAATACAACTTGGGCCTGGTTAAGAAAAGCCGATTATCTTGTGACCGGTAAACTGAAGGAAGAGTAGTTGGTGACGAAGCTACTGGTGAAGCAATGTTGGTGGGTTGCTCGTAAGGAATATGTAGATCAAACTGGCCTTACATGTCATCACCAGAGAACATAAGTCTTTTAACCTCCTCTTTAACATAAGTCTTTTAATAGCTTCTCGTCACGAAACAACTCAAACTTGTAAGGGTACATCTCTGCAGCCACCATGAGTTCACAGAAAGTACCATATTATAAGGTTTCGACATCGATCGTATTTTTGTTTGTTTACAACTGTAAGGAACTTAATTTGAGGTCAAAGTGTGCGTCTTAAACATCTAACCTATTTCTTAACTTAGGTTATCTCCATATACCATATGACAATTAATCAATTAAGGCTTGGGCACACAGAAAGCGGTCTGTCGCGGCGGTCAGCGATCCAGTGGCTGTCGCAGCGGCCTGCGATATAGGGACGTCACATAGGGAGCTCACACATTCTGGTGAGCGGTCCGGTCTGGCCTCTTTCCTCTCGTGGCTTGGTCCGTGTTGGCGTTTTTTTTATATTGAGTATGAGCTCAGACGAAGAAATTCTCCTTTTGCTATTTGCATTGCAAAGCCAAAAGAGGAAAAGACGATGCTGGGTGCATGAAATTAATAAGAAGTGAAAACAACTAGGGGAATATCACCGCTTATATGTGCGAAAATGTGAATAATAGTAACAGTACAGCTAATAGAATGAAAATGGAATGGGTAATAAGAACAAAATTAAAAGGCTAGTATGTTAGTAATAAATAAACAAAACAATGATTGAACATTTCCCAGTGGTGTCAGTGTGAATTAGGATGACCAAATGAGAATATCACAGTGTAAGGTAAAATTTCAGTTATTGTTAAATGTAATAGTAATATAGTATAGAATTGTAAATATAACATAAATTATAGTAGAACCTGAAGATAGAGCAATTGAGCTCTGAAACAAGTCGAAATAAATGAATAAAAAACGAATAATGGGGAGTTATGCCTTTTAAAAATGAATAATTTATTAATTAAAAAAATAGTACTTACTTGTTGAATTTAATTCTTTTGCTATCACATTCCATGCTTCCGCCTTCATCAAAACATTTTTGTAATGCTCGTCGGCACTATCATACAAGCACTTATATTTTCGAACATTTTCAATTAATAATTCGATTTGTTCGGTCATTTTTTAATCGCAGGTGGTGAGGCGGTCAGGGTTTAATTTGTAATTTTGTACTACTGGATCGCTTGTCGCCACGACAAAGACTGGACCGCGAGGGTAGACCGCGTGCTGTTTGACGGGGATAATGCAATGTTGTGTATTACAACCAGACCGCCTGACCGCTTCAGTCGCAGATCGCAGACCGCCGCTACAGACCGCTCTCTGTGTGCCCAAGCCTTTATTATTCACCCAATAAAAATTGTAATCGCATTTTTCGGGAATTAGCCGCGATCCAGGCCGATTTTTTTTAATTCCTATCTTAGCGAGCACCTACGGCCCTAGAAGAAGCTACATATCGAATTTCATTCCAATCCGTTCGCTGGTTCCTGAGATTTCGTGTTAAGTGAGTGAGTGGTATTTGACAAATATATAGTAGATAAAAAATGATCGAATCAGTTTATTTTTCCGGGTTGCTTGTATTCAAGATTACAGATTAGCGCATCTTATGTCATAGAAAGAACTTTTAAGGACACCTTTATTTACTAAAATGTTTTGTTTATTTTTTTTTATGTTTAATGTTTATTATGTTTTTTGTTTTTTTTTAAATATTCAAATTCGGAGAGTAGACAGAATAAAGAAATACAGCATTATTTTTCATGTAGATACAACTTTATGTTATGATTTTAAAAAAACAAAAAACAAAAATATATGGAATGCTAATGTGATTACTGAAACAAACCTATCCTGCTATCTCAACACCTTCATTCACGTTTATTTTATTTTTATCATATTATAATTCCAAAACAGAAACGAGAAATCCGAGATGACAAAACTCGCGAATTTTACTTATGAAAGGAGTGGATAGTGGGCCGTGGACATTAAGTATTTACATAGGGCCATTAATAAAGATGATACCCGTTCCGCCGTAAACACACTGTCAGCTCATTGCTGATTCTCCGGGTACCGGTTCGTTGACAAGCCCCGAGTCGTTATACACAACACGGCGACATCTTTTTCCTATTTCAAAACATTTGTCCAAACAATCGCTCATAGGGCGGAGAGCCGCCTACAAGAATGGCCGAGGACGAGCGTCATTAGGTTGGTCCGGATTTACGATATTGCTGGCTACAGCGTACTCCGACCTCACATCTCTTCCATTTTACGGCCTCCGGGTGTCGTCCACACCGTACCGAATTCTCCCTGGCATTCTTTCTTACCAATGCGTCGTGTCCACTCGACCGGGACAACAAAAAAAGTTATTTGGACCCTCCGAGTCCTTCAATTTTAACTTTTGTATTCCTTTAATTATAGATGCAGGACCCTTGTTGGTTAGATGCTCTTTTATAGAATCTTATTAAGGAAAATACTTAAGCTTCAAATGAAATGAAGTACCTACTTTCAAATATATGTCTATTGTTTTTGGTTTAATTGGAAAGAATGATAAATATTATAATTTTCGTTGTTGAATTTTGGTACTTAGTAATGATAAGTAGCTTTCGGCAGGATATGTGGTATTGTGCATGTGCGAATATCTGCCCATGATTAAACTTAAAACAGTACATAAAAGAGGTACAAGACTAGTTTAAACTTTCGTAACGCGACTAAACTGAAGGGTTTAGTGGATGAAGGGGTTATGTAATAAAGCATAATTTTGAGTAATTTATGTTTAATTTTTTTTTTTTAATTTCCTTTAGCAGCAAAATGTTACATAGCCCCTTCATCTTCTTCATATATCTTTTCCTAGTTGTCTTGAAATATTCAGATTTTACTACCTAACACTTCTGCACATAAATCCTTCATCCAATGAACTAGATTTTGTTTTTTTTAAATGTGACCACCAAACTCTTCAATTATCCAAAGTTCCAACACATTACGTTTATTCTTACGTGAATCGTGAAACGACAAACACCCAGTTCAACAAACAGACAAAATAAAATATCTAGGACATACATTCGATGGTAGAATGCCATGGGGCCCATTGTATTAAGGATAAAAGGACTTTAATAAATAGAAGACTGGATGTACTCGTAATTCAGAAAACAATCAAAATTAAAAAATAATTTTTAGAGAAAAAAACGAAACCGACTTCGAGATTAAACCTACTTACACGAACTTAACTAAAAAAAAAAAATAATATTTTAATTGCTTCAAAGCAAAAACCGTTAAATAAAAATCAATGAAATTATTGATACTTATATACCTATTCACAATTTATGATCAGTTATTTTTGGAGTCGGTGCGAGCCAAGAATGGCAGTTTGATCCTGCCTCTGCAATACACTTTCGAATGGCCCGAGACAGCGGTGTGGCGGTGATGAAACAGTGGGAGGATCTTTACAATTACATTTCTTTTCAAATTCTGTTATTGTTTTTTGTTTGGTTGTCACCGACTCCAAAAATAACTGATCATAAATTGTGAATAGGTATATAAGTATCAATAATTTCATTGATTTTCATTTAACGGTTTTTGTTTTGAAGCAATTAAGATATTATTTTTTATTTTTTAGTTAAGTTCGTGTAAGTAGGTTTAATCTCGAAGTCGGTTTCGTTTTTTTCTCTAAAAATTATTTTTATTTTCACTTTTTAGTGGTGTGTATTTTTGTTTATATAGTCAATTCTCGATCTTCAAGCTCACCTGAAAAATAGTTCGAGTTACTGAACAAAGACTTATCGAGGTTATCATTCCACTTACCTTCATGTAATTGGGAAAATTGAACACAAAATGGGGGTTGAAATCATTACGTATATTTTTCATTAATGGGTATGTGTATGTTGTTTGTACATACATATAAAATCATTGATAAAGAAAATTAAATATCTGGTACCAATTTAACATATAACTTTCAACTGAATTGAGTTTTTTTCTGAGGGTGCCTAAAAGTAGACACCGCCTTCCACCAGTGGCGATATTTATTCTTTAGGACGGAGATTTAGTTACTATGGAGATTTTAAATAATCATAATCATAAATATGTTTAAAATGTAAGGTTATATAACAGTGATTTTTATTAACGGTTTTTTTGATTTTTCTTAAAAAGTGCTGCGTTGATTTCAAAATATTTTTTATGGGACTACCTCTGAAGTATGCCCTACCGGTCTAAAAAAGAATCATCAAAATTGATTAAGAATTGACGGAGGTTCTCAACTCATCTGTATTTGTTTTTTGTATGTTACGCGATTACTCTGTCAATTCTGAATCAATTTTGATGATTCTTTTTTAGACCGGTAGGGCATACTTCAGAGGTGGTCCCATAAAAAATATTTTGAAATCAATGCAACACTTTTTAAGAAAGTTAATAATTAATTGTTTGAACTGTTTTTTTGATTTTTCTTAAAAAGCGCTGCGTTGATTTTAAAATAGTTTTAATGGGACCACCTCTGAAGTATGCCCTACCGATCTAAAAAAGAATCATCAAAATTGATTCAGAATTGACGGAGTAATCGCGTAACATACACACAAAAAAAAAAAAAAAAAAAAAAAATACAGACGAGTTGAGAACCTGCTCTTTTTTGAAGTCGGTTGAAAATATGACAGAAATTATGACCTACACACACTTACTAAAACCTCTAAGGACTTAAGCATCACAAATTGATGGCACTGCTAAACAGACATTCATAAATATATTATAAACTTTTCTTGATATTATTTTTCCTCATGCCTAACATAGTTTTTGTTTTCTATTTACATTTCAGCACAACTGTTGATCGCCAATTTTGTGTTTGACAGGTGTGGATTTGTAATATAGAAGTGAAAAAGTATAATATTTGTTAACAAATAGAGGGTGGTGAGACACTGCACTATATATAATTAGCAAGCTTTGTAAGTGACTCATTATATTTGTTGGCCTCTTGGACAACGCTGAGGAGATCCAAATTTCATTTTAACAGCTTAATTGTGGAGCGTACAGGAAAATTCTCATTTTTGCTTTCAAATGAAAAAAAAATAAATGTGTATGAAACAAATTCCTTATTTTGAATAATGCGGATAATTTTGTAACTAAATATTTTATCGTAAATGGTTGTTGAGTTAATAGTAAACAGAAATGGAGGAATTCAATAGTAAACAGTACGAAATAACTTGTAGGAAATTTTATTTATTTTTCGCATTAGGCATTGCACGCATTGTGTTTGGTTTAATGTTGCAACTTAAGAAGGTTACACTCTTACGAAGTGAGAAAGTTAAAAATCGTATTTGACAAATGGAAAAACGTGAAAATTCATTGATGGAAAACATTATTTTTTTTCCAAGTACAGGACTAAACAAGAAATATTACTAAATATATATTTATATTTAGAAATACTAAATATATATTTATATTTAGAAATACTAAATATATATTTATATTTATATATATATATATTTTATATAATATATATTTATGTGTTTAAAGAATTTGTTCAGCTTACCTTAAGACTTAAAGTTTTATTTTAAACATTATGTAAACAAAAACCAAGATCAAGACTAAAAAACACTCATATGTTCTAAATTTATTAACGAAGGGTATTTTAATATTGGATAAATAATACATTAGTTTGTTCTTTATTCTGGTAAAAGAGGATTGTTTGAACCTGCATCCCGTGCAGGTTTTCATTAGTAGCAATCATTCAGTACAGAGCGCATCCCATTTTCCAAGCTAGACGTAGTTACGTTAGTTGCCAGCAGATGGTAGGAGTAGTTACTGTGAAACTAGGATGGGTGTTGGTTACAGGCAGTTTGTTTTCTGAATGTTATTATTAATATAGATTATAGAATAATACATTAAAAAAAAATGTATTTATCGTTTTATAATAATATTATTCATGGAATAATAAATAAATATTAATATCCATTCATGTGCAGAGTCTTTACAAATATAAAGTTAGTTGTTTTATTTTTTTTATAAATACCTTTTCCAATAATTTTAATAATTAATCAGTTGTATTTATTTAACGTGTCAATCGAAACGTTATTTAATTAATTGTTAATTCCTGAGAAACATATAATTATATACTTTACAATTATGTATTATATTACCACTTTTGATTATGATTTTTCTGCTTGAAATGTATATACTCAATTTTATAAGTGTTTTAAAACGATGAATCAAATATAATTTAATATGTTTTTTTAAATACTAAGACTCTTTATTATTATTTAAGAGATTATGTTTTTTAGAATAAACCAGATTAGTTATTCTTCCTTATGTTCTTTTTTGACGGAAATGAATTGTTTACACCAAAAGAAGAAAATACTAAGGAGAAGTGTTAAGGAATATTAAAACATCTGGTTTGAAAAGGATTGAGTCAATTGGGAACTATTTTAACGGTTTGTTTTGCAGGATGGGAAGAACGATTTACAATCGACGTTGACGATTAAAAGTCCGAAGTGGTAGGCGAAGGCTTAAACGAGTTGGCAAAATTAACGTTAGGCTCACTTTGCAAGACAACTGATATCTTATTTAAATAATTATTTCATGTTTGGTTTATGTTTACAATAATATACTTTGTTATATTATTATAATTAATTCAGTAGGATGACATAGGGTCTATTTGTCCGAAATACATTTTTTATTTTTTATATATTTATATTATTTATAACAAAAATAAATTTATATTATTCTTATTTTAATATATACTAGTAATCTGCTATACTTAATTGGTCTATTTATTTTTTCCCCTTATTTTCATAAGATTTTTCTACCTCCCCAGTATATTTATTTTGTATGCCTTTTGTCTTCATTTTGAATCTCTATTTTTTTAAATTTAGCTTTCTGTTCTTTTTTTTTTTTCTAGCCCTGACGAAGGCTTGCATTGCAAGCCGAAACGTCAGCTCAATAAATTAATGTAGCTTTATAGTGGTATATGTCACTGCGCATCCGAATCATTATCCATTATATATTTTTGCTGTCCAAAAATAATACACCATTACATTTATATTAGTTTTAACTTTAAACTTTTAAGTGAAGAAATTGCGAGGCCTAGAAATTATTCTAGGATGATCATAGAACATACGATTTCATGAATAATTTAAATTGTTTTTAATCTTTTTATTGATATTTACAACTGTATAATATAATTTTTGGGGAAAATGAATACAGTAACATAACTTGATGATGGTCTCGAAACCATCTTCTTTTCAGATGCCTTAGAGGGCTATCGGGAATAGAATGTAAAGCAAGTTGAGAGACTAGTGGATTTGAGTGGTTATGGAGTTTATTATGTGAGATTAGGTTTTTGGATTGGGCTAAATCAGCAACATATTGCTGGAAAATTAGGATTTTTATGGATAAGTTCATTTGTGACAAAGAAAGGAGCATTGAGGCTTTTTCGAAGGATTTGGGATTGTAAGGATTGGATACGTGAAGTTTTAGATGGTTTAGTTGAGCCCCAAAGCTTACCTCCGGATGTCCAAAAAGGTGTGATAATTGTCATCTAAATGGGTCGGAAACTTTGAACGTTTGTCTATTAAAGTTTGAAGTCGAAAACGGCGAGCAGTTTCCTGTCGTTTTAGTCTTCTATATAGATTCCAAGGTAAACGTTTGTCTAGTTAAATTGATCTGTTCAATTTTAATTCTACTTTTTTTTTGTTAGGATATCTAGGAAGAGTATACCGTCTCTCATATACTTCAACAGAGATCATCATCATCTGCACACATACACCGTGGAGATACCATCCATTTGTTGATGATGCTCGCAGCCAGTTGAGAGGCAGTGCAATGCCCCTGGTATTGGTATGATATAAACTTGTGGCAGGGCGGATCGCGGCTGGCATATCAATGCGGCCTAGTTAGCATCGCCCCAACTGTCTTTGATGTGCCGTTCTCCCGGTCTCCTTTCGGTTATATATGGATCTGCAACATACTTCTTTGTTTTTTCTATTTTATCTTTTTATTTTGTAATAGCTTTGCCGTGATATTATTGCCCAGTTTTCAATTATTCGTAGAAGAAAGTTTCTTGTAACTTCTGACGGACTGATCTGAGGAAAAACTGTTGGAAAGGAGGTTATAGGTAGTATAGGGTTGACTTTGTCCTTGTTAATCGTTGTAATGTGTTTCCGTTTTAAGTGACATTGAATATCTCTTCAACACCACTTAACAGTATCACAAGACTGGTTTAATAAATTAAAAATAAAACTCCATTACACTAAATACACAGCACATCAACTTTACACTCAGACATAACTCTTACCTTCATGTCCTCACCGACAATCAACCCATAGACGAACATTGACCCATTGACCAACGAAATTCATTACTTAGGACATACTGAACCTGGGGTCCAAACGTGAAAAAAATTATCTCAATTTAAACAAGAGACTTAAACTCTCGGATGAAGTTATTGTAGTATTTTTAACAGGTGTGAATAAAGAAATAAATGAGAGAAGAAAAAAATGGAATTCAATCATCCAAATTATAATGTTTTTTATAAGTATTTTTTAGCAGAAAAAACCTTCATGATATGTAAAGAATCTTGTTCTACTGAGCCGAAGGAGGATTTCAATTAAGAAATTACTCTTATATTTGAAAACATTTTTTAAATCTAAAGCTGTTGTAACTATATGTAATGAGTTGAAAATTTACTTAAATTGAGTTAAAAGGTTTTGAATCTTTGAACAGTGAACCATAATCCGACTTGAGGAGAAGAATTAGTGGGCTTTAATGTGAATCAAAGCAAGAAATATATATATATATATATATATATATATATATATATATATATATATATATATATTTTTTTTTTTTTTTTTTTTTTCTTTGGACCTTCTAAGGACCACGGGCTCGTATATATATATATATATATATATATATATATATATATATATATCTGTATGTGTGTGTGTGTGTGTGTATTTGTGTTTTTCACTAAATGAGATACAAAAAGTAATTAAGCACATAGTTTAAATTTAAGTGCCCTTAGTCTCCTACGTATTTATTTAGGCTTCGGTATAAGAAAAGTAAATACCAAATGATCAATCAATCACTGAAATACCAGTCATCAATTATACCTATGAACTTTTTTTTTTCCAAGTAATGTAATAAATTTATTTTACTCAGTTTGAGGAGTTGCACAACCAAACTGTTATTTTGAAAAACAGCGGGATTTTTTTGTATAACAGTTTTTATTTATTATTAATTTATTAAACTTTAAAAGCTTTTTTTATGATGATTGGATATACGAATAGATTTGTTATTTATTTATTTTAATAATTTTTCCAAGTACTGATGTTTAATATGTTTTTTAAATTTCATTCCAACTTATTTTTATAGTTATATAAGGAGGTTAGGATAGTTTAGTGGGATATGCTCCCGTCCCCGGATTCGAGTCAGGCTGTAGGTAGAATATTAATTTTCTGTTATTTAAGCCGTGTATCGTCTGCAGGGTTGAGAGACCATCCTGGGCACTCCCAGCCCCTATAGTGTTGGTGTTCTTAATCCGGGGGAAAACCTGGCGGTTGTGATTTCGGCCGAATCTCCTTCCACAATCATATATCTAGAAACAGCATATCTTTACCAAAGTACTGTAACCAACACCCTTCATGGGTTTACTGGTAATTTTTTATTTATTTTATTTTTATTTTTTATATCGTCTGCTTGGAGGTAAAAGTTATTAAATAAAAAAATCAATTTTTTCCGTTTCAATATTCAAACGGGATTATGCTCATTAAAAATTTCTCAGATAGTTATATAGTGAATTTCTCATTCTCTAAAGTGCATGAATAGCAGTTATATTCCCTTGGTGACTTTTTATACTTATGGGAAATTATAATATCAACCCACAATGACTAATTTGTCGAATTTGAAAAAAATTGCACTTAGTGACCTTTACCTCCAAGCAGACGATATGTTTTATTCATATGTTTATTTATTTATTTGTTTTCTCTTTAATTATATTATAATTTTCTTTTATTTCATAAATATGTTTTTTTAATCAATTTCTTTGTTAATGTGTAGTTTATTAATGTTAATTCCAAAACCGCCCTTAATAGCTGCATATTATATTACCTAATTGTCTAAATGAAAAAAAATAGTAATTAAAGTAATGTTTCTCTACTTTTAATCAAAGGTTATTTATTTTTTTTCTTTTATTTATGATATTGTTATAAATAACAAGAAATATATAAATAAAAAATAAAAATCTTATTTGCTTGTAAAATGATTAGTGTTTCTTTACAATGTTATTATTAAAGGATCTCATTTCAGATTAGTGTATTTATGATAATTCTTATTCTAATAATACTTTTTAAAAAAATTAATTAAAAAAAAAGAAAAAAAAAGCAACTCTAATAATTAACTTTTATATTATATGATTATTAATAAATTTGATCTTTATTTAATGATTTTATTTATTGAAGGTGTTAAGAGGGGGATTCGAATCTATGAAGAAGACACTCAAGAGTTTATCAACTAAGTTAATTGTTATCAAGAGTTTATTTATCTGTATTATTCTTTAAACGTTTATATAAATAACCACAGCCGTCAAAAATACAAACCGATTATAAGCGGAATGTATAATGTAGGAAAATAAGTAAAAAATATGTTAGGTATAAGGAAGAACGATTCCTAGCGTTAACTCTTTATTAACTTATAAATATTACGAAATTAGTTCTCTTACCAACCTTCTTTTCAGTCTCATATTTGTGTTTTCCGGTATATAGTTAATTACTATTAATAGTAATTCTATAAGTGAGTTTCTGTGTATACTTAAATTTTTGTGGAACCGTCTCTATATATTTAAATACACATTCTCATCTCTGTTTTTTTTTTTCTTGTCTCTATAGCCCTGACGAAGACATACAAAATTAATTGAAACGTTAGCATAAAATAAAATTGGTTTATCTTCGTTATGTTTTATCTGACCTCCTGACCATATTTTCAGAAAATGTAATAGTAAATGATAACAGTTGTTTTTGTTTGTTTTGATTTTTGTTCCTTATTGTTTTAAAATAAATTATCATGTGTGATAAAACTCATTGGAATTTCGGAAACAACTGGTTTTGAGAACCGTTCAAATGGCGTTTGACGACAGATCATCCTGAGATCTTCGGCAGCTTCAGGTTTCCACCTGATTTCTTGATGACCCGGCCCGGTAGAAATGATCTGAAAAAACAAAACAAATTTATTCTGACAATAAAAAGCAAAGTATGGAGCTAAAAGGGGTCAGGAGCGTGGTTAAAATTTATCCAGTCATAATGTTCTGTAAAGAGGCCGGAGCGGGCGGTGGAACGGTGGGCAGTTTAGATGTTATCGCTGACTGATGTGGTCCACTCGTGGCATCCAACACGACCGATGACACCCCATACACAGGCCCCAATGAAATCTGATACCCGCATTTTTTCAACAACACTCATAATTTATGGTTTTATGGCCGCTACAAATCCATTTTAATAAAAGCTGATTTTCTAACTTTATAGTCTTAGCCTATTTATGAAATATGCCTTGGAAAATAGTACTTTAGTCGATGTATCTATGAGTACTATTCAAAATAAATCAAAGTGATTGCGGACCATCTTATGCAGCGATAGGGATTCTTATGATCTCCTCGTATTTAAATCTGGACAAACTTGCTTCACTGGATGCCACCAGTTCTAGAAGTATTTATCTATCACTTATTGAATCTGCCATCATATTAAAATAAACATCGGTTATGGTAATTAATTATATACTAACAGACAAATATTCAATTAGGATCGATGAATTATTAGCCACTACTATTATTTATTTATTTTTTTTTTAAAACTAGTTTCTAATGTTAAGCGTTCATCAGTTCTAAAAACATTATTTTTTCCTTTAAATTATCAGCGCTTTGCTGCATAGATTATATCTGTGGTGATTTGCAAAAATTGATTTGTCTAATTTCACCATTTTATACTTTACTGATCATGATATGTGTTTCGAGTTGTATTTTTCTATGCCACAATTTGAAATGTCTAAAGAAAAACCTCAGCGAAAAATGTTTTTGAAAAATGGTGAAATTTGACATATCAAATTTTACAATTAAATACATATATACAATAAACTTTTAAAAATGTATGAAATCAAACATGTTGCTTGACCTAAGGAGGGAAAAAGAAAAGAACTTCTGAAAGATGTCATGGCCTGGAGCAGTGAAGAGACGAAAGGGTCAGTTCGAAATGGCCTCTTTGTTTAGATTGAACCAGTTTTAAAAGTAAAAAAAATTCAAGATAAGTGACAAATAATTCATGAATTCAAATTGTATGACACTTTTATGTCATCATGCGTACCTCAAATGAGACCAATATTCCACCTTTTTTTTTTTTTCTTCATTTTTCTCGGCTAAAAGTTTAATTTTGCTTTAGGTATTCTTTTATCAGGGCTTATGAAACGTACTGGTATTATTAAAAACTTTGATTTGAAAAAACTGATCTTTAGGTGAAAGTTTTTGACCCTCATAATAAAAAAATATAAATAAACCTTATTAATTAAAAATTCACATTGAAACTGTCATACTTGATTTAATTTAAAAAATAAGAACCCTTCCTATTACAGTCGGAATTTTACCTTTATCAACCAGCTTCGAAAAAAATTCAAAAAATCCACTTTCCAGCTTTTTATTTTTGAATAGTTTTTTACTACAAAACTATCTGTAGGTAGGTGAAAGTTTTTCTCAAAAATAGTTCTTCACATTGAAAACTGTCATATTCGGATTTTACCTTTATCAACCAGCTTCGAAAAAATTAAAAAATGGACTTAGCTGGTTTTGGAATTCTACTCTTCATAATAAGATAAAATAATATATATTATATAATAATAGCATATAACCTTTTTTTTTTTTTACATTTATGAACTATTTTTTTGTGGACTAAACATATTTATGAATAAATATGTTTTTTTTTTACTTCCCTTTGTTTTTTTTTCATATACTTCTTCATACTACCTGTGGGTCATTTTAAATTTTAACATGTATTTTAGATTTTTTCATATATATAATTTATGATGTTCCAATTAAATTTTAATATCGAAAATTAACCAGCGATGGATTCAGTTTTTTTTTTTTTAATACATCTTTTAGGTTTATTAAGTTTTTGGGTCAAGATCGTCGAATAGTTATTTTTTGAACGAAGCTTGATGATTCTCTTTGCTTACAATTTAATTTTATTATATTGGTTCAAAGGTTAATAAATGACAGAGTATATTTTTAATGTATATTATAAAATATTTTACATTTATTATACTTTTTTTTATTACAGAAGTGTCAACTTAAAATTAATTAAATATATTAATATATGTATATACAATACAATTAAATATACATTTTTCTAAAATTGTAAAATCAATTTACAATCGTTTAATACAATTACAACGAAATTGTACATAAGTGTCTTTTGAGAACATAAAAAGTGCACCAAATGTCCTCGATGTGCACATCCTCCTCTATAGCTAATGTGGAACAATACAATTATTTTTGTATTTTTTTCTTATTCTATTTTTTTTTTAAATTTTATAATTATACATTCATTTACAAATCTATTTTACAATTTCGATTTGAGCGTGTGTGAATGATTTTTTTTTTAGTGTAATAAGTGATTTTTGTAAATCTAAATAAAAAAATTATTCCTAAAAAAAATAAAAAACTTTGGTAGTATAAATTTAAAAAAAGAAAATTAAATTAAGTACAATGTTGGCATAGTGCCACATTGTTTTTATCCATACTTTGGATAAATATTTTCCTAAAACAATCACACACCATTTTTTTCTATGTGCCTACCTTCTTCTTCTTTTTTTTTTTTTTTTTAATCGTTTTCCTCGATTCTCATACCTAAGAAGATTTGATTAGGGGTGGGCATTTGTACTTTCGTGTCTACTGTACGTTCGACTTAATTGACTTTGGTAGTCAGATCGAGCGGAGCAGTCCTCCGTAGGACCATGTCCTCGGACGGCAGTTCGTCGTCTACTGTGATGTCTTCATCGGAAGAGGAGTCTTCAGCGGCAGTCGAGCCACTCGTCTTGAGTGATAGATCGATGGGTGAGTCAGGGGTGGGAGAGCGCTCTGTCCTGTTGAAGTTATCGTCGTAGCATCTTCCGCCGAACATGTAGCCTGGGTACAATCCGGCTGTGAGGGGAGGAAGGTACGCTGGGTGGGGGAACATGTATGGAATATAATGCGGCACGTCCTTAAAGAGTGGTCGGTAATTGTCGGATGAATCGGACACAGAGTCTGGAGAGCTGATGCTGGGGGAAGTCGGCTTGTAGTCGTCGATGCCGAGGAGTAGGAGTTCGTCTTTACTTCTGTTGATGGAGGCGATCTGCATCTGCAGCTTCTGTTCAGCTCCGTCCTTCTGCTTCTGTTCCTGGAGGAGGCAGTGGATCTTGAACCAGTTGGACCTGCGGCCGTAGCGGGAGCCGCTCTTGGACATCCCGACCAGGAGGCACTTCCTCAGCCGGCAGGCCTTGCAAGAGGTCCGGTTCTTCTTGTTGATGACGCATTCGCCGTTGTTCTTGCACTCCGATATAGAGTTGAGGTTGTTGTATGAGCGTCCAAAGAATGACTATTAAAAAAAAAAAAAAAAAAAAAAAATTAGCTACGGTTGTATACATGAAAAGTAATTAAAAAAAAAAATTCTAGAAAGAATTTAATAAATGAATATTTTCTCAGTTTTAAAATTACTATTTTATCAAATCAGTGAATAATATAAACTATATAAACAACCTAGAACCTTACTAATAATAAATTACAAAGAAAATAATTTAAATCTACGAGGTTTAATATTATGTAACGATTTGATATTCATTTTTTTTATATCTAAAACAATAATTGTCAAATCGATAGTGTTTTTTTATAGTCAGAAATTCAGTGGTAAATAAAGTAAACTGTAGACAATTAAAATCATACGAAATGAACTGAGCCAATTGAGAACAGTCACAGATGCATTCCATTGATGGGGCCTATCGACCTGTAAAACCTTTGACACCGTTTTAAAGGTGCCTAAGAGAGTACTGTACGAGGGCAAAGAAGACAAAAAAGAAAAGAAAAGAACCGGCGGAGCGGTACAAACCACTAAATCAAGTAGGACTCGAGTTTGGGCAGCTATTATCATAAACAGGCGGAGCTACTAATGTTTCACCTCCCTGCCTGTCCACGCTCTGCTCCGACTAAATAATATATTTCCTTCAGGCTTGTAGAACATTAATAGGTACCTAATATTTCTTAATAGGGTACAGGCGTAGGAAATATTACTCTCTAATGAGCTGAGCTTCTTTTGCGAAAGATATTAATTTTAGTATTGATTGTATTGGATCTTTGATAATTCACATAGACAAAAAATATGTAATTATATCTTAGTGTTAATTTCTAAATATATTATTTTTCTGTCGTTTTCGAAACTTTGTTAAGTCGGAAGGGCTGCCGCCGTATAATAACCAAGAGACAAATATTTGGTAAAAACCTTAAAATACGACGCAAAATTTTAGGTTTAATTTTAAAAATCATTATAAAAACTATTTAAACATCGGAGGCCTAATAATGTCCAGACACATTACTTTCATTTCACAGTGAATAAGTTGTTATTTAAAAAAAAAAAAAAAAGCCTAAATGAGTGTGACAAATTTCTAAGTTATCAGCACACAGTAAAATATTATTTAGCACATGGTTCTAATTTTGCTATTTAAGGTACATTGGTAATAATAATATTAGTATTTTCAATAACTGGGATTAACAGAAAGAGTTACAAAGCAAAAAAGACCCTCTCTGAAAATACTATAAGGTTTTATACTAAAAATCTTATTCCCTACGATAGAAATCTGATAATTATTAATTTATATATTGAGGATTAGCTATAATGGTATCCTTACTTTGCATCCTTCGCATGTAAAGGCACCGAAGTGGAATCCTGCAGCGGGTTCACCGCAAACTTTACACTGCTGATTCATCTGAAACAACAAAAGGAAAATAAAATAAATAACGGATTGAAATAAAAAATAAAAAGTATATAATATATCTGAAATCGTGAAGAAGTCGATTATGAAAACTGTTTTCAGTATGGCATTTTCAATCGTTTTCTAAAACCCTATAATTACTCTGAAAATATCATTTGCGTCACAATACTTATATTGAGACCTTTTTAAGCAGAACTTGTCCAATTTTACATAACACAGATATTAAAACTAATGCTTCAAAGGTTAATAGTTAATTTGTTTTCAATGTAATAGGACTAATCTACTTCTTCAAAACAATCATAAATGCTTGATCAAATTGATGTTATGTTTGATCAAATTATCTTTTAGTTTACAAAAAAAAGAACCGTAATCATTACTTTAGGTGTAAATTATAATTTTTCCAGAGCTGGAAGACCGGTAAGGGATTTTAGTTGAAATATTAAAATACTAAAAAGTATAAGATATGCAGCCACTACTTCAACGTGTTCATGGAAATTTTTGTCTTTAAGGTGTCATCGAAGGATATTATGGCCGGTGTACACTGGAAGAAGACGGGCTCATAACGAATGCTTTATAATAGACCGTATCATAGATAATTTTGATCCTGGGAGGTGAGAGAAATGTTCAAGAGATCTAGTCGAGATAAGCCTGAATAACATATACACACAAGATCATGGGTTAAGTGACATTATATCAACAGCTTCTGTTCCTCGTATACAAGGTTTAAGTCATGAATTTTGAATTTTATATGTATTTTCAAGTTGATATGTAAATGTGTTTTAACTTGGTTGCGCATATCTGCAACAGTGGAATAAATCGAATAACGAGTACCGTAATTATAGAAGAGAGAAAAGTTACATGTAATTTTAGATGCTTTTAATATCTCCTTCAATAAATTAATTATAGTCTTTGTATTAACATATTAAATATTTTAGAATTTTATCATGTATTAGTCTTACAATATTTATATGGATTAACTATAACATTTACATCTATCACTGGATACGTATAAATCAAATTTAAAAATTTGTACTTGGGTACTGGCACACTATTATT